>JAVYIG010003158.1:0-208549 GCA_035222895.1 Strongylocentrotus droebachiensis | reverse complement strand
TTTTTCTTTTTTTCTTTTCTTTCCCTTTTCCTCTTTTTTCCCCTCCCCCTTTTCTCTTTTTTCCCGACGGCAGCGCAATTTTACCGACAATATCCTGACAGGTGGGTGGGGGGGGGGTGTCGCACCCCACACCCCCCTTTGGAGACGCCCCTGCCTACGCCACTGTTGGCGACCACAAGGCTATCAATACAAATTAAGACATATTAATGAAGATTCTTTTTTAATGTTGCAGAGAGATAAGTATTTTCTCTATGAACTTGTTTAATGGACAATAAATAATATTAAAAACATGAATACTATAGCGGTATAATGATGAGAGAGATGATTTAAGTCATACTTTTTTTCAATGTGATTGGAGTGGACTTGAGGGTGGGGGGTCCCCCCCCCCTAAGATCTCGGCCGTTTCACAGCCGATCACCGCGAAAATGCATATTTATGGTAATTTATGCAAACAAGGTCAGACAATTCACATTTTTACCCATGAATCGTATATAATTCATATTCAAGCGTTCTTTTTCACTACATATATTCGTTAGAATAATAATACGACAACAAAGTTGGAAGAGCCAGTTTATCCCTATGTTATCTCTTGTTTTAATAATTTGTATTTATGTATTATATTATTTTTGTTGTTTTATTTCATTTTTAACCACAATTCAACTATTTTGACCCAAAATCAAACACATTAACTTGAAACAAGACCAAATAACCAATGTTTTCTCTTTTTTTTAAAGAATAAATGGTATTTCCATATGTTTGGTACATAAATCACAAAAATTAGCGATTTTAGGGCTGACATGCAAAAACAAAAGGTCACGTGACTCCGCAACTATACGTCCGATTTTCAACAACAAAATATTTCAAAAGATGCGTAAGACTCGAAAGAAAAAAGTCACGAAAGAAAAACTTTATATCTGCCACGGTTCCGGAGTAGTCGCGAAATTACTAGAGAGCACTAATCTTTTTTGGGGCCCTCGAAAATTCGTACCCCCCTCCCCCTTGAACGCCAGGGGGGGGGGGCTATCTCCCCAAAACAGTAAAAATTAACGTGTTGTTTTTTTTTACACGTTTTTTTCACAGGGCGGAGCCCTCAGAAGCTCAGGGGTATTAAACATCAAAATTAACGTCGGATGAGCATAATTTTATACCTTATTTGTGACAGTGGCAGGACACAATTTGGTGTTGGGTCCAGGGGGCGGAGCCCCCAGAAGCTCAGGAGTTTTGTACATTAAATTATTATTATTTTATACCTTATTTGTGACACAGGGGTCACGAATTGGCGTGGGGTCCAGGGGGTGGAGCACCCGGAAGCTCAGGGGTTTTGGGCAATAAATAACGGTCAGATGAGCATATTTTTATATCTATTTGTGACACTGGCAGGACACAAATTGGTGTTGGATCCAAGGGGCTGAGCCCCCAGAAGTTTAGGGGTTTTAGGCATTAAAATTATGGTCAGATAAGCATATTTAGATACCTCATTTGTGACATTGGCAGGTCACTTATTTTTTCTCTCTCTCTTACTTTCTTTTTCTCTGTAACAAACTTTTTCAACAATTGAGGGTGGCACGAGTCCCCGAGCCCGGCCGTTCTGCAGACCCTTAAATAAATGCTTCTAAAAAAGCATATTTTTCGCCCGACTGTAAATTTGGGAATTTCTAATTTTCCAACAAACGCATAAAAAGGTATGACTTTTAAAAAAAATGAGAAAACATACCGGAAAATCATGTCATTTCAGCAACATTTGTACATCACTGGTATCGAATAAAAAATATACCCCCCCCCCCCCCCCATCAGTACGCCATCGTTCAGGGGCTCATAAGCTTCTCACCCCTATAACAAAAAACAGACACGCTTTCCCATTCTCTCGCAATATGTCCACGGTATGCGCGTATCGCTATTATAAAAACCTACATTGATAAATCAGGGGCGGATCTAGCTTTTTGCTAAGGGGGGGGGTTTGACCAAAATAATGGCGATGCGGAGCATCGTCCACGAGCCGCGAAGCGGCGAGCCGATTTTTTGGGGGGTGTTTATTTGAACCCCGTAAGTGATGTTTTCCTGGCATCTATTAACACAATGGAGACCATAAAAAGCAGTGCATGATAACGTCTTTTTAAATCAAGTAACAGTTTAATACATAGTTATATCCAGAGTTATCATGTGTTTAGTTAAGTTACCAGATGAGTTGAATATCTTCTCACAATATTTGCACTTGAAAGGGTTTCTCTCCAGCGTGCGTTCTTTTTTCTTTCTTTTTTTCTTTCTTTTTTTCTTTTTTTTTCCCTTTTTTTTGGGGGGGTGGGCCGCCCAAGGGGGGGGGGGGGGGTTGCAACCCCCCAACCCCCCCTCTAGATCCGCTTCTGTAAATATAGCTAGCATGCGCAATGTTTAGGAAATTTAATTCCTGTTAACTTTCCTTTTCTTTGAATGGAATTTCATACGTCATTTAATTCAGGTTTTTATTATTGTTATGTTCTTTTGGGTTAAAAATACAAACCATCTTTACTCCTTTACTGCCCCCCCTGCCCCCCCCCCCCCCCCACTTCCGGCGCCTATGCCTGCGATGCAGTCGAAACCTTCAAAGCCAGACTCTGGGAAGCCATCCAAGGGGGTAATATAATCATAGTCCCTCCCCACAACTGAAATGTGATGGGACTTAATTCTAAAATGTTCTAGAAGCAACAAACACTCTCTCTCGAACGATAACGTTCTTATTGGTCATCTTTATATCCCTCTTGAGGATCAGGACCAGGATCAGAACAGATTCTCTCTCTCTCTCTCTTATTTATTTTTTGGCCGGGGGGGGGGGGGGTAGGGAGGAGGCAAGAGCCCTTCGCCCCCGTTTCCCTCTTTTCTTATTCTTTTTCCTCTTCTTTCTTTCCTTTTATATTTTCTTTCCCTTTCCCTTCTCTCTCTCTCTCTCTTATTTATTTTGTTGGCGGGAGGGGGGGGGGAGGCAAGAGCCCTTCGCCCTTCCCCCGTTTCCCTCTTTCCTTCTTATTCCTCTTCTTTCTTTCCTTTTATATTTTCTTTCCCTCTCCCTTCTCTCTCTCTCTCTCTTATTTATTTTTGGCGGGGGGGGGGGGCAAGAGCCCTTCGCCCCCTTTCCCTCTTTTCTTATTCTTTTTCCTCTTCTTTCTTTCCTTTTAGATTTTCTTTCCCTCTCCCTTCTCTCTCTCTCTCTCTTATTTATTTTGTTGGCGGGAGGGGGGGGGGGGAGGTAAGAACCTTTCGCCCTTCCCCCGTTACCCTCTTTCCTTCTTATTCCTCTTCTTTCTTTCCTTTTATATTTTCTTTCCCTCTCTCTCTCTCTCTCTTATTATTTTTGGCGAGGGGGGAGGGCAAGAGCCCTTCGCCCCCTTTCCCTCTTTTCTTATTCTTTTTCCTCTTCTTTCTTTCCTTTTAGATTTTCTTTCCCTCTCCCTTCTCTCTCTCTCTCTCTTATTTATTTTTTTTGGCGGGAGGGGGGGGGGGAGGTAAGAACCTTTCGCCCTTCCCCCCGTATCCATCTTTCCTTCTTCTTCTTTCTTTCCTTTTATATTTTCTTTCCCTTTCCCTTCTCTCTCTCTCTCTCTCTCTCTCCTATTTATTTGTTGGCGGGGGGGAGGCAAGAGCCCTTCGCCCCCGTTTCCCTCTTTTCTTCTTATTCTTCTTTCTTCCCTTTCCCTTTCCCTTCTCTCTCTCTCTCTTATTTATTTTTTTTGGCGGGGGGGGGGGGGAGGGCAAGAGCCTTTCGCCCCCGTGTCCCTCTTTTCTTCTTTTTCCTCTTCTTTCTTTCCTTTTATCTTCTCTCTCTCTCTCTTATTTATTTTTTTGGCGGGGGGGAGGGAGGAGGCAAGAGCCTTTCGCCCTTCCCCCGTTTCCCTCTTTCCTTCGTCTTCTTCTTTCTTTCCTTTTATATTTTCTTTCCCTTTCCCTTTCCCTTTCCCTTCTCTCTATCTCTCTCTCTCTCTCCTATTTATGTGTTGGCGGGGGGGGGGGGGGGGGGGAGGAGGCAAAAGCCCTTTGCCCCCGTTTTCCTCTTTTCTTCTTCTTTCTCTTCTTCCCTTTTATCTTCTCTGTCCCTTTCCCTTTCCCTTCTCTCTCTCTCTGATTTATTTTTTGGCGGGGGGGGGGGGAGAGTCCTTCGCCCCCCCCCCGTTTCCCTCTTCTCTTCTTATTCTTCTTTCTTTCCTTTTATCTCCCCCCCCCTTTCCGTTTTTTTCTTCTCTCTGTCTCCCCCATCAACATAGTAATAAAGAAAGAGACCACTCTGTAATCAAGACCATTCCATTTTATTTAATACATTTTCGATATACTTAAATTGGCAACTATTACCTTCTGTCCGAGATCCTCATTTTAAACGACTGATGCGAAAGACTAGTCGACGCACCCTTTCGAGAAAAGCCCCCTCGCTTTTATCGAAAGGGTGTGTTTAAAACGGTCCTCCGCTCTCAACGCACCCTTTCGAGAAAAGCCCCCCCTCTTTTATCGAATGGGTGCGTTGAGCACACCACACCGCGCCACACCGCGCCGCACCGCACCCCACCCTTTCGATGAAAGCCGGATGCATGACCGTCGCGATCGAGTCGGGAGGGCGGCTGGCCTGGGAGATATCGACACGCTGTCCTGAACAGAGCCGATATGAAAGTGCTGTGCTGTCAGAGCACAAACTTTTTCAAATATCGATGCTGTTTCACTGCCCAAAATATCACCGCTGCTGTTTCAATACATGGCTTGTTACAGATTGAGTGATGTGGTCATTTAACCAAAAGGCACATTTAATTTTAGCGTTCATCCAGCGCGCCATGCATTGGGCATGCATGCAGCGCAGGGAGGGTGGTTCGCACCTTGCGACTATGAGGCGCCGTTTGTAAACTTATTACTTACACCAATAAATTATTGATATACAGTGCGTCCCAGAATTATCGATATCACAATCATGATTAATAAATGACACATCATTTTTTGCAAAGCTTATATCCTCCTCTTTCATTTGATGCAACTCATATGATGCATATTTTACGCATATGGGATTTAAAACAATTTGAAGAAAGGGTACCAAAAAGTCATTTGGCAGACGGTATCTAAATTTCAAAGAGAAAATCACATTTCAAGACAGTTCATGTGACACCTCAATCAGGAAGAATGAGCCAGGAAAGTTCTGTTTTTTAAAAGTAATGCTTGCACAATTTCAATAATTGTATTAAACAAATTCGTTTTCACTGGCTGCCTGTCGTAGCAACAAACAACAAACTCCATTATTGACGATCAGCTATGCATGAAGTCGTCCTTGATTCCGGGGATTTTTCAATTTGAAAGTCTGGTTTCTTTAATTGTTAATTAACCCCTATCCTGTGTATTTACAAGCAAAAGATTTTAGTTATCAGAATCGGGTCATATCCCCTTTTGAATGGTTTGACATGCCATTATATTTACTACACTAAACTCATTATAATTTGACAAATAATAGCTTTGCAATTATGTTCATTCTTTATGGGATGTCGTCTGCTTGGGCAGTATTGGTCCATATAGTGACGTCATTAAAACATCGTTATTTTCAGGTGAATCTCTCGAAAATCCCAGCTGCTATGGAGGTGGTTGTATTTGTATTGTTATAAATCACCCGATATGTAGTTGACCTAAAACTTGTACGATGGCCATCTGTTAGCTTAACAGTTTCTAATGATTCATTAATTGACATAATTTGTGATTTTCTTTGAATTTCACCGTTAATAAAATTATGGAAATGCAAGCTTAGAATAGTGAAATCTGCTCTCGATGGTACTTTTCTAATAATTTACTCAGGAATGGATTATCATAATTTGAACTAGATTCAACTCCAAATGAAGTAATTATAATCAAGTGATAAATGACTCCCTAAAGAGGGGATTTCCCTCCTATCCATTAACACTTGTTGGCTATTTCACCTCTCTGCATGGTCGCTGGTTTGCCAACACCGGTAAAGATTAATCTTGCACTGGAAGCAGTTCAATAATTTTGAAGCGTTGGGTATATCTATCCCATGATGAAGATTGTGTGGTATGTAAAGGGTTAACTCACAATTCAAACTGAATGCCGTGCTATTCACCTCCCGATCATTCTCTCCTATTATTTCACATATTATACAATCCCCTTCTCTCTTCCTCTTCCTCCCTTCCTCCCTTTTCTTTCAACTCTTACTCTTCTTTCTTATCCCGCTCCTTTTCTTCTTCCATCCCTTTTCTTCACATTCTTTCTCTTCTTCTTAATCCCATTCTGTCTCTTTTTCCTCCCTTCCTCTTTTTCCATCTCTACTTCCCCCTTTTACAACTCTTACTCTTCTTCTTCTCTCCCTTTTCTTCAAATTCGTCCTAATCCCATTCGTTCAGTTTTTTCCTCCCTTCATCTTTTCTATCTCTACTTCCCCCTTTTCTTCTATCCAACTCTTACTCCTCTTCCTAATCTCGCTCTTTCTCCCTTTTCTTCAAATTCTCTTTCTCTTGTTCCTAATCCTATTCGTTGTTTTGTCCTCCCTTCCTCCTCTCCAATCTCTTTCTCTTCTTCACTCCCTTCCTCTTTTTCCATCTCTACTTCCCCCTTTTCTTCTTATCCAACTCTTACTCCTCTTCCTAATCCCGCTCTTTCTCTTCTTCTCTCCCTTTTCTTCAAATTCTCTTTCTCTTCTTCCTAATCCCATTCGTTCTGTTTTGTCCTCCCTCCCTTCCTCTTTTTTCCATCTATACTTCCCCTTTCCTTCATATCCAACTCTTACTTCTCTTCCTAATCTCACTCTTTCTCCCTTTTCTCTCCCTTTTGTTCAAATTCTCTTTCTCCTAATCCCATTCGTTCTGTTTTTTCCTCCCTTCCTCCTCTCCAATCTCTTTCTCTGTTCCCTCCCTTCCTCTTTTTCCATCTCTACTTCCCCCTTTTACAACTCTTACTCTTCTTCTTCTCTCCCTTTTCTTCAAATTCGTCCTAATCCCATTCGTTCAGTTTTTTCCTCCCTTCATCTTTTCTATCTCTACTTCCCCCTTTTCTTCTATCCAACTCTTACTCCTCTTCCTAATCTCGCTCTTTCTCCCTTTTCTTCAAATTCTCTTTCTCTTGTTCCTAATCCTATTCGTTGTTTTGTCCTCCCTTCCTCCTCTCCAATCTCTTTCTCTTCTTCACTCCCTTCCTCTTTTTCCATCTCTACTTCCCCCTTTTCTTCTTATCCAACTCTTACTCCTCTTCCTAATCCCGCTCTTTCTCTTCTTCTCTCCCTTTTCTTCAAATTCTCTTTCTCTTCTTCCTAATCCCATTCGTTCTGTTTTGTCCTCCCTCCCTTCCTCTTTTTTCCATCTATACTTCCCCTTTCCTTCATATCCAACTCTTACTTCTCTTCCTAATCTCACTCTTTCTCCCTTTTCTCTCCCTTTTGTTCAAATTCTCTTTCTCCTAATCCCATTCGTTCTGTTTTGTCCTCCCTTCCTCCTCTCCAATCTCTTTTTCCCTCCCTTCCTCTTTTTCCATCTCTACTTTCCCCTTTTCTTTTCATCTAACTCTTACTCCTCTTCCTAATCCCGCTTTCTCCCTTTTCTTCAAATTCTTTTTCTCTTCTTCCTAATCACATTCGTTCTGTTTTGTCCTCCCTTCCTCCTCTCCAATCTCTTTCTCTTCTTCCCTCCCTTCCTCTTTTTCCATCTCTACTTCCCCCTTTTCTTCTTATCCAACTCTTTCTCCCTTTTCTTCAAATTCTCTCTTCTTCCTAATCACATTCGTTGTTTTGTCCTCCCTTCCTCCTCTCCAATCTCTTTCTCTTCTTCCCTCCCTTCCTCTTTTTCCATCTCTACTTCCCCCTTTTCTTCTTATCCAACTCTTACTCCTCTTCCTAATCCCGCTCTTTCTCTTCTTCTCTCCCTTTTCTTCAAATTCTCTTTCTCTTCTTCCTAATCCCATTCTTTTTGTTTTGTCCTCCCTTCCTCCTCTCCAATCTCTTTCTCATCTTCCCTCCCTTCCTTATTTTTCCGACTCTCCCCCCCCCCCCCCCCCCCTCTCTCTCAAAAGCTCTAACAGACTGGTAATGTATGATACACATCATGTACATCACCCAATAACATAAACAAACCACATTACATACAGCAAGTTCTGTAATTTATCAGTTCAGTTTTACTTTGCTTTATTATCATATCGCAGCCTCGGCTGAATTACATGACAATTTACAATCAAATTAAATATAACATCACATTTCATTTCAAAACAACATTACTATGCATTTATATGAAACAAGGGATATACCAAGTAGATACTTAACATGTAATAGTTATTCTAAGAAACATGAATACTTACAGTTTTTGTAAACCTATTTCCAGTTTTGAACAGTATGAACAAATATAATTCATAAATTTAATTAAAAGAAATAAAAGAAAGTGTGGATGGAATACTTAAAACTTTTTATCAATCTTGAGCCACTAATTTGTATCCTTATTTACATACTTATCTTACCATATTTCATATCATAATTTCAGGCTACAAATCGTTCCTATTTTCACAAAGTGATGGTAGTGAGGAAAATCTGCACGCAAATTGTATGCCATTTTCATTTAGTACCGTCACTTCGTGAAAATAGGGACAAAATATTAATCTGGTTGTATCGCATGGTCAGGAGAATGGGAAAAAAGGGGTGAAATATTGAAAAATACAGAACATGTACAAATGTAGGCTCATGCATTATTCATTATCATTATTATTCATTATTTTTTCAATATTATTCATTTAATATTCACCCCTCTCACACAACCAACAAATTAAACCAGTAAGAGAACAAATTGAATTATTGTTGAATCACTTGATACTCCAAAATCATACTGTTGCCGTAAATGACTGTATAATAAACCAGTTTTTTTAATTTCAAGCCAATTCACAGCTCAAAACCATGTCAATTTGTATAAGAAACCGCGGATGAGAGGTGATCCTGTTAAAATTTCTGGTTGTTTCATCAATTGGTGCTTGATTCTAACTTGCATCAGTTGCATGGTGGGTAGACGCACTTATTTAATTTCATGGAAGCACTTGGTATTGAGAGGATCGAGGACCAGTGCTTGTCCAATCTATTTTTGAAAGAATTGAGTGATGGTCAACTATTTTAAGTCAAGATTCAAGAATGTGACGGGCTGGGCTCTAACAAAAATAATTATCAAAATTTCCAACCTGCAACTTGTGAGGCTTTGGAAACAAATAATCTTTCAGTTTGAATATTACCAAATCATTTCTTTAGAATACATCAATGTTTATACATTCAGAACATAACATGATTGCACAACCTTTCGAAAAATCAACCCAAATCAATTTCAACAGTTTTCCCCATGACCACTTAAAATGTCTGACCATTACAATGAAAAATCATGTAAGCTGAACATGGATTTCTATGGGATATACAGTAGGGCACTGAGAGTGTCCTTCAGTTGGTTTTTCGAAATTCTAAGTGCAAATATACTGTCTAATTCATTCATTGTTAGATCATAGTACCACACCACATAATCAGTTCCAATTGTACATGTAATGAAATACTAATTTACTTTGTACTCCATCCTTACTCAATGATTTGGTTTTTTAATTGAGTTCACAAGAAAGAGCAAAATCTCTGAGTAAGTTTAAGTCAAAACAGGTACACAATAGAAAAGAAGAAAAAAAGTTGTTATACACAATTATTAAGACCAAAACATGTCTAATATTATTGTTGACAGTAAGAGAGATCTTTGATATCAGAAGACAAAAAAGATCAAACTACAAACAAAATGCAGGCTTCTGATATAAATTGATTACAGTCTGTCCATAATATTTTGTGCACTTCATGAACTACCCAAAAAGTTTTTTTAAGTGGAGACAAATACATGATTCAACTGTTACTAATTTTGTATGAAACACAAAGAAATATGGAAAGATCATTCATATTTTCTAATAAAAAAGGGAACAACATATTTAATAAAACATTTAAACCAGAAATGTATACAATCTAAAAAGTAATATATTTTAAAAACAGAACCACACCTTTAAAAAAATGTAACAGAGCAATAAAAAATGTAACAGTTTTACAATCATAAGAATTACAGAAAATATAAAGTACTAGCTGGACCCGCGGAAATCCGCGGGATTCTAGAGGGGGGCGGGGGTGTAAATAGATATATAGAGACTGTCTAAATTAAAACCACCAAGAACTTTATTTGCCATTCAGGCCATTACAAAAATATACATGTTTAGCGTCCCCGCCCGCTTCCTTTTTGGGGGCCGCCTACTATTTTTTTTTTTTTTAAATATTTTTATTTTATTTTTATTTATTTTTTTGAAAGGAAAAAAAACAGCGTCCCCGCCCGCTTCCTTTTTGGGGGCCGCCTACTATTTTTTTTTTTTTTAAATATTTTTATTTTATTTTTATTTATTTTTTTGAAAGAAAAAAAACATGAAAAGCACTGCTAAAATGTATTTCTGATTTTAAAAAAAAAAAAAAAAAAATTGCCGGCCGCCATCTTGAAAAATAGCCCGAATGTACGGAGCGGCCATTTTGAAAGAAAAAAAAAAAAAAAAAAAAGGGGCCTCCTCCTTCCCATTTTTCGATAAAACAGGACGCTAAACATGTGTTTTTTTTAATTTGGCCTTATATAAAAAAAAAAAACGATCCAACTGTACCGGTAGTTATTCTTTAAGCCACTGGAACTGCGTAGAGTTCCGTAGTGTGGCGTACCGACTACGCAGAAATTAGGCTGCGTATTAATGGGAAAATAGTTCTGCGTAGGTTATGCGTAGGCTGGCGTACAGGTTTGCTTATGGTTGCTTACTGTGTGAAAGCTTTTACTGCTTTGTCGATCTGGCGTAGGGTAGCATACTGTTGCGTAGGCATGTAGCGTAGTGTTGCGTAAAAAGGCGTACTTTCTGCGTCAAGTTTCTACGCCGAAAGTACGTGAACAAAATTAAACATGTTGAATTGTTTTCGTTCATCTTGCGTACCAGTTCCGTAGTGTGTCGTACCGACTACGCAGAAATTTGGCTGCGTATTATAATGGGAAAATAGTCCCTGCGTAGGTTAGAGCGGTCCAAACCGCTCTTAATAAGACCCGTTCCTCAAGACCACCTCCCGAGGTGGTCTTCTGGAGCGGTCCAGAAGTCCACTTCCTGGACCACTTTGACCGTTCTCACTCACCTAAGAACTGCTCCTGAGGAACGGGTCTTAGTTAGACCGCTCCAACGAAGTGAATGAGAACGGGGTCTATGAACCATTCCCTAAGCCTACCACACAAGCATTGATGGTACCAGATGGAAGCCTTTCACAGTATAATGTTTCAAGTGATAACGAGGACATATTATCTGACCATAATGATGATAGTGATCCAGACTATGTCTGTGATCCTTAAGGAGATTCTGACTCTTCAGGGAAGACTTCATTTAATAATTCTCAAGCATCATTGCCTTAGGCTAAATGTACATCAATCAATGTCATCACTCAATCACTGAAATGTCTGTCATCAGATTAGTCATTGGAGGCATCATCAAGAAATGGAGGCTGTAAGAGGTGTAGCGCCACCTCTAGTCGGTTGTTATAGAACCAATAAACGTAAGAGTTATGAGTCAGAACCAGTGTCCTAAATATGATGATTTATCCACCATAGCTTTAGCTGATAACGAACCCGAGGCATTATTAGGATCCTAAGACTATCCAACAATGCCACATGGTGTCAGAAGTGGGATTAAATGTGATTTTGATCGGAAATTGTGCCGATATCTACAGCTTGGTGTGATGCGCTACTGAGTACTGCGCCGATTCCTATGTGTTGGACTGTGATTGTAAACGGCGGTGAGTCTGCAGCTCCTATAAGTATAAAGTCATACCGATTGTCATACTGAACTATGAACTATGAGAGATGAGAAAGTGACTTATGAAATAAAAAGATTGAAGATGAAATCTTGTCTTGAACTTTCCAAAACGTCATGCAGAAGGTTGAGTGACCGGAAATAGCAGCCATAAATTGAGTCATACATACAGCACACTCATCTGACCGGAAATACCAGTCACATACTGTCACATAGACACTTTCATCATGGAGCAGATAAAACCCCCAAACAGATGGATTTTGAGGCAACCAACCTGCCCAGGGAATGGAAGATGTGGAGAGAGGAATTCTCTTTGTATGTGTCACTTGCAATGGAAGGGAAAACTGATGAAGTCAAAGTTCAGATGCTGAAATACCTGATAGGTTACAGGGGACGTGAAGTCTACCAAACAGTCCGACCGGAAGTGACGTTGAAAAATGCTTTAGATGCACTGGCCGAGCACTGTGACCCACCAAAAAACAAAACGGTGAACTGCTACAGATTTTTCATGAGAAAACAAGAATCTGGGGAGTCATTTGATTCTTTCGTAACAGAACTGAAATTGTTAGCAGAACAATGCAACTTTGGGGATCTTTGTAACTCCTTGATTAGAGACAGAATCGTTTGTGGGATCAAAGCAAATTCCATGAGGGAGCGATTACTTCGTGAACCAGCACTGACTCTTGATAAATGTGTGCATGCCTCCAGAGCGTCGGAGCTATCGAAGAAAGATGCAGTGGTCTTAGAACAGACAGAAGACACAGCAGTGCATGCAGTGCAGCAGAAGAAACCGTACACAGTGCAGAAGAAAGAAAACCTACAAAATTTACCTTTGTGCCAAGTACAAAATAGCTGCACCACATTTTTGGTCCATAAACATCAAATAACATTTTAAGAACAAAATACTAATGTTGCATAAAAAACATTAATATAAATATGCAGAACATTTGCAAGCTTTGCAAGTCTAACAAAATTACGTTGTGTACAAACAAATTAATCAAACATACTGATTGTATGATATCTTGCCTTGCAAATTATGATATTACCTTATTTTTGATGGATCACACTTTTTGATAAATCAACTGTAAACCCCCGTGCGTGAAGTTAGGTCTCGTTGTTTTTATGACTTTTTTAGATGCAGCGCGCACGAACGATCGGACATCGAATTTTTAGATCGCGATATCTCCGAAATCCTTCGACGATAAAATTTTCTAGTTGAACTAATCTGTAGTTAAAAACTTCGCCGTCCCTTTGGTTATAATTGAAATCAATAAATTTGTGTAGAATATGAGAAATCGTAATTCGAATATCACATTTTGTAATATGTATGTCCGCGAACTTTGGTCACCCCTTCATACAATCTTATGCTTTTGTTTTAGTTCTCATTTACATATTTCGTATTGCATGACTTATTGTTTATTTAGAAAGGTGTTGTAAATGTTTTATATTATGTTTTATATATCGATTGTTGCATTACATTGTAAAGTGATTATAACTATGTCTATAAACAGAATATTGATGTACATCAATGATGTTTAATAAATACAATACATGTAGTCACAGCTACATGTTTTCCAATTGTGAAATCTATAAAAAGGAATAAAGTCCAAAACCTAAATACTATTGTTTCATTTGTATATAAAGGTCAACCAAAACATGGCGTTATACCTCTTACAGAGGCATTGATGCTAGAGACCATGAGGGGATAAATGTGATAAAGACCAACAATCAAGGAGAGCGACAAATATGACAAGGTAGCTTATTGCATTGTGTGTGAAGCATTCCAATGAAATAAAGGTGGCTCAATACATGACAGCAACAAAAAGAAAAGGATAAGCTATTGACATTGATAAGAAATAAAGGAAATCATATGCACAACTACAAAGTATTCGAAAAAGGTTATGGAGAGCTTGTGGTCGTATATAGGCCTTCTTATGAAGCAAAGCCCCGTAATTATCAGCCTTGCAAAGATTGTTTGGGATGGTTTGCGAAAGCTGAATTGTGGAAACACCGCTGCATTTTGAAGCAAGAAGAGGCTACGGAGCAAAAGAAGAAACGAAGAAGACTAGTAGCACAAGGTTGACTCTTGCTTCCACCAGTGCCCTGCACATCAAGAGATTCTATAACACATGACTGGTCTCAGCGATGATGAAATCAAGGCCTGCATTCTAGATGATCAGTTGATTCTAGAATTGACCAAGGTGTATTCTAAGAAATTGGACCATGACGAATAACAGCACAACCACATCAGATTCAAGTTACGAGAACTAGGAAGATTTGAACTTCAGTTCAGATGCTGCAGCTGCAATGGCAAGGCAAGTCCGACTTCCCTGATATTACCAAATGGTTTTATGACTGTCTTGAGCACTGTCAAGAAAGTGGCAGGCTTTGATGAACCACTTTGGAGAACCACTTGTTCAATACACCAAGTCTAGCACTGAAGATGGGAGATACCTTAAGAAAGGCTGCCTTTGTGCTCCTGAGTAAGGCTTTGATGGACAGAGATGGGGATGACATGCAGAAAAATGTAGAAAATTTCATTAAGCTGCAGGACACTTGTTGGGGACCTAAAATCTCTACTCGTGCTCTACGTACTTTGTACCAGAGGAAACGAAACCAGCCAAAACTCCTACCCCTAACGAGTTTTGTTGTGGCTTTGTCAAGACACCTAGAGATACAGGCTGAACACTGTGTAGACAAACTGTCATCTGGGACCACAATCGAAAACCATAACACATGGAGAGAACTCAACAAGACCATGCTTGCTCATCTTATTGTGTTTAATAGGAGGAGACAAGGGGAAATCAGCAAGATGAATTTTGATGACTACAATCAAATCAAGAAAGGTGAATCTCATATGGTAGGACAACTAGAGATCCTGAAAGACTGAGAAAAAAATCTTGTAAAGTTTCTCTGGAGAGTTGAGGTAGTAGGGAAACGTGGCAGGACAGTGCCCATCCTTATGACAGACTCCATGATATCATGTATAGACACTCTTGTATCCCACAGGGAGGAAGCAGGAGTAAACGCAAGCAACAAATACCTGTTCACTGTAGCCAGTAGTGACACTACATCTCATGTTCGAGGGTCAGATGCTCTCCGTGAGCTGTCAGAAGCATGTGGAGCACACAATACTTCGATCCACAAAATTACGGAAGCATGTAGCTACCATGTCACAGTTAATGAGCTTGAGAGACCACGAGATGAACGCCTAAGCAAAAATGTCATCCAACTATGTACAAATACGATAAAAACAATGTGATTTGCAGTGACCACTTTATGGAAAGCAATTTCATGGAAGACATGCATGCTCAGCTAATGAACACGAAACCGAGGAAAGTGTTGAAGGTGCTTTTCCGACTGTATTTTCTCATCGAGCGCCTCAGATCATCAACGGAGAAAATGCTGTCTCAAAGATCTGAATCACAGGTTAGTAAATTGATGGAAGATTTATTTTTAATTCAGCCATTGTTTTCATCAGTATTTCGGCAGAATTGTGTTAGTTTATCCACAGATACGTCATCGTCCGGCGGGAGGCTCAAAATCATGGCTCCGCACAGTGCACTCGAGAAAGGCTGCAAAGGCCGGTATAATTTCTGTTTTCTTTCTTTTCTAAATTTTTTCTTTAGGACAACTCTTGTGGAGAGTGAAAATTCTTCTTTTTGTACAAATGCATAGGTGTCATTTGAAAGAAAAGATTACAGATGGGAAAGACAACTGGAGAATGAGCCTGGCAATCAGCAAGCGTGGAGAGATCTTGCTGAGGTGACACTAGCATCACTGATAGTCTTTAACAGAAAGAGAGCAGGTGAGGTTTCAAAGATAAAATCAGCCGATTTACCAAAGTTAAAGAAAGGCAGTAATGGGATGAACTTTGGGTTATCAAAGTTAGAAGAACAGTTGTGCAAGATCTTGTGGAGGATAGAATTAGTAGGAAAGAAAGGAAAGACCATACCGGTTCTAAAGGTCACTTGAAGTGCTAAATCACGGGTGCTGGGTACAAACTTGCACCACACTGTGTTTGGTTTAATTGTTATTTGGTATGAAAATGATTTGGTCTATGGTCTTTGGGCCCGATTCATACAACTTGTTATCTATAACAAATGGTGAATTAGTTTTAGGCGGGTGTAGATGTACAATCATAACAATGATATCTTGTTCGGTAAAACTTATGGTTGTTGAAAAATTTGCGATTCGAAGAGTAAAGCAAAGTGGACGCCACTTCATCATCGGAAACCTGATTGAGCCGTCAGAGAATGCTGTGAAGCCATGTTATGTGAGCAATATCGACACACAAACATTCGGCCTCTTGAAATGGAAAATTGTCAAGAGGGATCAAAGGTTACAAATAATGCCCCTAATGTAGTATAGTCCTTACTACTCCAACCCATGTAGTAGAAACTGTAGTTGGAATTTCTGATTTAAGTAACATGTTGCTGAAGAAAGTAGCGATTACTAGTGGCTTGAGAAAATTTAATGATCATGCATTTAGTTACAGGTCTTGGAAAGCCTCTCTCAAATGAGTAACCACAGAGCTCAAGTTGAAGCCCTTTCAAAAGATGGATTTGATAATTAGGTGGTTGGGCAAGGAATCTTTGCAGTTGGTCTCAGCTATGTATGGCATACATGTTGATAGGCCAAAGGATAGGCCAAAGGTTGGTCTTGATAGAATGTGGGAACTCTTAGACAGGAAGTATGGGTCTCCAGAGGCTATTGAACAGGATCTTCATCAAAGGATTAAAGACTTTCCCAAACTAACACAAAAAGACTACGAAAAACTAGAGCAGTATGGTCATTTGCTCTTGGAGATTGAGTATGCCAAAGATAATGGAACTTTCCCAGGGTTGTTGCATTTGGACTCGGCAAGAGGGTTACATGTATTGGTCCAGAAGCTGCCACATAACCTCCAAGAGAGATGGGTAATGGAGGGCTCTCGGTACAACGGGAGGTACAATCAACCTTTTTAAAATTTTTAGATAATTGAGTAATTAATGACAATACTCAGTAACTGATTGTTTATGTGCTGTCTCTGCATGTTCCTTTTGGAACGCTTTGCAACCTATGTGATGAATTGGGAGCAAGTGGCATGAATAAATTGTACCAGTAGTCAAGATATTTTGCACGGAGTAGGATGTTTTTACTGGAACCATAATCCATGATCTGTTGGATGCATCAAAAGTTGGTGTTTTTATGTAACTTGATGTAATGTAATTAAAAATTAAGCTCTGCATGAAGACTCAAGGTTAAAACTTGGAAATAATTCAAATAACCCAAAATAACAAATTCATAGTAGCACACAGTAGCCCAATGGGGATACTAAATCATGGTCTGGCTACTCTGCAGCTGATTACTGAATACTGAACAGTAATATATTCATTGTGTTGGGGCACTACACACGCATGGAAAGCAGCACACATGTGGTGGTTGTTTGCCGACAAAAATAAACTTTTGTTCTGCTTTATTAAAATTTAAAGAGTAGACAACGATTTAAAATGGTTTATTGACAGGCTGACAAAATGTAGGTCAAGAGGTTGTTTACATTTTTGAGGGAAATTCACGCGCTAGGAAATGTAATACTTTGTATTACATTGGAAGGAAATGTACAAGCGTATGTACGCTTATCAAGCAAGCGCGGAAAATACCGCCAGCAAATTAAAAATAGCACGAAGGGGCTTTCATTCTAGTTATGGCTTTCATTTTGAATGGACAAGAAGAAAAATTTACGGAGTCTAAAACATTATTAGAGGATTTGGATTAATACTAACGTTAGCACTGCACTGGAATAATTAGTTGGATATATAACGCTGAATTATTTCTTCTCGTGAGCGACCAGCGGGATTATACTCGGGTTTTGGGCTGGCCTTTGTCGTTGGGCCTGACTACTCTACTGCAAGCCGAGATTGATGGTGAGAAGCAGGCTCGAGACCTGTCTGTTGCTTTTCGCGATGTCCAAAAGCCGGTTCCTTCCTCCAGACCTCGTAAGAAAAGTTCGAAGAGTTCAGGTTCTTCTCGTAAGAACGTCGGCCAGTCTAAGGGCTGCCCTCAGGACTGGTACCCGGTCGAGGAGGAATACCAGGATCGTGGTCGTCCTTCGTCTCGATGATTCCCCGTGTGCTCAGGAAGATCAGGGAAGATCAAGCGATGGTGATTCTCATAGCTCCTTGATGGCCGGCGAGGTCGTGGTTTCAGGACCTCCTGACCCTCCTGGTGGGAACTCCGTGGTCGTTGCCATGTCATCCGGATCTGGTGTCGCAACCTCTGTCCGGTATTCTACACCAGCGGCCGGAAATCCTCCATCTGACCGCTTGGCCGTTATCGGGGAGAGGGCTCGTTCATCAGGTTTCTCCGAACGGGCTGCACAATTTCTAGTCCAGAGTAGACGAGAGTCGACCAGGATGAATGGGAGGCTCACTGGTCTATCCAGCTGTGGCGCATTGAGTACAAAGTGCGGCATCAAAGAAATTAAAAAATTCAAGAGTACAGAGCGCATGGCCAAGTATCGCGTCATCGTTGTCTCAAGGGAACATCTAGACTTCATCATCTACGCAGGGCCGGAGGAGAGGGAACACACCATCTACGTCTACGTGCACAATGATCACTACGACCTCATAACCTCTATGAGCGCATTCTATAACAAGTCGTATTTCTGCGAGAACTGTTTCAAGGGCTACAATGCCAAGAATGAGCACACTAATACGCTTTCAAAATGTGCCGTAGCGTAAAGAGTGCCCCCCCCCCCTTCCGAGAATGAAGACCATAAACACTGCGAACGTTGCAACCGCAACTTCAAGAACCGACGCTGCTTCCAAAATCATCGGTCCAACAAGGTATGCGAACGATATTTCCAATGCGAACACTGTGAAACACTCTGCAACAACGTGCTGTTGAAAAAGCAGAAAAGGAAGCACATCTGTGGACAGACAGTGTGCAAAATATGCAGAAAGTTTGTGGATCCTGGCCACCAACGCTACATCCAATCGGAAAATCCTTTCGCCACAAGAGCGGCCATGATTGATGAAAATGATGAACGCGAAGGAGATGAGAACCATTCCCAAGACAACGACGAGAGACCAAAGCACGCCAAATTTGTACTTTTCGACTTTGAATGTACACAAGATACCGGCAAGCATATACCCAATTACTGCGTGGCACAAAGAGCTTGTGGTTATTGCGCAGATAATCTGTTTGAACAAGATTGTAAAAGTTGCGGCAAGGCAGAGAAGAAACAATGGGTGTTTCAAGGACCCAACACCGGCGATGATTTTTGTGAATGGGTGTTCGACACAGAAGAGAACCATGGTGCTACTTTCATCGCTCATAACTTCAAAAGTTACGATGGAATTTTCATTCAGGAATATCTCTATCCCAACTGCATCATCCCCCGTTTGATCTTGGCTGGTGGTAAGATTATGAGCATGACCGTGCCCAACAATGGCATCCGTTTCATTGACTCCTTGAATTTTTTTACCGATCCCTCTCTCTGCCTTGCCAGCCACCTTCGGAGTAGAAGAAGTCAAGAAGGGCTTCTTTCCACATCTTTTCAACATCAACGCCAACATGGACTATCGGGGACCCATGCCAGATGCCAAATACTATTATCCAGAGAGTATGTCCAGCAAGAAGAGGGAAGAGTTTCTGACATGGTACGATGGAGAAGTATCGTCTGGGCGGGAGTTCATCATGTCGGAGGAGATTCATGCCTATTGTGTCAGCGACGTCGACATTTTGAGAAGATGCTGTCTCCAGTTCCGGACTCTGTTTAAAGAAGTGTCGAAACTGTGCAAGTTTGATCTGGGCGTCGACCCCCTGACCAAGTGCATCACCATCGCCGCTGCCTGTCATCTCGTCTTTCAGAGAAACTATCTCCAAAAAGATGCCATTGCCATCATTCCTCCTCGAGGTCACGCCCCAGAGGACATCCAGTCCAACAAAGCCATTCGATGGCTGTCTCACGTGGCCGAGGAGGAACGAGTGTACATCCAACAAGCTTGCAATGAAGGAGAGGTCAGGGTTGGAAAATACAAGGTAGATGGGTACTGCGAAGAAAACAAAATGGTCTACGAGTTCAACGGGTGCTATTGGCACGGGTGCGCCAGATGTTATTCTTTGACACAGACAGTGGGAGAAGAGGCGTCCAGAAAACCATGGGAGAATTGCATCTCGACACCTTGGCCAAGAAAAAGTATGTCCAACATCCTGAAAGATTGGAATTACATCACCATGTGGGAATGCCACTGGGATGAGGAGGTAGGAAAGACCATCCCTCAGCACATCAAACGGAGGCTTCCAAATCCCATCCCCCTGGATCCTCGTCAAGCTTTTTACGGTGGACGTACCAATGCGAGCTGCTTGCTGTACGAGTGCCAGGAGGGAGAACAAATCAAGTACGTCGACTTCACTTCTCTGTACCCAAGCATCAACAAATATGGCTCCTATCCCTTGGGTCATCCTAGAGTGATCACCGACAACTTCGAAGATGTGTCTGAATACTACAGTCTCATCAGATGTAAGGTGTTACCTCATCAAAACCTGTTTCATCCCGTCTTACCCTTGAAAGTGAATGGCAAGCTCATGTTTCCACTGTGCCTCACCTGCGCCGAAACCAATCAGCAAACGCCTTGTCACCATAGCGATGGGGAAAGGATGCTTAGAAGTACCTGGGTCTCCCTCGAATTGGAAAAAGCGGTCGAAAAGGGCTTTTCATCGTTGAATTTTGATTTATTGCAAAAGTGCCAGACAGATTCAATTTCAGTGACGATGTACTAGTGAGGAGGTAATAGTGAAACACTACGTGATGATTCATTGGCCGATGAGGATTACATTGCAGATTCTTCTCCGTCAAGTGAAGGGGATGACTACTCCAGCGAGGATCTCAACACCTATGAGCCTCGAATAACAAGATTGAAAAAGCGCACTCAGTTTGATGTTGCGTCTGAAGACAATAATATGCAAGTATCCTCAAGTTCAAGTGTAGTAGAATCTGGTGAAGATGGTAGTACCAACAAAACCAAGCATTCACCTGGAACATCTGGTGTAACAGTAATGCAAACTAACAACAGAGGGAAGCGCTCCTGTGATAAATCTGCCTATTGCCCCTTTTGTGGAGAAGAACAAAAGAAACTTCCAAGACATCTTTAATAGGGAAAATAAAAAGCATAAGAATAACAGTCAGGTTATCCAGTGGCAAGCTATAAAAGACCCTAAAGAGAAGGATAAACTACTCACGAGAATGAGAAATATAGGGAATTACAGGCATAATGCTAGAACTGCAATCTTGTCAGAACGATGTGCATGCATTGACGAAAGTCTTTTCTCTTGGCACTTGTTGGCAGACAATAAAAAGTCTCTCTCGGACTATCTTGAGCGATTTGTTAGAAGTCTGTAGGATCTCGGATAGTGGAAGTCGGTAGGTCGAAAGATAGGCTTCATAAATGGCACAAAAAGGTTAAAATGGCGCTTAGGGGGTCAGCATGAGTGATTTTAGATAATCTAGAATTCAGTGACATTGATGGGAATTTAGGGAGTAAGCGTTGAAACTTTAAAAGAAATTGAGATAGAGGAAAGGACTTAAAAAGGACTCACAAGCACTTGATGCAAAACCAATTGGATTGTGGTGAAAGTGAATACGTGATAATGGCCGTGACGGCTGTCCATAAACATAGTTATGCAGAGTATGGCCCTCTTGACAGGCTTCGAGATGCTTTGTTTTTGTTGTAAAATATTTATTTTTCTCATGTGTATATATTTTTTTCTTTTCAAGATGGGTTTGCTAAAGTTGATGCTCTAGAGGAATTTGAAGTGAGAAGAAAGAGAGATTATGAATTTCTCAGGGGGAGTGTGTATGAGTCCCAGACCAGAAGTTGGCTCAAGATGTTTTGCGCCCTTTCATATTCCAAGGAGGTGGAAGTCCTGAAAAAGTTATCAGCAAATTCCTTTTTTATGGTACAAGATGTCGCAGATACCAAGAACACAGAGAGACAAATGAGAATCACTCAAAAAATCAAGGTATTTGCAGAGGTGGTTTATTCATGATTTGTTTTGTTATTTTTGTTGTTGTCATTTTTAATGGTATTGATGTATGATTTATATATTGACTGAACATTTTAGAAGTTAAAACGTTTTTTAAAGAGGCTTGCAGTGAATGAATTAATTTTAGGATGTATATTTAAAAAGGAGTTAGAAGAACTGAAATATATAAACGTTATGTGTGTAGGGTACATAAATTTATAATTGATAGGTTTTATTGATTTTTGGTGCATATCTTTTTGTTTTGGGTTATGTTTAGAACTGTGACCAAAATCTGAATTGTTCGAAATTGCAATGTTTGTTTCATGGATTTATATATATATATATATATATATATATATATGATTTAAACAATGCGGAAGCATTAGGGTTATGATACAACAAGAGATTGTTTTTTATCACATCTACAGAAAATTGAAATAGCTCAAATATCATGTACCGGTAATGAAATATATAAAGTACAATTCAAGTGTGACATCATAGATTTTCTCATTTGCATACAGCTCATGTTATGTACACTGTTCATGTATATACTGTTTATTTGAAACAATGCAAAATTTCAACTTTATAATGCTGTAAACTTTTTATTCTATATATGATTTTGCTGCAATTTTCATTGACTGTGGTTTATTTTGCGTCTGTTTATTGAAATGAGCTAGGTATCAGGGTGAAGGTTTCCCTTTATGAACTTTTTGATAGATGATACTTAAACTTGACTCATGTATGCACATGGACATGGTCAACAACAAAGAACGCAGCATGATTAAAGGATGCATTAGCGTTGAGCGTGCATGGGAAGTGTTAGATGAATACTATGGAGATCAAGACAAGGTGGTAGACAGTCTACTGAAAGAGCTTGACGACTTGAAGCCTTACAAATACAAGGGAAAGGTCAATCTGCCTGCCATGAGATGGTTCGTCCAGACCTTACAAAAGTTTAAAACCCAGGCAGAGACCGTGGGTCTTTCAGGGGAAATGAATAGCAGAATAATGTTAAGCAATATCAGGCACAAATTACCGGAAGAGCACCGCATAGCTTTCTTCAAAAGTGTGAGAGACGAGCGCACACCGGATACTCTGACTGGCCTTGTAAGGTGGCTATACAGTCAATTACTGTTGCTCTATAAGGCCAAGCCTGCTTGTACAGAAACACCAACACCGTACAAGAATGACAAGACCAGTAGCTCATCTAACTCTGTCACAGTTAATTTATCTCCAAGACAGCATGGTAAAGGCTCTCGTCCCGAGGTACCCAAGTGTGTATTGCATCAGGATTCACTCAACACTATCTGAAAACTTGTAACAAGTTCCGGGGACTAGATTTGAAGGAGAAACATAATCTAATGAGAAAACACAGTATCTGCAACCGCTGTGGACATAACATAGCGTGACCTTGGTGAAGACCCTACAATTCATGCAATGAAGCCAAGAACCTCAAGGCAAGGGCAGAAGTATACCAAGCCAAAGACTAAAGGAGGTAGCAACCCATCATCAGATGTTCGCATCAAGGTGAAGGGACACAGGCAAGACACCAACGATAAAGTGATCAAGTGCAAATTTTGTGGAAAGATGCACAAGATATCAAGAGAAGAATGTCTTGCGTATGGCAAACTTTGCAATGAATGCCGGCGGATGAATCATTTGGCCAGCTGTTGTAACAACAAATGCCAAATCAAGGCTGTTCAAGAGCAAGATACCATTTCTGATGATACTGAGACAGAATCAGTTGATGTGATCAAGATCAAGATCATCAACACAACCTCTCACAAAAATAATGGCATCTATGCAGGAATGCTCATTTGAAGGAACACCTGTCAAATTTCAGATGGACTGTGGAGCGACAGTCAACGTCATACCAAAGAAGTATGTACAGTCCACCATTCAGCCAGAAAGAATAGAGTTGAAGACGTACAACCAATCTTCTGTATGGGCAATAGCCAATAGGTAGCGAAGCTAGTAACCCCAAGTAAATGATCTACGCTAATTGTTGAGATCACATGATCTTTGACATAATAAAGTGCTCTCTACATGACCCGCCAAACATTACTGTTGTGTATTTGATTACGTCTGTAGTTTGCCACATTTTGCTGCTAAAGTAAAGGCATTAAGCCATTGAAACAGAAACCAGAAGAGGTGAACGGGAAAGCTGTCACGTGAGCCAAGCTGACAAAAGTTCCGATGGTAAGTCTTTAATAAAGTATTGAAGAGTAGACGGTCAAGAAGAAAATCTGGGAAAGGTGAAGGAGCAAAGAAGAGTAAAGTTATGAATGTAACACAACAAAAGGATGAGCAGGAAAGTGACGAGAGAAGTAATGTGGAGGTTGTTGGAGAAATTACAAAGTACGCTGTGGAGGTCTTATGAAATTCAGTACCATTAGTTGTACTGTATGATGTTTTCCTGAAATCCTTCATATTTATGTATTTGCAATGTACAAAACTATTGTTACCAGTTTGTTTACCGGTAATGCTTTTTAAGAAGCCATCCTATAGCTTAGATAAAAGAGCTGAGAATGGCCCGGGACACGCTTCACGGATGTGTCTTTGACGGGGAATGACGCTACCGAGCTGAAGGAAACTGAATCAAAGGACACATCGCCTGCCAAGGAAGTTTCAATCTGGCTTCTTGACGTCGTTCTCAACAACATCGATTATGACGCTCAGAAGGTCGCGGATGAGGAGGAGTAGGAGGTAGATCAGGAGGAGGAGGAGCAAGAGTAGGAGGAGAAGTGTGACGGCAAAGATACAGAGGTGCCAAATATGAGCTATTTCCAGGTTTGTCTTTTGCTTCCTCAAACTTTTTGAAAACTGGTTATAAGTTTAGCTAAACAATTTGAATAAAAATACAGTGATATTTGATAATACATGTATGTATAAAAATTATACCGATTGTTATCAGAATTTTTTCTAAAAAGTCCTTATATAGAAAGGTCTATTTAAGTAAAACTGCCTGGTTCAATCAGTACTTTATATTGTTTTCGGTAACTGTATTAACAAAAAAATGTATCAAGTATTCCTCCAATTGGACAAATACCAAAAAAAAATATATAAAAATTTAAAATAACTGTTTAAGTCTATATCAGTAAACACTTAATATTACATATTTTGTTGCAAAATACATTTTTCAAAGTTATATTATGGAAGTTGGAGATAAATCATATAAGGTAAACTAGACACTGCTAATTGTTGCTGAGGGGGGGGGGGGGGGATTTGTGATTATTGTGATACACATGCCAAATTATGAGAAAAGATGTTAAATCAGGCATGTTTAATATTGCTTCAAGTGAGATGCTTACTTTCATGATGAAAATGGTAAAAGTAACATAAAGTTAACATGTCCTTATGAAGATTTGAGAAAAGAGTAGAATTAAGGAATATATAGGATGTTTGTAATTTACTTAACAGGTTGCTAGCTATAGCATAATGTACCATCATATGCCATTGGTTGTTTTATCATGTTATTAATTATTATAATTACCAGTTGTCTTTGGGATGTCATTGTGTTGCCCTTTTAGTGGTTTCACCCTTCCATGTTTGGGAGCAGTTAAAATCGAGGGATGGCGTTTAAGTCTGCCTTTGAATTGGAGATCTAGGGATATCCAGCTCCAAAGAAGAAGAAGCGCATGACGTCATCCTGACATTTCATTCTGATGGCTGGGTTATGTGGGCAAGATATTACATTTGCAAGTCTTCCTGGTCAATTGAATGGAAGAAAGACTAGACTTGTTTTCCTCATATCCTCGGCATAGATGGCGTAATTCCAGTTAGATATACGGAGCTATGGTCAAGTGTTGGTTTTTCTAATGCATATGCAAATAACGTTTAAAGACATTGTTTGATCGTACATGTTTTAGACAGTTTTGGTACAATGACTATTTTACCATGGATATTAACTTGTTCTTTCTTGTTTATTCTTATAGATTAAAATAAGTGTTTATTTAGATCCAATATTGGAAAGTGAAATTATAACTAATGTTTGTGTAATTCTTGCAAACTTAACAAGAACAACAAATGTTTAAGGAATGTGTATCTAGATAAAGTGTTTCATATGTGCGGAAGCTTTAAGCCGGAGTCTGAAGAACTATTGTCGCCCACTGGGCACATTACACTGTAAAGTAATCAGACAATGTTTGGATATTTTGCCCAATAAAGTTGTGTGCAAACGAAATGATTAATATCGTTTCCATGTCCTTTCATCAGAAAACCTATGGTGGATTTCTGGTTTTAGAAAGAGAGGCCATTTGGCAAGAATTTTGGAGGTTGGATTACAGTGATAGGCGATATTGGGTTGTAAAAAAACATTGAAAAGGGTACAGGACTTCAACAATAGGACGTGGGCGGCTATCAAGACGGAAGTATACACTGAAGTACGAAATAGATGGCAAGGAAGTTTGCAAAAAATACTTTTTGCATACCATCAGGTATAAAGACGATGCTTTCTTGTACGCCTGCCCCATTTCCGAACTATTCAAGGAAACAGTTAGAAGAATTTGAACTGCGAGATCAAATTATCAGCATATTCCGATACTACTAGGAGAGGAAAGAAAACCAAACAGTGAACAGAGGGCTATAGAAGACGAAAGTGTAATATTTCTCTTGCGGCAGATGGAGAAGACGAGAGAAAAGGAGGGTCTCTTATACAGATTCCTTGACGTGGAAAATGTTTGGCAGTTACTTCTACATCAATGATGTGCTAAAGGCTTGCCATGACCAAACAGGACATCAAGCTGTGAAGAAAACTACAAACCTACTTAGGAATCGATGTTACTGGCCAAGGATGAAGATACACATCAAAGATTGGTGTGACCAATGTGATCGATGTACCAAGGCGAAAAATCCATCCAGGATCTGAAAAATGGCGGCCATGTCGAGGATTGAGTACAGAGGATGGAGACTATGGAGAACTTTGGGGAAACAAGATTCATTGTTGTACTGCAATAAAATACCTCGACAAAGTAGCATGATGGTCATGACGATCAGTAACTTTTTTAATCAACTGAGCTAATTATGAAACAAGTTAAAACTTCCAAATATAATCAGCGTTTGTGTTGCCAGGCAAACATGAACGTTCATTAAAATACACACCTTCAAACCGTGGACACCCTTACAAAAGGCAAACTTGCTAGCTAAAATGAGAAATTACATAAACTATTGTCACAATGTCAAAGTTCTTCAAGAAAAGAAAGGAACCTTGATTGTTGCATACAGACCAAAATATGATGTGGATCCAGAAGAATATTTGCCATGTAGTCATTGTTATGCTTTCTATTCCAATGTTCATAGATGTAAATTGCGAGCAGATGTTGAGACCTGTCATCAGGGACCAGATCAAAGATCGCCCAAGAGGCAAATCATCTTGCAACAATTGAGGTGGCTCTGGCATTTCAAAACAACAGCCCTACAGATGCAGTAGGTAAATGCATACATGGAGACCACAAAACACCATAAAAAATACCAACATTTCCAAGTGACGTTACCTAATGGCACTTCTCGCACCATTGGTATGATGGAGATGGCTGCAGGGGACACAGATGCTGTCCTTGATGCATTTACTGAGAAGGTACAGTATTTCGCAAGAACTTTGGGCCAGCTGAATGACAGCAATCCAGATGACATAGTTAAAGTTGATACTCTAAGACAATCCCAAATACTGAGATAATTACATAAATAGAAAGCTTTTAACCCCCATAATAACACCAAATGGTTTCCACCCGACAAAACAAGTTTAGAATAATGAATTTATTCGAGTAAACTCTACCAAAATATCTAAGTCTGAAACCCGGAAGTGCACGTAGAGTCGGGCCTCTATCCGTGACGTCACGAACGGGAGTCATGGGCTCAGTGAGAGTGAATGGCAGTGATATCCCTACGTAAATGCTATCCTGTTAGAGCTTAGATTTGTTGTTGTTAAGGAGTATATTTGATGGATTTTCTCTTTTCATTTGAATGAAGAATAACGAAGCAACATTTTCCAGTTGCTGATTTCTTTTTATATCTTCATATTCACCTATTTGGTAGAGATTTAACACGAGTTTACGGCTTAGGAATTAAAGTTAAATCGTGCACTTATGAATAGGCGGATGCATTATATTGTCATCAGATGTACATGAGCAGTTTTGTAAAACTAATAGGTCTATAGAACTATGATAGTACTTATCATAGATGTGTGTGACTGCCTCAAAAAAGGATACAGTACCAGTTAAACATTTTATGTTGTAAAATATCAAACTTGAACGAGATCATGCAAGCGCGCTTCCTCTATAATATTTTGGCGAGTGATGCGGCTCTTGCATGAACGTTCGTGAAGCGAGCAGAATCGGGAGGTAAGACCAAGCCGCTGCTCTAGGCGCTGCTTGCTTGTGATGGAACGTACGTGCGCTAGTTATGTTTATCGGCAATTGCAAGAGAATGAAAGCGACGTTGCCAGCTAAGAAAAACAACTAACAAAGACTTGCTCCTGACTACCGGTGTCAGAATTGGTAGATGAAGGATGTTCAGGGCCAAGGAAGGCGAAAGACATGGGAAAAAGGAAGAAGAAACCATCGGGAGATCGCTGTAGTGTATGGTAATGAACTGTGCATGGGTAGACAGCTACTGTTCACTCCGTGCCTGGGCCGATTTCAACACCAAAACAAAAATTACATGGTGAAAATATCGACTAATAGCACATCGTTGGCATGTATATGTCATAATTTTAAAAAGGGGAATTGATATTAATACTATGAAGTACTAGGGGAAGGTAAAGAATTGTACATAGAATTATGATTTATTAGACTTTTCAGCCTTTGAAACAAAAATATGCAGAAAATCGTATCACTCTGCACATGTTTGCTATGGAACATCCGGGTACGTGAATATACTCTCTCCCGGACGTGAGGTCATAAATAGTAGACCAGCGCCGTGACTGATTTTCTATGCAAAGAGAGGCGGATATTTTAGACATTTCAATTGAGGATTTCGAGTAGACAGAATTTTTTTGTGATATACTAAGTAATTGAAAAACTTAAAAATAACATATACTTGCCGTAGGTAACAAATTAAGGGACATTTATTTGCTTAGAGTATCAACTTTAAAGAACTCATGACCACAGTAAAATCAACAACGACGGACTAGGGTGCCACAATGCCTCAATTTAACGAGCGCTTGAGAGCAATCAGAGAAGATCTCCTTCCAGATGTGATTAAAAACTGGGATACCCTTCCGGAAGAAGTGAAAGGGTGCATGCTAGACTTTGGACGGTTCTTTTGCAAGATGCATCCATTGGTAAATTTTGCTGATGAGGTGGACAAAGTACTGAAGAGTTTCGAAGACATCTCTACTTCTGGAAAACATGTCCACACCCCACAGACAGCAGAATCTGGGGTTACAAGGCTTGTTAGAATATCCAGTAAGGCGTTTCACCACAGAGGCTGCGATAAGTGAGGAGTAGAGGATGTCTTTTCATCCTACTTGTCTTCTTGTGAAATGCCAAATAACCTGGTTGACTACATCGGAAATAGAGCAAACATCCTATTTGAAGGTGCTACCTGTGCTATCACCTTGACCACATCCGGGACTTCCTGAGCATGATAGAGAACAAGAACAGGCTACTCCTTGCAGTGGAAGAAGATGTGAATGAGAAGATCTATGTTGCTGAGCTACGCGCTCTGGGACTGTTCTACATGACAATGGTTAGGCCACTGTGGGAAAAGATCAAAAGGGGAGTTAACATCTTCGATGTAAATGATCTCCTCCACCAACTACAGTTAAAGCTGCATCAGTGGAAAGACAATGCCACACTAATCCTAAAAGGAGAAAGCCCCTTCCAAGTAGACAAGTCAGAGGAAATGTTCCAGCGACTGCTTCTCTTGTGAATGAAGTCTTAGCACTAGGTGGACATCAGCGGAAGGATGACTTGAAACTGCACTTGGTAGATATAGTGACACACAACAAGTTAAAAACTGAGATTGATCCTCTTCAAGCTGCTACATCACAGCCCAAAGATTCAAGTAACTTCGACTACACAAATTGCAAATTTATGCAAATATATCAAAAATGAATGAAAATAGTAGTTCTTCTCTATTTAAAACTGGATTATGATTCTGTTTATTTTATCTGATATGGCTTGTTAGGGGCTTGAAAAGTTTATGGACATTTATGCAAATTTATTCAAAATGAATAAAAATGCTACTTCTCTTCTATATACCTTATAGTTTATTCTTTTTCACATGTTGTATATGATATGCAGGAATCATGTAGATGCCATGCTCGACGGGAGCAGATGCGTACGAATTCCAGAAGATCTTGAAGTGGAGCTTGGAGGCCTTTTGTCCAAAGAAATAGCATACAAATTTGGCGAAGGCAATCTGGTCGTTGCTGTGAAAGTGGTTGAATGAACAGATATTTTAGAGATATGTTTTGTTATCATGAGTAGTTAATGCAGTGACTAAGGTGATGGCATAAAAGTCAATTGAAACCTGCTGACAGCAAAGAAGAACAACCTCAAACAAAAAAGAGGCACAGAGTACTGAAACAGAGTCTTAATTTGCTTCTTGTCCCTCATGTAGTTTCCCAGGAATTAAGTGAGATATTATCTGAAGGATCCAGTGACAGTATTGGTAGATTGATCAATTCAGACAAATTGGCTTTAGCATGTGGAGAAAGGCTGGCAATGAAACAGTCCCATGATGTTGATAAAAATTCATATGTTCGTCAAAAAATGCGTGAATTAGGGAGAGTGGTCATTTCCGAGAACCATCTTGTTATAAGATGTAATTTTATTGTTAATACTGATGTTCAAAATTTAATCATAGTTAAATCATGCTGGCAGTTATTGGCAGTTATTGTCATTTGTACACATGTACATGTGTTACAGGGACCATGCACAAAGCCTTATTTTTAATTTTTTTTGTGTGTAAATGTTTCTTTTTAGGTTATGGATCTGAGAAAGAGGCAGGTGGATTATGCTTCAATTCACGACCATGGCTTTGAAGATGTCAGTGTGAACTTAAATGAACATCTTCACGAAAAGAAAGACAAATGGTCCACAGCTAAGCTATTCCGATAAAGGTGATGAATTATTTGTTCATTATGTCGGATGGGCACATAATTACAACGAATGGAGACTAAAAAGTGTAGTTGTAGATGAGCATGAAGAGAAATCGGATGCTTTGGAACTTGTAAAAAAGGATTTGCTTGTCAAGATTAAAGAGATCCCTCCAGCAATGTAAGGATAGCACCATGAAGGAGATGAGAACCAAGAGAAGTGTGCTTGTGATACCATCTTGGACATTTTCAAGATTCCTGGCACACCTGACTTGGAGAAGAGGGATCGTGCCTGTCACAACAAGTGCACTGAGAAGGCACCCTGTACATGCACTCTGCTGCTCCAGTTGCCTCAAGATGTGTACATTTGCACATAAATATGCATGTGTACTGGCCAGACTTGTTAAGGTTTGTACACTATGATATTAATAGACGAAATAGAAAAAGATTAGGCAAAATAGCCTGTGAGGATTGTATCAAGTGGTGTCAACCTGTTTTGAACAAGAGAACATGGAAATGTGTAAAATATAAACCTCACAGTTAAGAAGAAAAAAAAGAATGGAAAATGACTGAACAGTAATGAATGTGTGAGCTGTTCAGTTCACATCGTAACAGTGCCTCTGATCTATTATCTATCAATAGTAAATTAGGTTTTTACAAAATGTATTCTTAAGCATACATTTATCTGTCTTTTGTTCAACAGACAAGGGCCTCCAACGCTTAAAGGGGAAGTCCACCCTGAAATTAAGTTAGTTTTAATAGGAGTATAAAAATGAGAGAAACAAGTCAGTGAAAGTTTGAGCAAATTCCGATTAAAAATAAGGAAGTTAGGATTTTTGAAGTTGTGATCAATCAAACACAAATTGGTAACTCTATGACGTATCATGCGAGCTCAACTTCCATTTGCTCAGTACTAAAAAAATCTAAAATTTTCATTTTCCCTCAAGAAAAATTTCAACCATACATGCACCCTAAATATAATAATTGCAAATATGTTTCTATACTCCCCCTGCAAGGAACAAATATATATTCCGTCATCAATAACGAAGAAAACATGATTTTATGGAATATTATGCACAAAGCAAATGAAGGAGAGCTCGTATAATAAGTCACAGAGTTGCCAATTTGTATTTGATTGATCACAACTTCAATAATTCATAACTTTCTTATTTTCATTCAGAATTTGCTCAAACTTTCACTCACCTGATTTTCTTATTATTCTGCCTCTATCGAAACAAACTTATTTTGGGGGTGGACTTTCCCTTTAACAAAAGAAAGGAAAGAAGAAAAAAAATGCCTTTTTAGCATAAAAACCCCCAAACCAAACAAAATAAGTCTTTCCAATTTGTGGCTATTTTTTTTATTTCTTGAGAAGCTCATTCATGTCTGTGCACACATCAAAGAGTTTTCTTATTACAGTTGGAGGAGTAAACCCCATGAACAAGTACTTCTTTAGCACTTCACATATTCAAGGGAGTGACACCCTCAGAGACCATTCCACTTAATGTGGAGCAGAGTGTCCAGCACTACTGAGGTCAACCCTTTTGAGGAAGCATATTGCAACGATGACTCAGCTGATGAACCTCCGAGAAAATGAGATGGATGTTCTTGTGAAGTATTATGTATTGTTATTATGTATTGATGTTTTCGATGATGTTTATATTGTTCAAGTAGTTTGTATCTTCATATATGTTGAATTTGTTTACAGTACCTGGAAAACAGTACTGTGATTACTGACGGGGCTACCCTGTTTAAATAAAACAGAATAAATAAAGTACCTTGGCCATGACCTCAACATACACCGTAAATTTTATCAATTACCTGACGCAGCAATGCAAGTGGCAGGAATTTCCAAGGTGCTGTTTGCCATGGATGGAAAAGGAGGAGACCCCCTGAAAGTGATTGGAAATGTCAAGAACATTGATGACCTTCAAGTACGTCCAGATAAATTTTACATGTAATATCCTGTTTTTGAAACACTTTACATGTCGAGAGGTCAGCACCCTTTAACATCCTGGCAACCAATGTCAAGTGTTTTGCCCCACTTGGACAACAAATACATCGTCTTTGAGACACAACTCATGAAACTATTCCAAAGATGCCCGTCTTGTGGATCTGCCAGTGTAGGCATCTAAAAGTGGACAAAAGGAAACCTGGTCGTCATCAACCAAGAATGCTGGAGTTGTTCAGCTACGAAATGCACTTGGGCTAGTCAGCCGTGGTATGGTATCACCCCAGCTGGGAACATTCTCCTGTCAGCAGCCACACTGTTTGCAGGAAGAAGTTGCTCCGAATTGCTAAAGATAATGGACAACCTGAAATTACAGAATCATATCCTGCAGCCAGCTACTAGTTCTAGTAACTTTTTCTATGCATGCAGTTCTTGCCTGCATTTGAACAAGTATCTTCTCAGGAGCATATACTGTTTTGCATTTAATGAATTTTGTATGCACACTGTTAATGTAAAATAAGTATCTCAAAACCTTGATTCTCTGCTGATGAGGTATGAAACAGGGAATCATTGTATGGTCATATATATACATATATAATAATTGACCAGCAAATATATTTCCTCTGTCCTGATTGGCTGATAGATAATCTCATTTGCATTTTTGAAGCAGTGCAAGCTAGTAACACACTCATGGCAAGCTTGCAGCAAGCTAGTTGAACGAGTTTAGAACAAGCTAGTAGAACAAGCTTGCACCAATTTCCATAAGGGTAGGCTAGCTGAGTGTAGCGACGACACACACTTAGCAGTGTAACTCTGCTTCTATATCGGAACCTGAAGTCTTGATCCATATGTGACCGATTTTATTTGTCAGATTTTTTTTGGTTTTATTTCAAGGTTAAATTTGTTGATTAAATAATATGGCATATTTTTGTGCGATACATTGTCTTTGAAACACAACTCGTGGAACTATTCCAAAGATCCCTGTCCTGTGGATCTGCCAATGTAGGCATCCAAAAGTGAATGAAAGGAATCCTGGTTGTTATCAGCTAAGAATGCTGGAGACATTTTTATGTGAAGAGTTTATCATGTATGAAGTGACATTTTGCATTTTTGTGGTGAACTGATTTTTAATTAACATATCTTTTATGTATTTATTTGTAGGGTCTAGATCTACTTAGTCTATAGACTAGTTTGATCCATGGCGATGGCACAGACGTTCAATAGGGACAAACAAGGGATGGTGAAGGTTGAGAGTGGTGGAAAAAGGAAAGTTAAGATGGCAAGGATCAAGGAACTTCTTGAGAATGGCTGTCATTGGCGTAAAAGATGGCAGTATATGGTACAGAAGTGTTTGAACTCTTTGTAGATATGTCAGAGAGCACTGAGGGAGTTATTGAGGAGCTAGTGAAACTTGAGACCGAGGCTTGTTTTGTGTGCATGGATGTGCAGAAGACCAGCTTTGGCTCGTGTCTGACTGGGTATTCAAAGGTAATATTGAGTTATTTTATGAAATTTCATTGATTGATTGATTGATTTCTTGTACATGGTTAAAAAGCCCCTGGGGTGGACCCAGATGGGATCTACACGGCGTGGATCTGACAATCAACCTGGCTACAACGTGCACTTTACCCGGACAGAGCAGGAGGCCCTGCATCAACAACTTGAACGGTTCTGGGAGCTAGACCATGCAGTGGGAAATAATCTAGAAGGTGTTGCTGATTGAAAGGCCAGAAACATCATGGATGAGTCTACTCTCCTAAAGGATGGCCACTACAAAGTAGGTCTCCCCTGGAAGCATATCCCACCATGCCTTCCCAGCAACCGTCATCTAGCCGAAGTGAGACTTAAATATCTGAAGAACAAGTTTCAGAAGGATGAAGAATTCTTCAACAAGTACAAGGGCACCATTAAAGGTTACATCGAGAAGGGCTTTGCAGAAGAGATTAACCCAACCACCCCTGAGTCAACAGGAGATCACCAGAAAATAAAGAAGGATGATGTCCAGGACGCGACTTTACGTTTTACACTGTAGTTCCGTCATTTTCACGATAAGTGAGTAAAACCGGGCTGCAGCAAAGACTAGTACTTCATGAACAGCGCGCCTGATCTGAACTTGCCAGGTTATTCTCGCATTCTTGACGTTATATATCATTAATGGTTGATTTATGTCATAATCTGCCATGGAAGACATTACGCAAACAACGCTTCCTGATCCATTGCAGGTATGTAAATGAAAAATTTAAAATAAAAAAACGTTTTATCATACGTCTCACAGATAGTAGATAGATGTAGACTAGTCCCACATGTGGATTTTTTTGTAGTGTAACTGTACTATAGTGTAAGACGATGAAATCACCCAAGAAATCTCCAAAGAAAGTGGAGGGATCAACCAAGAGAGAGAGAGAGAGAGAGATGATGATGTTGGCTGCTGCTGATGATGATCAAGTTCAGGCAATAAATAATTGTTTTTTTTTTTTTTAAATCAATTTTATGGATGTTTTTTTTTTTTTTTTAATTTTGTTATTTTTTAATTCTCTTGCCTTGGGTTCTTGGCCTGGGAAGTTGGGGATGATGATGATGCATTGCATGGTGATCATGCCTCGTACGATTACGATGTCGATGATGTTGATATTGACAGGTGATGATGACGGGTTCACTATGATTATGAACAATTCGCACAGACAGATGGAAGTGCTTCTATGGCCTATGGGAATTAGATCTATAATACCAGGGTGCGACATAAGCGCTTGCCCGATTGCCCGGGGCAAGTAAAAGTCAGTGTAGGGCAAGTGTTTTGAAGCAAAGGCAAAAACTGCTAGCCAGAATCGGGCAAGTAACATTCTCAAAGTCATAATATATTTTATGAAGTTTCAAGGCTGTATTTCAACCTCAAAATATGAATCAATAAATGCCGATCAAACTTGATTTTTGATAAAGTTTGGTACTTACAAAATATCGAGGACCAGGCAGCATTTTCAGTTAGCGCGATTGCACATGGCTGCCGGGGTGGCAAGCTTGCATGGGCCGATCGGTTCTCAATAACGCATTGTTGCACGCGCACCTCCCCGATTAAACTCTGAATCGGAGCTGAACAATCTCGCATGAAAAATCATTTTTCCAACAAGATAATCACAAAATCATGAAATCATAATCATTTTATGGATTTTCAAATGATTGATCTGATGATGTGACTGGCGGCGCAAGTTATTGAGTTTTCAAAAGAAGTTGTTTCAGCCCTAATTTTGGGCCGGGTTTTGAGTATACGGTTCGAATGCATGATGATACGTGTGGTGGGTATGGGAAGCAAGATGTGTGTATGTACGAAGTGCCATAACCATGCATCCATTTTTCGAGTTTGACAATGTTTGAAATTTTGCCGATTTTTAAAACATACATGCAGAGGCAAAATATGCACCATACATACTTAAACCATGAAGACTAGAACATTCGATTGCCTAGAAATTGAAATTATGAATAATTCATTTCATGACTCAAAAATCACACGTGGACGTAAAGTCTAAAGATGGGAACCCACGGGATATTAGATTTTCATAGTTTACGAAAGTAAGCCATAAGGTTTTCTTTGTAGAAATGATGACAATTAAACGCCGCTTTATAGTTCCAAACATAACAAAAATAGTGGGACATAGACTATTCATATCTTTAGATAACCAAACATGTATTATTAGACAAATTCTATGCATAAAAGAAGAGATAGAATTTATCAAAATGTTGATAAGGGTCTGAAAACAAAGAATACGAGTCCAATTATGGATGGCCTAGCATGGCAGAGTCTTTATTTTACTAAATTTCCAAATGAGTTATTTTGTGGCAATTTACCGAACAGTTTTTTATATTTTCTGTTGCATAAAAGTATTGGATGACCTAGCGGCTAGCCCAATTGTTTTGCAATGTAATTTTTACTTCTACGATTGATTACATAAGATTATAACTTTCAAATTTCGAGGCACTTTTGCATGTCAAAGTCTACCCACGTAATGGCACTACGTCATTAGGAATGAAGTTATGACAGGGTCGGAGGCGTCATAAATATTTAGTCAGGTTGTTGTCCCCGATCTTGGCAAAGAGGGCTGTGGCTGCCGCCAGAATTTGTCATTAGTATTTTTAATTTTTGTTCATAGCACCACCTATTTTACATGTGCATCGCCCTTTAAGTAATTTCTCTTTGTTACTTAAGAAAGATTTACAGCGCATGCCTAGCGCGGGTCAATGTCAATAAAAGGCCTACAAACACATTTTTAGTACGCACGAGAAAATAGTTCCATACATTCAAGCATAAGAAATAAGTTATTATCATTAATTATGTACTGAAATGTAAAGTAATGTTCATTGAAATGCGAATAACATTGGTAAATTCTGTCAAAACTAAATCGTTGGTCGTTTTAAGTAAAATTCCAGTTGGACAAATTATTTGATATCCGTGTGCCGATAAGTTCGGTTAACGCGTTGACCCTTGGCTTTTCTGAATTACGACCTGGCCCAAGCAATACGTGTTTTGTGGGGTCTTCAAGAAACGCCAAAGTTTCAAAGTATATTTTGCTGCCCAAGGATGGAAAAGTCCTGCCAACGAGGTATGTTATGGCAGAAATGTATTTAGAACAATTTCATATTACTTACATGATCTATCAGTTTGTAATTTTGATACATTATAAGTGTTTTTTCATGTTGTGATTAGTAGCGTTCAGTGAGCTAGTTTTCCGCACACGTGAGATTGTTTACATCTAACGCTAAATTATGGAAAGCCATTTGAATATTTCATGTTTGAGTAATTATTCATGAATAAGAATTCTCTGTAAATCAGTAGCATATAAAACTTGCTTTTATATTCATAGTCTTAACTAGTATGCTCTTAATGCATGTTTATCAAATTTCTCGTAAGAGACTTGTAGCTCATATCATAAATGTTTTATCATGAACCCTTTTTATACTCATTCTGACAAATCATATCTGTATGAACAACTCTCTTTAAGAACATCTATCTGGTTTATCAACTCTTTAAATTGACAAGTAATCTGTATATTTACTTGTGTACATATATTTGTATCTTTCGCACGGTATTTATTATTCTGTGCTATTTTATACTTTTTATGTTCACAGTTTTCACGGCACTGTTCATCACTGTTACTTTGTTTTGACAATCGTTAAGTCAAATAAAGACATTCGTCACCAGAAAATGAACATCCGTTTCAACGTTGAGTTATTTTGATCCTGCGGCAGCAACAAGGGCTTTGTGAAACAGTGAGTGGACAAGTAGCTCACTATCTCCGATTTAGTCAAGAAGTTAGACTTATGACAGTGTTGAGAAACGGGGCCCCAGGCTTTCTTTTACATGCTTTTACTAGCTATAAATTGCTTATTACTGAACATTGAAAGGGCGCAGTGTGCATGGTATGTTGTTTTGTAGGTTTTGACATGCAGATCAACATGAAACCGGAAAGACTTATGTATTTTTTGTGTGGAAAATTCAAAGCGTCACGTTGTTAGGGTTTTTACATAGGCCTAGCCTAGGCATTGTTATAGGTGAGTTTTGAACCATTTTGAACCCACACATAGGGAACGCTCCATACTTGTGTGTACAAAGTAAATGGATGGCACACAAAATTGCTCTGAAATTCAGTCTTTTGCAAAATTATACTGAAACTAGCGGGACCCGTGGAACATCCACAGGTTTTCAGGGTTGGAATGGGGAGGAATATGATGTAAATTTTTGAAATGACTATTCCCTCCGTCCCTAAAAATTGATATAAATGGAAAGAAAAGGAGAGTGACGTAATTGATCCTCTAGCAGGACCCATGGAACATGCACCAACGGGTCTTCGGGGTGAGAATGGCAATGGGGAGGAATATGATTTTTTTAAAAAGGAGAGAAAAATTAATGTTCCCCTAGCTGTCCCAGCTAGAAATTGATATAACTGAAAACAATTAAAGAAAAAAAAGAAAAAAAAAGGAGTGACATAATCCACCCTCTGATTTGTATACCGTCTACTGTTTTGTGTGTAGGCTATAACTCTTGAATTGTGAAAAACAAAATTGCTTTCTTCATTCGAAGAATCTTTTATTTTTCTTAATTCTTTTTTTTGGGGGGGAGGTGGGGGGGGGGGGGGGTGAACATGACTTAACCTTTAAGTTTCAGCCTCATCCCCACCCACCCGTGCCCCCAAAATTTAATCACAAACTTGAAAATAAGTAGGAAGTTATAAATAAGTTAAAAATGTTAAAAGGAACTATGATGTTAGTGACAGAATCGACTCTTTTCGCATACTTTTGTTTTGTGGATAACCTGTTATGTGAAAATACTTAAGTATTAAACTGCTTTATCTGTTTAAAGTAATTTTTTTTGAGGTAGACTTGACGAAGCATCAACCTTAAAGTTGACCATTTCCTCGGCCATCCTTGCCTCCCCAAAATCTAACATTGAAATTAAAAATCAAAGCATTAAAAAAAAAAAAAAAAAAAAAAAAGAATATCGGCCCTCCCGAAATAATGACAAAAATGCAAAAATAAAAAACAAAATAAAAAGTAATTGATGTGAGCGACAAAACTGACTCTCTCATTTACATATCACTGATTTGTGTTTATAACTGTTTTATGAAAATTAAGAATAAGTGTTTTTTTTTCGGATGTTTTTGTTTAAGTGGACCTGACCCACCATTGCCCGAGAAAAAATGTAATCATGAATTTGAAAATCAAAAGCACTATAGTTTGACATTTTGAAAATAAATTCTAATTATGTGATAGATTCTGAAATTATAATAACATATCGTTATTCCTTATTCTTCCTTCTTGTTCTTTATCTTCAATACCCGGCAGCCATGCCGTGTTTTTTTTTTTTTTTCTTTTTTGTTCACTTTCCAATTCAGCTTCCCCCTATACCCTTTAGCCCCTTCCATTCTACCCTCCTTTCCCCTACTTTTTCCCCATTTCCCCCCATTTCCCGCCATCTTTTTCCGTTCCATTCCCGTTGCAATATTTTAGTTTATTTCCCCTCTCTCACTAATTCATTGTTAATTCGGGATGATGTTCTTCTTTCTTTCCTTTTTCTTCTTCAGATCCGTTTTACCGGTCTTTTCTGTTTCTCCTTTCCCTTTCTTTCTCTCCACTATCTTCTCTTTTTGTCCTTTCTATCCCTTATTTCCCCTTTGCATTTTTTTTTCTTCACCCTTTTCTTTCTCTCTTGCCCCTTTTGCCTGATTTCTCTTTTATTTCCCGGCGAAATCCGCCAGGAGAGGGGGGGGGGGGATAGACTGCCCCTGCCCCCTCCCCCGCCACTGAGAATAAAAGACTGACAGTCAGAAATATGGAGAGTGCGATTGGGTATAACATGTATAAGAAGAGGTTGAAATGAGGTATAAGAATTAACGTTAAAACGAATGTGAAAGTATAGACCCAATTATTTTTTTTTATTAGTTGTAACTTGTAATTATTAAGAAAATAAAAGGAATATTATTATAAAAAGAAAAAGAACTATTTCCTCCCCCTTCCTTAAAGAAAAAAGAAAAAAAAAAGAAGGATCATCAAGGTGTGAACCGGGGACTTCTCGCACGCTAGTCAATGAACCTTCGCCGCTCGCCACCGGAAGTTCTATATGTTCTTCACGACTTTTAATAGTATACATACCATTGTACGCCCGTGCGCTGGATCTGCACTTCTAACTTCCGGTTGAGATGTCCGACAAAATGCCTCGAAACGACCCTTTTCTCGAGTTCGATGTCGACTGCCATGTCATTTGCAACCAATCGGGACTGTTGGCCGACGTGATCGCGAGGTCGCCGCCGACGGAACGGTGGCCGTTTGGGAGCCTATTTCAAAAAGCGAAAGGCCGACATCGTGGAAAAAACATGTGCAGACCCATGTGCAGACGGGCCAAAATCTTAGCGTATTACTGTATATTATAGATGTTGCTTTGATATGGCTAGTCTATGACCTGTTAAATATTATATGTTATGAAAATTAAGAAGGACACAACATTTCAGATATCGGTTTTAATTTTTCTTAACACATGACATGTGTCCAGATTCTAAATTCTGCAACAAAATTTTTTTGCATTGCATTTAATTCACACAGTGCAAACTTTGCTCATTTTTTTTCCCAGTAGAGGGCATATGTGGTCTGTTACTGTCTGTATAGCGCTGCTTAGGACCACATACATGTACATAATAGGTGTGTTTGTACCATGCTACACTATAATGAAACAGTAGATCTATAAATTACACCAATCTCCACCTGGATCATCACAAATACATTTTCTAATTTGCTTCCATTTGTAGGAGATTCTACCTATGGAGTATAGATATCATCTGCTTCAGTCTGACTACAATGAGGATGGTGTTGCCTTAACAGCAACATTCCGTATAGACGTCTTCACCAGTCTTCACCTTGAGCATCTAAATAAGATGGAAAGTGCGCTATACAAATTCTATGTATTATTATTATTATTATTATTATTATTATTATTATTTAATAAAAAATTACAACACAAGATTTGGGCAATTTATACAGCCACAATAAATTGTACTGAATGTTTGTTAATCACATAAAATATTTAGATGCCAGCATGGGCAACAGAGGAAGATCAAGGAAGGGACTTCTAGGCACATGAAGAATGCGGACTGTCGTTCAAAATGACTGTGACCGTGAGGAAGACTATTCCAGGAAGTGGGAGGAAAAGCAGGTATTACAAACAATTTAATAACTTTTCCACATGGAGGTGGCTCTAAGTTTATATTTTTTTCAGGAGGGTGGGGTGGGTGATACATGCATGTAGCTTCACACCCCCCCCCCCCTTAAAAAAATCTCGTATTCGGGCAGAACAGAAAAGAAAAGGAACGAAAATGCGGACAAAGCGAAATATAAAAAGGGAAAAGGAAAGAAAAAGAAAGTTTTAAAAATACAAGAAAATAAATGGAAAGAAAAGGGGTAAACAAAAAAAGATGGCAATGATGAAATGTTTCATGTCTTTCTCTCATGTATTGTAGCCCAGTCTGGAAAAGGAAAAGAACATACCATCTTCGGTAAGTATAGAGATCCTCAATTAGTGTGTTGAAATTGCTTAGTATTAAAACATGCATGTCTTCTCTTGAATATGTAAACAATTTCTACGTCAAATTTGCAGTGTACATGTAATGTTCTCAAACACTTATGGAAACAAGTTGATTGTTGCATTGCAGTGTAATCTAACAGATTTATGCAAACAAGTGTTACTATCAAATTGTTAAAATGTTTATGATACCTGTAGATGCCTTTTTTGCACTCACGTATTTGGGCAGAATAGAAAAGAAAGGGAACAAAAACGGGGACAAAGTGAAATATAAAAAGGAAAAAGAAAAGAAAAAGAAAATTTTTAAAAATACAAGAAAATAAATGGAAAGAAAAGGGGTAAACAAAAAAAGATGGCAATGATGAAATGTTTCATGTCTTTCTCTCATGTATTGTAGCCCTGTCTGGAAAAGGAAAAGAACAATAATGATTCATTTTCTGTAAGTATAGAGATCCTCAATTAGTGTGTTGCAATTGCTTAGTATTAAAACATGCACGTCCTCTCTTGAATATGTAATTTCTATGTCAAATTTGCAGTGTACATGTAATGTCCTCAAACACTTATGGAAACAAGTTCATTGTTGCATTGCAGTGTAATCTAACAGATTTATGCAAACAAGTGTTACTATTGAATTGTTACAATGTTTATAATACCATAGATGCCTTATATGCACTTGCGTATCTATTTTATTAAACATGTGGAAATTTAATTTCCTCATTTTTCGTTAAAACCGATTTTTTCCCTGCTATTGGATTTCATCAATTATCAGCTTGATCGCTGCATTTGTATTTACTTTGTGTTTCATTTGTTCCATAGGAAGAAAGAGATGATGAAGACGCTGATGATGAAGACGCTGACCCAACATGGACGAACAGTGAAGACAGTGAAGATAGCAATGATGATTGTGAATCTGATGTCATTCCATATCGCGTACTGCATACATCCAGAGTAGATCGTCTATATGAGCCCAGTATTGGTCAACTTGATTCAGAAAACAACGCTGGAAATCAAGAAAAGGATATAACAGACAAAGCTGAGGATACATGTATAAAGGTTCTAACAGCAAACAACGAACCTCGGAGGAAGTGGGACAAACGGCATTTTTGTGTATTTTGCGAGAAGGACACTCCAAAATTTGCTCGTCACATCCAGTCACATCATTCAAACGAAATTGATGTTAAAAGAATCATGGCATTTCCAAAGAAGTCTAAGAATCGACGTGACTTACTTGAACTTTTGAGAAATAAAGGCAATCATGCTCATAATCTTCAAGTATTAAGAGAAGGGAAGGGTTTGCTGATTCCATTTAAACGGCCAACGTATGAAACACCAGTGAAGGACTACCTGCCTTGCACTCAGTGTTACGCATGGTATGTAAGGAGTGACTTGTGGAAGCATCGAAAGAAATGTGTCGGAAGTGCTCAGTCTGGATCTGGAAGTTTTCAGTCACAATGTTCGATGTTGCTGCCTATGCCAAAAGAAGTACCTGTAAGACTTCGAGATGAAGTCTTCAGCCGAATGACTCATGATGATGTTAGTTTGGCAGTGAGGCATGATGATTTAATCATAAAGCTCGGTGGACATCTTCTATCCATGTTCCAGGACTCAAACAACCATTATAACTATGTTGGTCAAAAACTAAGGGAAATGGGCCGTCTGCTCCTTCAAATGAGATCTATCAGACCATCCATCAACTGCCTGTCTGAGACCATTGACCCAAAGGTGTTTGATGATGTGGTCCGAGCTGTCAACAAAATAGCAGGCTTGGATGAGAGCTCAGGCAAGTATAAGACACCTTCTCTAGCCTTAAAAGTTGGACACTCACTCAAAAAGTGTTCCAGGTTTCTTATGGCTGAAGCACTGAAGAATGGGGACACAGGGCAGAAAGAAAGGGCTGAACAGTTTGGTGAATTGTGCTCTCTTGAATGGGCAGAAAAAGTTTCAACAGGTGCTCTCAAGACTCTCTACACAGCAAAGAGGAACAGACTAACAATAATTCCTTTGTCTTCTGACATACAAAGCGTGCACAACACCATCCAGCACCAGATGCAGGAGTCAATGACACACATCACAGCAGGTTCTGTAAGCAGTGATGATTTCTCCAGGTTAGGCCAAGCCATGCTTGCTCAGACTGTCCTGTTCAATAGGAAACGTAGTGGAGAGGTTGAAAGGATGACAGTAGATGACGTACTGGAGATCTCAACAAAGACGTTCTACAGGGCCTCAACAAGCTTGAAAAGGAGCTTTGCAAGAAACTGACCAGAGTTGAAATACCTGGAAAGAGAGGGAGAACAGTCCCTGTGCTTCTGACGCAGGGAAATGAAAGAAGCACTTGATGTTTTAGCAGAGGAAAGCATTAGGCAAGATGCTGGAGTCCTGGAGTCCAATATGCACCTGTTTGCGCGCCCAGGTTGTACCACACCTTATAGGGGTTGTGATGCTGTGAGAAAGTTTGCTCGGATGTCTAAAGCAGAACATCCAGAAAACATCACATCCACTCAGCTAAGGAAACATGTCGCAACCATGTCCCAGATATTATGTCTGAAGGACAATGAACTAGATGTACTTGCCACCTTTATGGGCCACAACATTAAAGTTCACCGAGAGTATTATAGATTATCAGAGAACACACTTCAGGTAGCTAAGATCGCAAAAATACTGCTGCTAATGGAAAAGGGACAGATGAACAAGTGCTCTGGAATGTCCTTGGACAGTATCAATGTCAACCTAAATGGTGAGAACATGTACATGTACATGTATTATTAAACATCTTTTTTCCAAAACACTTTTCCATTCTGCTATGAACCCTTTCCCCTCATACAAACTTTGGAAAATTGAGTTTACGGATACATAGCAAATATATCGGAAACATATTTCCATATTGTGTCACATCACAGAAAAAAGTGTTCTTTCTGTTTAAGATGACACCTATTTTTCCATAGCTTATTCCATGGCTTAACCCTTTTCCAACTGCCCCCCCCCCTCGACGAATTTCATCGCTCTGCCATGCGAAATTTTTTCACCGCGTGACTCGCTGATTTTTTACTATCAAGTCTTGTGCAACTTTTAAGATCATTTTCGCGAAAATGGGGCATATGGTTACGCCGCCGTCCACCTTTAGTGCATGCATGTCAGACCGAAAATGGCTCAAAAACGTGATTTTGTGTACAAAGTCTATGTAAAATGTGTTTTCAGTAAGAAATCATAAATATATGAATACCTTCTCTTTTATGGGCTGAAATGAATTATTTTAGCATAAATATGCTTCCAAAATGTTCTGCAACACATTCCATCTAAAAAACAATAAAAAACAAAAGGTCGAAAAAACAAAGAAATACGTAAGAAATTCATAAAACAGTATAAAACATAGGAAATTGATTCTCATTGCAATTTTGTTTACAAGTAGAATTGTAAGGAATCATATAAAGAATATTTACACAAAAATCAGCTTTCTAGGAGCTTTATATAGTGAAATAGAGCAAAAAGTTTGATTTTATGTATAAATTTGCATGTGTCTGCATGTCAGGATGAACTGATTAGATTTGTGGTTCAGTTGGTCAAAGGTCACAGGGCCAAGAAAAACTTTTAAAATATCATCCAAAATAGCTTGTTACCACGATAACTTCAGAACAATTGAACAGCTTTCTACCTGGCTCAAGTATGTATAAGCATAGGAAGATGATTAAATTTTGGTTTCAGGATTTCAAAGGTCAATGGTCACAGGGCCCCAAAAACTTATAAAAATCACCCAAATATTTCTGATCGCGTTGTATAAGGGGTAATATCTTTCTGATCACGTGATGGCGTAGGCATAAATTTTGACCGTGCGCGGTCGAGTATTCATCTAGTTTCAGATCTGCTTACCTTTCAGAGGGAGTTATTTGTGAAAACACATGTGTCAGGTGTTATATTTAACCCTAAACAGACTTGGGGCACTTTATGCCCCCCCCCCCCCCAGTTTTCTTAGAGACCAAAAATAGCCCAGTCTTTTTTAGGATTAACCCTAATCCTATGGGGGGGGGGGGTTAGGCCCCCCCCCTCGACATTTTTCGTGAGAAGTCTGAAACGCGAAAAGCTCGCGCCAAATATGATTCAAAAACGTGATTTATGCAAATTGTGTTTTCAGTCAATATTCATAAATCCTGGTTTTTTTTTCATTTAACTGGACGCAATGTTCCCGGAACCACCGGTAGGTGGCGCACCACACGACTAGGGCTTTAACGGAACACTCTCAATTACTTTCGTAGTAAAATACCAGGTAATGACCTAAAATGCCCCAGATATGTATGTTGTGGCCAACATTTTGACATTGTATGGCATGGAACGCCTTAGAATGGTTTCAAGAGGGTTAAAACGCTGAAAAACATACGAAACAGTATATATCTGAGCCAGGCTTCCCCTCAAAACAGTACTTATCAACCAGAATTGTGAGGCCTATTGCAACAGGACACCTCTACTATGCTTGTCCATCTCAAATACCACCAACATTGTAACATTACGTAGTCACAGTTACAAACACTATAAGTTTCACACACTACCTAAATATCTCTGTATCAATCTTTCAGAGAACTCACCAAAGGTGACCTCTTCTATCTCCTCACCGAAACACCCATGGATACAAGACAACTCTTCAAAATCCAGAACTACACTTGGATTGGAGCAACCGTTGGGTTATTTGAGGCTGAATACAACACCATGCTGAACCACGTTCCCATCATAAAGCTCGACCAGCCACTTCTGCCCATAATACCTGCAGTTATCTACCACATCACAAGACCATTTGTCGCAGAGTACTCAGATAAACTCATCCCAAGACCTCTTTACATCAACCAAGCCACACTTACTGTCACCAAAGCTAATGTTATCATCGGTTGTGGAGCAGACTTTTGTGACAGCCAACATAACGTCAACACTCAATGCCCAGCTACCGTCACCCAGGACATAGCGAAGCGAGTGATACAATGCCGCATTACATCCACAGAGGCTAATATAAGCAACTCTCCATTCACCTCTGCATCCTTTTCAAGACTCTTCCTCTCAGAACATGCAATGAAGGTTAGTGACAGTCTATGTAATTTGTTTTCAACCACATAATATCAAACCACCAACCTCTACATCCAAACTAAATTGTATAGAGTGACAGAAAACAGAGTCATTAACAATCATCATGACTATTTACTTGATTTCATCATGTCATAACTTCTCAGTGCATCAACTGATTTATTCCTTTAGGGCCCTTAAAAAGTCCTGTCTCATTAAAATCCCATTCATAAAGGGAGCACTCCTTATTGATATTTAACTGCTTCACTGAATGTGGTTGTATTGGTTTCTATAGGTTTTAGTGACTTCTAAAATCAAACTACTTGAAAACCATGGGTCACACACTATTGTTGTCAAGTACCTGCTCCTTCCTGGGTCTAATCTGGGGGCGCTCACTGAGCCAGGGTTCCTGCAGGATTCCTGTGGGAAGGAGCACTTTGTAATTGTGATAAGAGCCCTTAGCGATGTCTATTACTATACCTCATGAATATTTATTCAGAAAACACTAAGTGCAATGCTCAGTAAAACCTGATGCGCATGACAGTATTTTGCCTACTTCCCCCCAAGTACACGTAACGCCCTTGCAGGGAAAAAATTGAAAAACTACCGCACCCCCGTAATCATATCACTTATCAGTTGGAAATTCATACGGTGATCGAGAATAATGCATATTTTGGCGTGATTTTTTCATGTGTTAACTCTACATTCACTGAAATATTTATGAGGTATAGTAAAACAAATACAACATGGTTTATTTCGGGAAGTATTGCAAATTCCTGATCCCTCGGTGTTGGATGCGTGCGACTATTTCCCTCCACTTTGCGTCGGGAAGTAGTCACACGCATCCAACACCTCGGGATCAGTAATTTTCACTACTTTCCTCTATATCATGTTGTATTTGTATAATACCTCATCTAGAAAACATTATTTGTCCTGATCAATGTTACTACTTTCATTTCAGACAACAAGCACTCAAATTCCGATGCTAGAGTTCAGAAATCATGTCCGTGAACTTGCACAACTGGTTCTTGAGTACAGCAAATTTATTCAAAATGAATAAAAATGCTACTTCTCTTCTATATACTTGTTATAGTTTATTCTTTTTCATATGATGCATATGATATGCAGGAATCATTTAGATGTCGTGCTTGACGGGAGCAGATGCGTACAAATTCCAGAAGATCTTGTAGTGGAGCTCGGAGGCCTTTTGTCCAAAGAAATAGTATACAAATTTGGCGAAGGCAATCTGGTTGTTGCTGTGAAAGTGGTTGAATGAACAGATTTTTTAGAGATATGTTTTGTTATCATGAGTAGTTAATGCAGTGACTAAGGTGACAGCATAAATGTCAATTGAAACCTGCTGACAGCAAAGAAGAACAACCTCAAACAAAAAGGAGGCACAGAGTGGTGAAACAGAGTCGTACTATGCTTCCTGTCCCTCCTGAAGTTTCCCAGGAATTAAGTGAGATATTATCTGAAGGATCCAGTGACAGTATTGGTAGATTGATCAAGTCGGACAAAATGGCTTTAACTGTCTCCTGCTACACTGACTTTGCGAAAAAAACTAATTAGGCCCTAGAAATGTGGCATCTGATGCCCAATCAGCTGTGAAAATCTCTTTTCTTTTCAGATGGACTGGATTACCACCTGTGGAGAGCACTATACAGATATGGATACATGAAAGAAGGTGCCTGCAACAGTATGCTGTAAACGCAGCAACAAAGGAAATTGAAGGAAAAAAACTACTCCATCGTGGACACCTGCTTGTTTTCCGTTTCGTGAAAGCCCGGGGAGACAAGTTTGAACTAGGGAAAGTAGGAGTCGCTGTTTGAAGAATAGGTTGGTTATCTGTGTCTTTCAAGTAATTCAAGTACACATTTGTACCCATTCTAGCTTATCAAACTTTCAGGCTGGTAGAACAGTACCATAGCCACACAACTAACAAGAAGTCAGACATGATCATCACTGATTTTTGTAGCAGTTCAAGCTGCACCAGAGTTATTGTAACGACGCTTGCCCTGAGTCTCAGTGTACATGTTCCGGACGTTCAAGTCGTCGTCAACTAGGGGGGGGGGGGGTAGAGAGTGCCCTCTCATACTGGCAGGGAGTTGATAGGTGCACCCGGAATCTTGACAGAGGACTGGCTATACTGTACGCATACAAGAGATCCCTCCAGCAATGCAAGAATAGTACCATGAAGGTGATGGTGAACCAAGAGAAGTGTGCTCGTGATACCATCTTGGACATTTTCAAGATTCCTGGCACACCTGACTTGGAGAAGAGGGAACGTGCCTCTCACAAGTGCACTGAGAAGGCACCGTGCATGTGCTGTTCCAGTTGCCTCAAGATGTGTACATTTGCACATAAATATGCATGTGTACTGGCCAGACTTGTTAAGGTTTGTACACTATGATATTAATAGACAAAATAGAAAAAGAATAGACAAAAGAGCCTGTGAGGATTGTATCAAGCGGTGGCGGTGGCGGTGTCAACCTGTTTTTAACAAGAGAACATGGAAATGTGTAAAATATAAAGTGTATAACATAATCCCCACAGTTACGGGGAAAAAAAGGAAAATGACTGAACTGTAATGAATATGTGAGCTGTAAAGCAATGTACAATTAGCCCTTTTTAGGTAACATTTAGCCATACAGTTCACACCATTGTAACATCAGTGCCTCTGATCTATCATCTACCAATAGTAAATTAGGCGTTTAGGAAATGTATTCTTATGCATATGTTTACCCATCTTTTTTTCAACAGATAAGGGCCTCCAAAGCTTAACAAAAGAAAGGAAAGAAAAAATGCCCTTTTTAGTATAAAAAAACCCAAACAAAACAAAATAAGCCTTTCCAATTTGTTTCACGTTGATTTTAAACGGCTAATTTTGTTACTTCTTGAGAAGCTCATTCATGTCTGTGCACACATCAAAGAGTTTTCTTATTACTGTTGGAGTAAACCCCATGAACAAGTACTTCTGTGCCGTACCACAGCTAGATAGCACTTCACATATTCAAGGGAGTGACACCCTCAGAGACCATTCCACGAAATGTGGAGCAAAGTGTCCAGCACTACTGAGGTCAACCCGCATATTGCAACGAATACTCAGCTGATGAACCTCCAAGAAAATGAGATGGATGTTCTTGTGAAGTACTATGTATTGTTACTATGTATTGAGGTTTCGATGATGTTTATATTGTTCAAGTAGTTTGCATCTTCATATATGTTGCATTTGTTTACAGGGCCCCTAGAAAACAGTACTGTGATTTCTGACAGGGCAACCCTGTTTAAATAAAACAGAATAAATAAAGTACCTTGGCCATGACCTGAACATACATCATAATTTTATCGATTACCTGACGCAGCAATGCAAGTGGCAAGAATTTCCAAGGTGCTGTTTGCCATGGATGGAAAAGGAGGAGACCCCCCTGAAAGTCATTGGAAATGTCAAGAACATTGATGACCTTCTAGTACGTCCAGATGAATTTTACATGTAATTTTTTTTTTTTTTTTTTTTTTTTTAAATAATCATTAGCTACGTATGACTTCAGCAATTTATTTTCCAATATTGGTTAATGTAACTGGAAACAATTTTAGGAAAATCAGCACTTACTGCAAAATAGTATTAGGTTAAACACTATGCAATATTGAAATTTTGAACAGTAATTATTGCCAAAAATCTTTATTATGATGATAATTTTCATCATCATCATTGTTACCCTCTTGAAGAAATTCTTTATTGCTCATTTCTTTTTTAAATTTAGATGTGGATAAATGTGCTGCAAACCCATGTGATGCCACAAACGGAAACTGTACAAGTAGTGATGTATCATACACTTCTACTATAGTACCTGTAATGAGGGATATGAGCTGAACGCAGATGGAAGAACATGTGATGGTATGTTATAATTCTTTTCCTCCATTTTTATTTTCCAAATCATGGAGGTTAACATGAAAAATATACACTCCAGATCTTTAACCGTTTCCATGTTTATGTTTTGTTCTTCACAGTTGTGGTTCCGTCCAAACAAGCCTGAGGGGGAACAGGAAGAAGCCATCCTTACAAGAAAGTTTGTGGTAAGGACGACTGATTATTTCTGGTTCCTAGGAATAATGTACCTAACCATGCAAATTGGATATATTCCAAAGGGAAAACTGGCTTCATTTAGAGCAGGCCGTCGAATCATACACAGCCCAAGAAGACGGGAAAACAATCAAGGCATCTTTAAAGTTGGGATTGTTATACCTGATCAAGAATGCCTGCAAAATCCTTAAAGATAAACTTTAGTACTGGAAATGCGATTGCATTGTGAAAGAAAAGGTGTGGAAAGGATCAGAAACAGTTGATCATGTAGCATGTAAGTATTGGTGTGCACTGCAAGGTTCTGAAGTCATCAAAATCATAATAAATTTGACCGAGTCTTGGTAAAGTAACAAGCACTCACATAGAAAGCTATATATGGGACAACACACATGGTGTCGGGGCTAGTACTATCTTGATTTCCTTGTCTTTCTATGCTCATTACTCAGCCAGTATACATTTTCTTCCAAAATTGTTTGGCACATGTCATTTATTTGTAATCTTGAACATTCAGTGTAAGTTTCGTTTGATTCTGTGAGAATTATTTTTTTTTTTACCAGTACTGGAGTTTATCTTTAAGGGGACGTATCTAATCCGAGATGAAGACGACCGTGCAGCAAATATAGATAAATTCCTGGCCGTGCTGAAAGTAAATGAAAGCTACCTATTTGGCGACGCCACGTACCACGTGAATCAAAGAAGAGAGTCAAAATTGAGCAGGCCTTTCGAAATGCCACACGGAGACTTGAAGAAGTTAAGACAATTCACACTTGAGCGAATAGAGCAACTGGTAGAAGATAACTTCTGATCTGAATGGAGAATGAAACCATAACTTTTGATCAGTGCATATATCGATTATGCATCCATATCAATATGGCATTTCGCGAGTGTGGATGGGTTTGTGTTGACTCAGCTGAAGAGAGGATATTTGGGGAAGATCTTCATTTTGTTCGGCTGGCCGCCATCAATAACGGTGGTGTTACGGTTGAAGAGGTTACGGCGGTCGCGAAAGAAGGGAATATATTCAATAAGTTAGACGTACGTTAATTGTAGAAATTTAGTTAATTTCATACTTGTGATTATAAAGCAACAAATGCAGATTTATAAACTAGAAAGTGGGAAGTAAATTGTGTGCAATTTAAGACCAGCCATACACAATTAACGCTATGTAACAGTAATACGCTGTCGCTTCGGGACAGTTGGGCTAGCGGACCGGCTATATATAAAACGTATAGCTAGCTGCAGCTAATGGGTCCCAACAATCGAAATAGCGGAACTTCACGAGCAGCCATGCCGTTAGCTACCCATGACTTGAACGTGTGCTAGGTGCGCGCCGTACCGGTTACATCCATAACCGCGAAACATTTCCCAATGTGAACCTTCTCCCCAAACACCATTTTATGGTGCATTATCCTATGGCTATGAAAAAAATGGGACCACTTATCAATCTATGGTCAATGAGATTTGAAGCAAAACATAGTTGTAGTAAGAGGCTAGCAGGGGTAGTCGGTTGCTTCAAAGATTTCTGTTTGACTGCAGCAGCAAGACACCAGGTTAGCCATTGTAGTGCATGGTCTCAACAGGGTCAAGGAAATCCCACAGCTGAAGTTGAAGATGTTGTTGCATGTTCCGTTGCTGAGATAGCTTACTTTCCTGCTCTTGTTGATGAACTCCCTGGACTTTGTCGCACAGATGATGCATTCTTGGCACAAAGAATAACACATTTAGGAACTACCTACAGGTGTAGTTCAGTAGTTGTGTTAGACATTGGCACTGAATTGCCCACCTTTGGTCAAATTTCCAACTCTGTCATTGTAAGAGAGACTGTCTTCTTAACAGGATATTTGTTGAAAGCTGAATACTTTGATGAACATCTCCATTGCTACATTGTGAATGAAACTGATGAAATGTTCTTTACACGTCCAGGTAGTTTGAAGAGTTTCCGTACCCTACATTTAAACAGGTATGGGGAAAAGATGGCCATTATTCCAAGGAATCACATCTTATGTAAGACCTGAATAAATGGTGCTCGTTGTCAAAACCTATACCTGGTACATCAATTGTTCTTGCAAAAAGGCAAATTAAATGTAATGTTCTCAACTTCTCACCATCTTATTTTTTGAATGGAATTTCTTTTTATTCATTTCATTCTCATTTCCTACAGGATTATCAATGCCAGGAGATCAGAGCAATTTATATGTTATACAAATTGAGGGTGCTGTAAATTTTCTATTGCTGATTATCGAGGCATATAAAGAAAATGTAATAACAAAAGAAGAATTAGTGAATTTCTTAGTTCAGTTTTTATACCAGCATTGAACCCAAATAATGGATCTCAAAAGAATGTATGTTACGTACAATGGGGACCAAAACAGTGATAGGAAAAAGCTAGTAAAGTTGGACACGACTGATTTCGATAGCATGACATTCAAAATCAAACAAACATTCGCCCTTCCAATGGACGAAAAGTATGCATTCCACGGCCGTGTAGAAGCCAGTGGACCACTCGTTGAACTGGATGAACATGACAGCGAAATCCTGGATGAGTTAATCGAGGTCTCCTTCAACAGATGCGGAGGTTCCTCTCAGGGTGTACCTGTAAGTACCGAAATACTTGCTTTTTTCCAAATAATAACTGAAGTGTAAATATCTGCAATGAATATTGGCAGAATACCATAGAATGAAGGAATTTGTCTGCGATGGACTGTAATTACTGTATGCACAAATCATGTTAATTAAAATACATGTTTTTAAGATTAATAGTACTACAGTATTGACTCTATAGAGATTATGCAGTGGATACATTGGCAGTTTTCTTCCCAACTTCTACTTTTTCTTTACTTTTCTGGTACATCTCTCCACCCTCCACTTGTCCTTCTATGTACCAAGCTCTTTAAATAAATTAGGCATTTTCTAAAATCCCCTCTTTTGTATAATTCATGTTGTTCATATTACTGTTTTATTGCTATGAACACCAGCAAAATGATGCAGAAATTAAAGAAAATCAAATCACACAAAGATCTCTTTAAAGGTAGTAGCCCACATAAGCAAAACACCGTTTTTTATTTTCAAAAGAAATAAGGTCATTCCAATTTAAAAGGACAGATCATGATGTAAAACTATCATGTCATCAAATTCAAACAAATACTGCAAAGTTAGAGGGGAAAATTAATGTTTTTTTCTCTAAAAGCATTGGGATGACCCCTTTTAGAAAACGAAGAAAATAAAAGAAAATTAAGCATTTTTGTTTCTCACCCCTAACGGAAATGAACTTGGAATTACCTATCTGCAGAAGGACATTTATGCAGATTGGTGGCCCTGTGCAAATGTGTGCTACTACCTTGAACACCAGAATTGATATATACATGTATCATAAACTCAGATGACTTTGAAGGATGGGCTGATTAAAAAAAATTAATGTAAGATTTTGTTTTGTATGTTTTTTGTGTGAATATGTTTGTATTACAAAAACAAAAGAAAATCATGATCATGATATCATGTTATCAATTTCACAGCAATACTGCAAAGTTTGAGTGGAATATTATCAGTTTTTCTCTTAAAGCGTTGGGATGCCGCCTTTAGAAAACAAAGAAAATAAAATAAAATTTCACTTTCTCTTTCCGTTTCTTAATCCATAACGGGAATGTACCTTCATCTGAAATTTTACAAATGTTCTTCAGAGGCCCTAATATATCTTCAGAAGTACATTTATGCAGATAGGTAGCCCTTTGCAAATGTTTACTACTGCCTTTAAAAACTTTTGTTCGACCTTACCAGGGAGTTGAATGTACACTAGTGCCTGCAGTCTCCCAGTCGTGGGGCAGACCCTTACCAAATCTGTCATAACAATGGTATTTACCTAAACAGATTTAAGTTTAGTCCTCTACCATTATTAAAATTTTCTTCTTGCAGGTGCAGCAGGATTTCCAGGAGATTTACCCTGATGCCAGTGATTCCCTCCTCAAGAAATGGGATGGCCATGCCATGGCTCTTTTGGCCTATGCATCAACATGTAGGGAAGGCAAGGAGATCAATGATGAATACCATGCACTACCCAAGACCAGACAAGGTATTATATGAACTTTCATTGTAAGAACACACTGGAATATAACTTAGCCAATGAGGGTGTCCGCCTAAAACCATGCCTCCACAGGCCACGTGTACAGTACAGCAACAAATCTAAACAAAAAAAAGGCGACGCAGTCGTTGGCTATGAGGTGAATTATTTCTAGACACACTGCATTCCAAATAGTCACTTTCCCCTCATTTATATTCTTAACAGACAGCCTAGGCGGAAGCCGCACAATCCGACAGGTGCACAAAACTTACCACAAATAACTGGTACTGTCTAAAGTTCCATTCTGTTACATGTAATTGATTATCCAATTAGCCAGCTTTGTCAATGTGTATTCTTAACACCATCTTAGGCACCTGCTGTAAAGGGAGCAAGTCTTGGAGAAGGGCGTAGTAGGGATGCCTTTCACATACGCATTATGTAATGCTTTAATTAAATAGAGATTCTGAAGAACTGGTTCATATATTTATGCATCAAGGTTGGAGAGAGTATTTGCCTAACAAAGCAACACATGGAGTCAAATTTAGTTTTCATTTAAGGGCTGAATTAACATGATGTATAAAGGGAGGATAAGGGAAAGGACTAAAGATGTTTGTATACTGTGCACAGGTATTGTTTCCCCTGGATAACAATTCCCAACTGAAGGAGTAGTCTTGCACAACATGTATGACAGTCTGACCAGGAAAACCAGTCACCTGCTGGGATGTTTTTACCTTCCACTGATGGATGGAGATGGTGTGCTGTCCTGGCATGGGTTGGGTGGATCCTATTAAGGGACACCCACTACCTCTTTGGAAGCTTAAAGTGTGATGTACTAATATTAAGTAACACTTATGTTTCTGGAACTGGTAAGAGGGATAAGCATATATTGATCTTAACTGTCACACAACAAACTACTCTAATTTATATTTTATATATTTAATTTTTTTGTTAGTAATGTAGACTTTCCTCCTACTTTTTTCAACAGAACACACGCAGCTATTTGGTTTCCTGGTACTCATGAAGTTCCTCCCTTCATACAATACAAAGGGCAAAGGGCGTGTCTCACAAGCAGATATGGAACATTGCATTGTGCACTTCCATGACGTAAGTGTTGTGCTGCTAGTATTTCAAGTGTTTTAAATACAAGAAAATGACATGCTGGTAAATATACATTTGCACCAGTCAATGGCTTAATTTACAGGGGTGACACATCACTTTGGTAAGATTTATATTCGTCTGTACAGTATAGATACGATTTGATATAAGTACAGCTTCAGTTGATACAATGGGATCTTTGTTTAAGTAGGGGAGGGAAGTTGAGAATTGGGCCAACATAAGTGAAAATACATGAATTAAGAAAGTGATGGAAGCATGCACAAACACACACACACACACAAATGTTCTCCAAGTGTATGAGACATTTAAATCAATATGGGACAGACATGCGCACTCTGAAGATGTGCAGTGTCAAGCAGGAGCTCTATTAAAAAAATTTAAAAAAAGGCTCACATACATTCACGTATGACCAGTACAATTGAATGGCATTGTCTAAATACATTTTTGTTTTCTTTTCCTTCTTGTCTTACTGAGCGATATTGTTATTTATTTTTGTGTGTGTGTGCTACAGGTCCACAGGCCTGTGACTGAATGCTTGAAGGACACGGCCACGAGACAGCCCTCCTTGCTAGTGAAGGGCACAAAGAACAACGTTGAAGAGATCTTCCTTCAGATAGAAGAGTATGCATGCCCTCTCCACACACCAAACATCGTCAACGCATTTGACATCCTCTTCAAGAGTTACTATGTGTACAACCTTGCTTACCCCGTCCCAGCTTCTATCTTCTATCTGTATCTCCAGACTCAAATCTTCGGATTGCACCATGATGGCAAACTGCCACCTGCCATCAGAGAAATAGCATCAGCAGTGAATGCTGCAAAGAAATGACATTTTACATCTGAAACCATCTGAAAACGTCTGATTTGCAAAGTTTTTCAGGCAGTTATTTTTTTTTTAAGGACCTCCTTCGTTTTCCTTGCGGCAGCAGGGTGCTAAACAAGGTTCACATATTTTCCTTGTTTCTTGCATTTCAATTAAGAGTATCTCTTAAATACAAAAATTAAACAAAAAAATCCCTATGACACATGTCAAAATGATGTTAAATGTCATTCCAAACTGATAAAAATGACTCTAGAATGTAAGATTTTGAGCAAGAAATTAATGGATTATGCCTGTCACCTTTCTCCACTTTCAGTTGCTAAACCAAACTGCAAAGAGCGATGGGCGCAGCCATTACTTACAGTTATGTTTAATTCTGTGACATCATATCCAACCAAATAACAGACTTCTTTTGTAAAAAGTCACTGATCTGTACAAAGGTGATCAGTGAGTTGTTTAGTAATGACATCACAGATGTGAACAGGAATGTAAGTAATGGCTGCACCCATTGCTCTCTGCAGTGTTTGGTTTTATAGCAACTTGAAGTGGAGAAAGTGGCAGGCATATAACCGATTACTTTCATGTCCAAATCTTACATTCTAGAATCATTTTTATCTGCTTGGACTGGCGTTTAATTAGCATCAATTTGACATGGACTTCTTTGGGAAAACTCATGGAAAAACTTCCTTTAAAGCACAAAGATAGTTTTGGTAAATCTAAAAAACTTTCAAAAACATTCTTCGCAGAAATTCTAGTATTTTATCATGATTAAGAAGGCAAGTTATCGAGTAATAAGGGTTTGCTACTTTGCCTTAAATTTTTTTTTTTTTTTTTAAATATTTTACTTGAATTATCTTTTTTGTATATGTCGGAGGACCTCTGAACAAATCTATGCATGTTATCAGCTTTACTTTACAAGGGGTAGTTAAAATAAATCGTAACTATAATTTCGGTTCAATGTGTGAAAGTTGTTCAGAAATACTTTGGAAGGTGTTTTATCAAATATAGAAGAAGTTTTATTTTTATAAATTTTATTTACCAAAACTATCTTTGCTTTAATATAGGCCTATTTTTTGGCACTGAAACTCTCCAAGTAGTTATCTGAATAAATGTTCAAACCCACTTTTCAGACATTATAGTAGTGCATATTAGGTTGATATGTGGTAAGAGAAGTAATCGTGTTGTGAACATGTTTATTTAATGTTAATGTTATGATGTACCTTTCCATTTTTTATAGTTCTGTGTACATAAAACTTGCACTGCTGATAAAATCAGCTCTGAAATTATTAATAATTTTCTTTCATTCCCTCTCTTTTCAATGTTTTAACCCTAATCCCACTGGGTTATTTTGGTCACTTGAGTCCATTGGGGGGGGGGGGGGGGCATCCGACGCCCCGACGGTCTAGACGCACGACGAAAAGACCGACAGGGGGGGGGGGGGTGTCAGATGCCCCCCCCCAATGGGATTAGGGTTAATCATAACAATAGTACCTTAATAATGTGTAAGGCATATGTCCATGCTTCTTTATGCATGCACACTTTTCAAATTCAAATATTTGATTACATAATATAAATCTGTAGTGCCTATTGACATAGCTTTGTATTTAGAGGAGTAATGTTTTGAACATGTACAGTTTAATGCCGACAAAATCAGTTTTGGCATTTGTGATTGTCATTTTATGTCTCCACTCAGAAGGGTGGATGAGGCATCACTTCTTTTTGGTTGTCTATTTATCTGCATATCTATCTATATCATATGTCAAAAATGATTTGATTGAAATTGATGGGAATGTGAAAAATCAAGACAAAATATTGATTGAGCAAATTGGGTCAAAGGTTAAAAGTTTCACTAAGTTTTGATTTTGAAGGTTTTACTTCACATATTAGTGTCTAGTGATGATGCAAATTAGTAGTTGAACCATGTGTAAAAGAAATTAGCCTTGTTAACACGATGAAAGCCAAGTTCATAAGAATTGCAATTCTTAAGAACTTCAAAATGTATGTCCACACAATGGCAGATCTCGCGAGTTGCAATTCTTAGGAATTAAAACCGGAAGCAGTGTGCGCGCCTTTCTCATTTGAGGTCCGCGCACTCACTTGACTTATGCTCACGCCGGAAGCATATCTCGGTCATGAGGTCAACCCAAACCACAAGTCTCAAAGATTTTTTGTGGCCACACGGTCTTTAAAGTGATGATGCAAATTAGTACTTGTACATATGTAAAAGAAAATGACAACCGAGTTATTAGGAGCAGTTGAGGGCCAAGATTAACATTCCTTCAGGCATAGAATAAATCATGACCATGAGATCTGACTAGAAATCAATTACAAGCTTTATACAACAAGTTTATACAACAAACAACACATTACTTGTAACATATTTTGCTTTTATCACTGTGTGTATGTTAATGTGCTTGAGTATTAGATCGTTTATAACGAGGTACCGCTTATAACGAGGTAAAGTTGGCAGTCCAGACGACCTTGTTATAACGGGGTTTTCCTGTATAAGAATAATATGTAATGCTTACTATGACCATGCTTCTTTATCCATCCACGCTCTTCAAATCTAAATAATTAGTTACATATGATGAGTTAACTGTGTTAATTCTTATCGATATATGGAGGTTTGTTATTACAAGAGTAAGTGTTTTGCAAATGTTGTTTAGTTTAATGCTGACCAATCGTTGGGACTGTCCCTTTTAAATTTGGCAATTTTGTTAAGGTTCTGTTTTGACATCCAGATAAGGTGTTCTTTATAGGCATATGTTCTGGCTTAGTGCAGAACTTTGTCAACATGTGCCTTTACTGCAACAGTGTTTTTTGGTTAAACTGTTAATAAAATACCAACTATATATATAAAGTCATTTATTTGTCTTTTTTTTGTGTGTGAGTGTGACAAAATTGCATAATTTCACTATATATGAAATATAATGCCTGGAGTGCTAAAACATATAACACCAGTAGTGCTAAACATTACAAAACTGTTGTGTTCTGCACCTAAGTTGTGCAGTTTTTTAGCACTACTAGTGCTATTCAGAGTAGATTGTGGGGTTATTTAGCACCACCTGTCCAACATTCATAGCACTTGAAGTGTTTTTTTAGCACTTTTTAGTGCTTATCTATAGCACTTAACTCTTACACTGCCATGAGACTGCTAGCGCGCTATTGTTATAGTGCCATGTGCACGCGAGCGTGCTATCGATTGAAAGCCACGTTCATGCTAGCGAGCCACCGCTACGGTGCTTCGTGCGCGCTAGCGCGCAGATGTAATAACAGTTATTGTTCATGCCCATTGCACCGTGTTGAGTGCTTTTGCAGCGCTATTGAAAGTACCGTCGCGTGCATCAGATTATCGGCTTTGGATTACGCGTCTTTGTATACAACAGTCAGATTGGATTTTCTCGAGTAATTTAGAGATTTCTTTTTGATATCATATATCATCATTATGCCTCCCCATCGCATTGGATTGGTTCGACAACTCACTGATAGTGCTTATTTACTTCAGCAAAATTACAAATTCATGAAATGATATTGGTATCAATGGAAAAAGGGTGAAATTTCCTACAACTCTCATGTACAATGTTTGTTTATACAACATACGAATGAGAAGTTATAGTGGATCAAACATAGTAAAGATTTTAAAAACGCGCACTTGAACCAACCCTAAAATTAACTTGGCACGCAGGGGCTTTGTTGCTGGCACAATAGAGATTAGCACTGTGGCACTGGGTGCATTGTATGGGTGGCAGCTTAAGAGTTAAACTAGTGCTGAACTAGCACTTGCACTTGTGCTGAAATAGCACTTGCACTTGTGCTGAAATAGCACTAGCTGTGCAGTCCCTATGCAAGCACTGAAAAGGTGCTGAATATAGCCCTCCAAGTGCTAAAAATAGCACTACATTTTTTAGAGTGTAGCTGCGCGGGTACGTGCCCGGTACGTGCCCGGTCGGGGGCCAGGGCCAGGATGCCCAGCCAAGCGGAGCTTCTTATCCTGCATATAGCAGCAGTCAAAGGGGTCAAAGCGAGGTAAGCAATCAAATAAACCAAGTTCAGGTAGCACTTTTTAGGAGCTCGTACACTCAAAAAGGTGCTAAATTTAGCACTTGAAGATTCAATTTTAGCAGTTTTTAGGAGCTCGTATAGTGACTGCACTCGAAGTGCTGAGTTAGCACTTGCACAAGGGCTATTCTGCTAGCACCCAAAAGAGAGCAAAACTTGGCACTTTAAGTGCACAACAGTCAGCTCCTTTGGGTGCTAGCAAAGTAGCCCGGGTGCAAGTGCTAACTCAGCACTTCGAGTGCAGTCACTATGCGAGCTCCTAAAAAGTGCTAAAATTGAATCTTTAAGTGCTAAATTTAGCACTTTTTTTTTTTGAGTGTAGAGTCGTTCTAAGGCAAAAAAAGGGCCTAACCTCAAAAAAACTGCAACAAAAGCTTTTTCAACAGTTTCTAGTAGTATTTGACGTCAGGAATAACATACTAAAAATCTGAGAAAATCTAACTTCCGAAAAAAAAAAAAAAAAAAAAAATTCAAAATGGCGTCCAAAATGGCCGCCATTGCCTACAAATGGCCATAAATCATATTATATTGATCTTAGAGATTTGATTTTGGTATCTATTCCCGGATCTCAACTGAACTTGGTGCGGTAAAAACCTAAGAATATGAAAACCAATATCGAGCTCACCACTTCATCACGCTTGTCTCCTTCTGTACTTCTGTCACCTCTTTCTTTGAACTCTTTGGATGTTTTAGCTGTTGGGGCTGGCACTGCAGCTCTACTCCCTCTTGTAGTAGGAGTTACCGAGCTCTTCTCAGATCCTGGTTCTTCTACAGGTTTCTCTCTCCCTCTTTTGCTGCTATCTCTAGAATCTTCTTTCAAATCTGCAGCTCTTCTCCCTCTTGTTGTAGGAGTTACCGAGCTCTTCTCAGATCCCGGTTCTTCTACAGGTTTCTCTCTCCCTCTTTTGCTGCTATCTCTGGAATCTTCTTTCAAATCTGCAGCTCTATTCCCTCTTGTAGTAGGAGTTACCGAGCTCTTCTCAGATGCCGGTTCTTCTACAGGTTTCTCTCTCCCTCTTTTGCTGCTATCTCTAGAATCTTCTTTCAAATCTTCTGATTACCCATCATCTGTAGAAGCTGCAGAGGTTCTTGTCGTAGCCCGTCCTCTTCTCTGATTAGAGGTGGTTTTGTTCTCCTCAGCTTTTGATTCTTCTACGCACATTGTTTCTGACATAGCAGCAGGAGCCTCTTGGCCTCTTTTCCTGCTCACTCTCAAGGCTTTTTTCACAGGCTCTACAGCTCTTTCTGTTGCATTTTCCTGGAAGGTTTTGCCAAGGCCTTGGGCACAGCAAACACACCAGCATTGGAGCTGCTTGTGTCTTCATACAATCAAACTTAAAAACATGTGTTTCGCACCCTGATTCAACAGTTTTTTTTAATCAGCCCATCACAATGTTACCAGGTGCCTTTAAGCACAGAAGTTTATATGTGTACAATACCAAAAGATGCATGCATTGATTTATGAATATCTATTTTGCTCAATTTGGAAGAAATAAAAGTGTATATCATACATGCATAAAGTGTACAAACTCGCTGTTCTTTATTTTGAAATGAATCCAAGAATGGTTTATAAGTAAATCTAAAAGACTTGAAATATAAATACAATTGACTTAGGGTGCGTTCAATCGAATTTTCGAAGCTAGAATCACAAACATGAATCACAATTCAAAACGCCGTTACAAAAAGCAAGGTCACTGCGGTTTGCGTTCAAGCGATTTTTCATCAACGCTGATTCTAGCTCATTGCGAGCCAAACCACTGCGCATCACACTGCGCAGTATGGCCCAGGAACTTCGGCGCGCGCTTTCTGGAATTGTTTACGGCCGACTGTCGACTGCTGTTTGGAGCATAGATCGCAATAATAAGACAAAGAATGAGAAGGTGATAGAAGGAAGAAACAAAGAATAACATAAGGAAAGACAGAAAGATAAAGTCGATAGAATGATTAAAACAAAGAATAACATAAGAGAAGGTGAAAGAAGGAAGAATCGAAGAATAACATAAGGAAAGACAGAAAGACAGAAAGAGAGAGTGATAGAATGCTTAAAACAAAGAATTACATAAAAGGTGATAGAAGGAAAAAACAAAGCATAACATAAGAATAGAAGGAAGAAACAAAGAATAACAAAAGAGAAGGTAATAGAAGGAAAAAACAAAGAATAACATAAAAAATAGAAGGAAGAAACAAAGAATAACATAATGAAAGACAGAAAGAGAATGTGAAAAAAGGAAGGAACAAAGAATGACATAAGGAAGAACAGAAAGAGAAAGTGATAGAATGATTAAAACAAAGAATAACATAAGAGAAGGTGAAAGAAGGAAGAATCAAAGAATAACATAAGGAAAGATAGAAAGAGAAAGTAACAGAATGATTAAAACAAAGAATAACACAAGAGAAAGTGATAGAATTATAAAAACAAAGAATAACATAAGAGAAGATGATAGAAGGAAGAAACAAAGAATAACATAATAGTAGAGTCAAGATATGAAAAAAAAGGGGTCAACCTAAAACTAATTGCAACAGAAACGATTCCACTTGCATATAATCTGAAAAAACCATAAAAACAACATACTAAAAGTTGACAAAAATTGAAGTGGTGGATCAGTGCCTAATTTGCATGAATTCAAAATGGCCGCCATGTCAGACCATAGCAGACACACAGAACTATTTAGCCTATATTTCTAGATCTGAGAAACATATAAAGCTAATTTAAGTGCCTTTATCTATGTTTTGGGGGTCAAGGAACATGATTATAGCATTATTAGCAGCTTTAAACTACTCCTTGACTCCTAATTTGCATAAAATTTGCAAAAATTTGCATAAAATTTGCATAAAATTTACATTAAAATGCTTATTGTTTTGTATTTTTTGATGAAATCATTTAAAAATTGTGAAAAAGTAAAGAAAAAACAAACAAACAATGTTCAATAATTATTATGAATATCAATACATGTTAATAAGTATGTTTAATAGATCAGATAAACAACAATGAAAGAGAGCCCTCCAAGTATTAAGTTGTCATTATTTTGCTATATTGAAGCCACAGTACTAAACTGCACTGCATGCACTTACCATCACATTATGTGTTGCCATGGAGGTTGAAAGGAAAACCACTTCAGTTTAATTCCCAACTGCAACATGCTTTGGTGAGTATTTACCTCTTTTTATTATATTCATGAATACTTTGAAGAGATGTAAAAACAGAATAATTTGTTTTATCATTTGAAATACAACCAAACTAACTTTCCAAAGGCTGTAGAATCTACTTAGATGTACATGTAAATTTGTGTTGTCCCAGATGTTGCCATTTGTGTAAGGTGAAGTTTTTGCTGTGCCTTTTCTGGTCTTAAAGAGGGTAAACCACCTGAGCAAGTGATCATTAACTATTCATCAGAAAGAACATCTGAGTACTAGTATCTTTCAAGAATTGACTAGATCTAGATCTAGAAGTCTAGATCTAGATCTAGATTCTAGTACTAGAGTCTAGTAGAGTCTACTGCCTTAGACTAGTCTACAGTAGATATGAATGTATTTATTAGACTATTGAAATTTCCAAACTTGCTTTCAATCAGAATTAAAGCATAGACCTATGCTCTGTAAAAAAAAGATAGATACTAGGTCTAGATCTAGATCTATCATCTAGAATCTAGTCTAGATCCAAGTAGGTCTAGATTCTAGACCTAATAATAACAATATAGACTATACTAGATCTAGGTCTAGACCTAGATCTAGTCTATAGTCTATCTAAATAAGAATTTAGATCGAGGCCTAGTCTATCTACATTTTTTAATCGGCTTGTGAAATAAGCGACCGGCCGTCGAGTGTAACATCTGACGGAGTTGAGTCAATGGCGGATGTGGAACCCTAGCACTTCTTAGGCATTACAGTAGGACCTAGGCCTACATGCAATGAACTGGTTCATATAAAAATTGAATGAATGGTGGCTTATTTTATGAGCATGCCCAAACTATTATTTTGATGCAAAGAAGCATAAATGTGAGCTGGGGGATAGGGGTGAGGGTCAATGCTGTTTATATCCCCCTCCCAGTACTAATTATAATTGTTAAAGTTGTAATGTTCATCTATATTTATTTGACAGACTTCTATACATACAGTTGTACTCCTTTCATTTGTCGGTGAGTCATGATTAACCTTGTAAATGTGAACAGGGTTTGAAAGAGGGTGGGGGGGGGGGGGGGAGTGTCAGGATGTTCTATAGCAACTTCCCAAACTTAAATTGAATGTTCAGTTCTAATGATATTTGTGGAAGTTGTAATGTTCATCTATATTTATTTGACAGACTTTACATTAAAAATTTAGGAAAAAATAAAACAGTTAACTATTTAAATGATCAGGCTCTTTATTTAAGGACTCATTTATTCTTGTTCCTGCAGCTACCGTGCACCGCCTTTGAATCGACTCTAGAACCGAAAGCCACGGCCAAACTCAAATGTGTTCTCTGCCATCAACAAATCCTGAATGATGTAGATACATACAGTTGTACTCCTTTCATTTGTCGGTGAGTCATGATTAACCTTGTAAATGTGAACAGGGTTTGAAACAGGGGGGTGGGGGGGGGGGGAGTGTCAGGATGTTCTATAGCAACTTCCCAAACTTAAATTGAATGCTCAGTTCTAATGATATTCGTTGAAGTTGTAATGTTCATCTATATTTATTTGACAGACTTTACATTAAAAATGTAGGAAAAAATAAAACAGTTAACTATTTAAATGATCAGGCTCTTTATTTAAGGACTCATTTATTCTTGTTCCTGCAGCTACCGTGCACCGCCGTTGAATCGACTCTAGAACCGAAAGCCACGGCCAAACTCAAATGTGTTCTCTGCCATCAACAAATCCTGAATGATGTAGATACATACAGTTGTACTCCTTTCATTTGTCGGTGAGTCATGATTAACCTTGTAAATGTGAACAGGGTTTGAAAGGGGGGGGGGGGAGTGTCAGGATGTTCTATAGCAACTTCCCAAACTTAAATTGAATGTTCAGTTCTAATGATATTCATTGAAGTTGTAGTGTTCATCTATATTTATTTGACAGACTTTAAATTAAACATTTAGGAAAAAATAAAACAGTTAATTATTTAAATGATCAGGCCCTTTATTAAAGCACTCATTTATTCTTGTTCCTACAGTTGTACTCCTTTCATTTGTCGGTGAGTCATGATTAACCTTGTAAATGTGAACAGGTTTGAAAGGGGGGGGGAGTGTCAGGATGTTCTATAGCAACTTAAAATGGTGTTCCAAAACTTAAATTGAACATTCTGCTTAATACAAATTATATATCCCTGTGAAAAAAATGAAATAACTTCAAATTTTTACATTGTAACATAAAAAAATATGACTGAACTAAATTTTAATCCTTTTCTTCTCATCAAAAGTTAAATTTTGCATGGTTAGGCACTTTTGTTCGCAAGATTCCTTTTAAGTTAAATCAATCGATATGGCACTTTTTGGCAGCCCTTCTTATGTAAGCACCCATTTTCTTTGTGTTCCTGTAGCTATTCTCTATCACTGGTGGTTTGACTCTGCAACTGAACACCATGGCTGAACCCGAATGTGTTTTCTGTCATCAACAAGTCCTGAATGATGGAGACAGTTCTACTCTCACTCAGAAAGGTTGCAATGGCATCAAAATAGCAAGTGCAGAGAGAGGAATCGACATTGAAACCCTACCAGGACAGAAAGTTCACAAGGTCTGCCGGCTTCAGCACATCTGCCCAAAGAGTATAGCAGCTGACAAATTCAAAAGAGATTTTGACACTGCAAGCAAAGAGAAACACACTTTGAGATCTGTAGGTACAAGGTTTCAGTATAATGAACACTGTTTGTTCTGCGGCACTGGTGATAATTACAGCAGGAAGAAAGTAGAGTTTAAATTGATACCAGTCAGAACATTCGATTTCCAAGCATCAGTAGTTCAAACATGTTTAGTTAGAAGTGACAAGTGGGCCGTGAATGTTAAAGCTAGAATAGACTTTATCAATGACCTCCATGCAGCCGGAGCAGTGTATCATCAGGCTTGTAGCATAAATTTCAGAACTCATAAACAGATTCCTCAGAGGTTTCTACCATTTGATGAAAGACCATCAAAGAAACTTAAGCTTGGGAGACCACAAGATCAGCTCCAAACAGAAGCATTCTTGAAGGTAGTAAAGTACTTCGAGAAAAATGACGAGGAACAAAATACCATTCATAGCCTTGTCAAACTTATGGGAGAGTATTTGAAAGACACTGATGCTCAGCCATATAGCATTTGTCATATGAAAAAGCAGCTCAAGAAATACCTTGGTGACAAAATAATTGTAACAGAAGTAGATGGAAACTCTCTTCATATTGCAGAAGGTGAAGGTCTGCATGACATTGTGACTATGAGAGAAAGGGCATCTGAGATACTCAGGTCATACTTCAAACATCAAGAGGGTGATGAAGAATCCCAAAAAAGAGCTATCATAGAAACAGCTGCAAGGCTCATCAAAAGTGACATCAAGACTAAAGTGCCTTCAGTGACTGATCAGTACCCTAGTTCTGAGATGCTCAAGCTCGATTCAACCCTCGCCTACATTCCCGAAACTCTTCATTTATTGTTAGATTCCTTGTTTGTAGGTACAGACAACCGACGTAAAGTTGCAAGTATTGGTCAGGCAATAATCCAGGCAGTTCGACCAAGAGCTACAATTGTGCCATTGCAGATCGGTCTCGGTGTACAAACACATCATTTGCATCGTTCAAAGTTCCTTGTAGATACGCTGCATGAGATGGGCTTTAGTTCCTCCTATGGTGAAGTCCTACGATTTGAAAAAAATGCAGCTAGTTGTGTTGCTCCAGACATCTTGGGTAAGAATGTGGATCTACAAGACACTACAGTGCTATTTGCTGCTGACAATGTTGACCATAACATTATTACCATAGACGGCAAAGGAACATTTCATGGAATGGGCATGGTTGCTGCTTTGACACCAGCAAAGAAAGTGAACCGCATCATTACGAGACGAAATACTTCAGACTTGAAAATCACAGATAATTCGAGAATTGAAATCATAGATCTACGCTTTGCCAAGCATGTATGTCGCAGTATGAAATATCAAGACCTACCAAAGCTGATTCCTGACTTTGATATGAGAATTGATATCCTTTGGGAGCTCGCATTCAGCTTCAGACAGGAAACCCTGAACTGGTCGGGCATGATGCACACTTTTCATCGAGGGAAAGATCATCCTGGTCAGTCCTCTGTGATTTTCCTCCCGATGATAGACATGTATTCTGGGGACAAGATCTGCATTCTTTCTACGTTGGAGTTTCTTAGCAATTTGGCAACAAAGCATCACGTTTCTCCAGTCGTAACATTTGATCAGCCCCTATATTGGAAGGCCGCTGAGCTAATCATCGATGCACTACAGGATAGCCCACTGAAAGGGATTGTCTTGCGCTTAGGTTGCTTCCACACCTTCATGAATTTGCTGGGGGCAATCGGTACCCTGATGGAAGGAACGGGACTTCGCGAAATCCTTGGAACAGTCTATGGTGATAATGCTGTAACCCATATGATGACAGGAAAGTCGGTTCAAAGAGCATTCCGTGGACATCTGCTGGTAGACAAGTGTCTGAATGGCATAATTGTAACAGCCATGAAAGATGAGAGTCCCGAGTTTGCATCGCTTGTTGATCAGGCAGAGGACATGTACTCTGAGGTGTTGGCAGGCGAAAGAACTTTGGAAAGCACGAACACATCTGATCTCATAGCTACGATCAAACAGGAAATTGACAAGAAAAGAAAGGAACTGCAAGGGAGGTCTAAGACCAGTCAGTTGTGGCTAAACTATCAGAAGATGGTACAAGTTGCTAGAATGCTGATTACCGCAGATCGCGTAGGATCTTGGTCATTGCACCTACGTGCTGTTGCTGACTGCTTACCAATCTTTGCTGCGGCAGGGCATTTCAATTACTTGAAGTCTGCACATTTCTATGTGCAAGAAATGAGTGGTCTTGAAACCAAGCATCCTGGCACCTACAAAAACTTCATTGATGGATACCATGTAATTCGTCGCACCGACAAGTTCTGGGCCGGCCTCAGCTCTGATCTTGTAATAGAACAGACCTTGATGAGATCACTGAAGGCTACTGGTGGTTTGACACGTGGTAGTGGCATGACTGAGGAACAACGCTCACTATGGACCATGTCTACGCCTGTGACCTCGGAGTATAACAGTGCAATGCAAGAGTTCACAAACCTCTCATTTACCACCAGTGATCAGCACAAGGACTTAAGTGAAGCAAGGATCAAGAGAGACACATCTGACGTGTCGAAGATCAACGAAAAACTTGCAACTTGTACACCATTTTCTCCAGATCCTTCGTTGAGAAATGTGGTGAATGGTGTAGTGGCTACATCAGAGGTGAATGTACATGAATATGAGTCAGTTGGGAAGAAAATCATGGCAAACATGATTGGACATGCTGTTTTCACAGTCTCGTTCAAAAGGAAAGACAAAGCTACGACTCTGGGAGAGATATCGAAAGTAAAAATTGCACCTGAACAAACCATAGATGCTGCTATGCTGTTTCAGCGGTTCCTGGTAGTTTCAAAAACAGGGGAGCTTGAACTAGAAGAGGTGATGAGCTATGAGCTCAGTCCGTTCCCACCTGCACTTTTCGAGGCTAGGAATATCTTCCGGAAGGCTGATAAGCCCCAGCTAGCTCACGCTATCACCGATCATGCAAGTAAAGTGTCGAGTGAAGCTGTGAAAGACTGTGCACCGAACACAGAACAGTACGTCCTTGATGGTGGTTCATTGGTGCATCGGATACCATGGAAGACAGGAGACAGCTATGGCACAATAGCACGATCATATGCTGATTTCACAACCCGCCACTATGGTTCTGCAATCGTAGTTTTTGACGGCTATGGTGGAGGGCCGTCAATTAAGGATAATACACACCAGCGACGTGGGAAGAATGTCCATCCAGTTGTCAGATTCAATGCGGACACAGTTTTCTCAGGCAAGAAGGATGAGTTTTTATCAAGAGACTGCAATAAACAGGGACTCATAAATCTCATTAGTGAGGAACTGAGGACGAGTAATTGCACCGTCATCAATGCACCCGGGGATGCAGATGTACATATTGCTAAAGCTGCAGTGAATTCTTCTCGTCGTCATTCTACTACTCTGATTGGAGAAGACACTGACCTATTGGTGTTACTCTTGCATTACGCGGATGTAGATAGCAGGGAACTATACTTCCGCTCTGACAATGCAACCAAGGCTCTGAAGGTGTACAACATTAAGCAGTTGAAAGTGGACCTGGGTAAGGAACTATGCTCACAGCTTCTTTTCCTGCATGCCTACACTGGTTGCGATTCAACTTCCCGGATATTCGGAATCGGAAAGAAATCAGTCTTCCAGAAGCTTGTGAAAGGCAACCCCACTTTGGTATCCTGTGGTAGTACTTTCCTTCTACCAAGTCAGCCAAAGGAACGAATAGAGGAACTTGGTATCAAAGCAATGTCTGTCATGTTTGGTGGCCGCTGTAATGACTCACTTGCATCATTACGATACAACTTGTTCGTGAAGAAAATTGCCAATGCGAAATCCTTTGTTACTCCAGAGCGACTCCCTCCTACGCCAGCCTCAACCAAATTCCACTCCCTCAGAGCATACTACCAAGTCATGGAATGGATGGAGAGCGAAGGAGACATGAACGTCACAGACTGGGGCTGGAAATTAGAAGACAATCACCTGGTTCCACTGATGTCGAATATGGAGGCTGCACCTAGTAATCTTCTGAAGTTGATTCATTGCAACTGCTGCACTGCTTGTAGCACACTTCGCTGTACCTGCAGAGGTTACGGACTACCATGTAACAGTGTGTGTGGACCTTGCCAACTTGATACATGCCACAATCCATATAACGAGTCACATGATAGTGAAACAGAAGAAGAGTGATGATTTATCCTTACTAAAGTACATTCCTCATCAAAATGAAGGTACGTGAAGATCTGCATGTGTATTTGCTATAAGATGACATGAACAACACAAGGTTTTAAACATTTTTAATTGCATGGTGGGTATTATGAATGTGTGTCTAGATATATTTATTAAGATGTTACTTTGTCTTTGTCACTCTCCCCTCCCCCCCCCCCCTGTGTCGACAATGACCTGTCCATAGTTGAATTGACCCTTGTGAGGGGGGGGGGGGGTCGGGGGTCGTAGCCACCATACGGGTGAGAGAGATACATTTTAAGTTTATTTTATTTTTATAAAGTGCGCCCTCTATTGAGAGATTGTAGTGGTTTTGTGGCCCTTCGGACGTCATATTGGATTTCGTGGTTTCCTAAGCCACTGCTTAACGTTCTAACATATCATAATAGATTCTATGACCCCGAAAACCATAGCATAGACACTCCAATTATGTCTCTCGGATGGATAATAAGTGACTTATGGCCATTTTAATGTTATGGCGGCCATTTTGGACGCCATCTTGGATTTTGGGGTTTCCTGGACCATAACAAACCGTTCTTACTTGTCTAAATGGATTCTCTGACCCTCAAAACTATGGGATAGACACCAAAATTATGTTTCTATGATAGATAATAAGTGATTTATGGCCATTTGTATGTATCGGCGGCCATCTTTGACGCCATTTTGAAAAAAACAGCTTTCCGAGCCTTCGATTTTGGTATACTTTTAGTATGTTATTCCTGAGGTCGAATACTACTAGAAACCGTTGAAAAATCTTTTGTTGCAATTTTTTGGGGTCAAACCATATCTTGACCTGACTATATGTATGCTTTTGTGATGTTAAATGTGCTTGTAAACAAAATCCCAGGTAACATTTCCATTCATATTTTGACATGGACGAATAAATGAATTGAATTGAAGTAAATGCTACAGTCGAGTTCTTTTACGTACCCAAAGAAAATGGTTAAAACACCAAACTTAAAGGGAAAATACACCCTGATTATAAATTAGTTTTAACAGAAGCAGAACATTTTAAGAAACAGATGAGTGAAGGTTTGAGCAAAATACGAAAAGAAAAAAGAAAGTTATTTCTATTTGAAGTTGTAATCAATCAAACACAAATTGGCAACTCCGTGACGTATTTTACCCTGTACCAAAAAAGCTCTTAATTTCCATTTTCTGTAAAGAAAATATTAAATCATACGTGCACCTTAAATATAATCATTGCTCATATGTTTTTAAACAAAACCTGTATGAAACTAATCTATTCCTCCGTCAAATACTAAGAAAATGAAAATTTATGAGATTTTCTGTAAGGAGCAAATGGGAGAAGAGCTCTTAAAATACGTCAAGTAGTTGCCAATTTAAAACTTTCTTATTTGTTATCAGATTTTGTAGACAGGCCATGAAGCAGCCATTTTGAATTGAAAACGGGTTTATTGTATGCAAATTTATGCAAATTGAGAGTCAGAGGATAGTTACGGCTTGCTAGTAATGCTATAATACAGTTCATTGATCCCTTTCACACAGATAAGAACACAAACATTAATTATAAGTATCAGATGAGATAAAGTTTTAAACATGCAACATGGCAGCCATTTTTAATTGTAAAAGATTAATCATATGCAGATTTATGCAAATTTGGAGTCAAGGAGAAGTTGTGAGTTGCTGATAATGCTATAATCATGTTCCTTGACCCCCCTAAACAAGGAAAAGGGCACTAAAATCAACTTTCTATAAGTATCAGATGAGAAATAGTTTTAAACATGCAACATGGCAGCCATTTTGACTTTAAAAAGGGTTAATTATATGCAAATTTATGCAAATTAGGAGTCAAGGAGTAGTTGAAAGCTGCTTATGATGCTATTATCATGTTCCTTGACCCCAAAACATTGGTAGAGACACTTCGTTTAGCTTTCTATGTGTCTCAGATCTAGAGATATAGTTTTAAACATTAAAAATGGCAGCCATTTAGAATTTAAAAGGGGTTAATTATATGCAAATTTATGCAAATTGGGAGTCAAGGAGTAGTTCTAAGCTGCTGATAATGCTCTAATTATGTTTCTTGACCCCCCTAAACAAGGAAAAGGGCACTAAAATCAACTTTCTATAAGTATCAGATGAGAAATAGTTTTAAACATGCAACATGGCAGCCATTTTGACTTTAAAAAAGGTTAATTATATGCAAATTTATGCAAATTAGGAGTCAAGGAGTAGTTGAAAGCTGCTTATGATGCTATTATCATATTCCTTGACCCCAAAACATTGGTAGAGACACTTCGTTTAGCTTTCTATGTGTCTCAGATCTAGAGATATAGTTATAAACATGCAACTTGGCAGCCATTTTGACTTTTAAAAGGGTTAATTATATGCAAATTTATGCAAATTAAGAGTCAAGGAGTAGTTGTAAGCTGCTAATAATGCCATAAGTATGTTCCTTGACCCCCTAAACATGGAGAAGGGCACTATAATCAACGTTCTATTAATATTAGATGAGAAATAGTTATAAGCATGCAACATGGCAGCCATTTTGACTTTAAAAGGGTTAATTTTATGCAAATTTATGCAAATTAAGAGTCAAGGAGTAGTTGTTAGCTGCTTATAATGCTATAATCATGTTCCTTGATCCCCCAAACATGGGTAAAGACACTTTGTTTAGCTTTATATGTGTCACAGATCTAGAGATATAGGCTAAAATAGGTTTTGTGTGTCTACCAGGGTCTGACATGGCGGCCATTTTGAATTTATGCAATTAGGCACTGATCCACCACTTCAATTTTTGTCAACTTTGAGTATGTTGTTTTCATGGCTACTCCAGATTATATGCAAGTGGAATCATTTCTGTTGCAATTAGTTCTTGGTTTTTTCCTATTTTGACTCTACTATAAGGAAAGACAGAAAGAGAAATTGATAGAATGCTTAAAACAAAGAATTACATAAGAAAAGGTGATAGAAGGAAAAAACAAAGAATAACATAAGTATAGAAGGAAGAAACAAAGAATAACATAGGGAAAGACAGAAAGAGCAAATGATAGAATGATAAAAACAAAAAATAACATAAGAAAAGGTGATAGAAGGAAAAAAAACAAAGAATAACATAAGAATAGAAGGAAGAAACAAAGAATAACATAGGGAAAGACAGAAAGAGCAAATGATAGAATGATAAAAACAAAAAATAACATAAGAAAAGGTGATAGAAGGAAAAAAAACAAAGAATAACATAAGAATAGAAGGAAGAAACAAAGAATAACATAAGGAAAGACAGAAAGAGAAAATGATAGAAGGAAAAACAAGGAATAACATAACGGAACAGGCCACGATGGTATAGTGAACACAAATTGCATGCTGAGCTGGCGCGCGGTTTTTCCCAAACCGGAAGAGGCTTCGTCATACAATCATGATTGAGAACTCCGTCCGTTCAATCGAATTTTAGCGACCGTGATTCTTTTGAATCATGATACAAAACGCATCTTTTTCAGCGTTTCATGTTTGTGTTTTCAAACACGTTTATTTTTACGACCGACGAAAAAATCGCTTGAACGCATTGCGTTTACAACTAAACGTCTTTAGAAACCGTGATTCTAGGGTGAAAAAGTGTCGATTAAACGCACCCTTAAACTTTAAATCTTTCAGGGACTTAAAATTTTAAGTCTTAGCTTAGACTTATTTTTTAAATGAATCCAAGAAAGGTTTAAAGTAAATATTAAAAGACTTGAAATATAAATCCAATTGACTTAAATTTTAAACCTTTTCAGGGACTTAAAATTTTAAGTCTTAGCTTAGACTTATTTTAAATCCAAGTGTTTTGTCACTGATTACAGTCGCCCTTGGATTTAAAAAATAAATTCTTTGGACTTAAAAATAACTCCTAGAAATTAAGAGAGTAGTGTTGCCAAATCAAAAGGGGGCGATGCATCCGGTTGGGGATTCCCGCAGAAAGCAGGATGCAGATAACTTCAAAGAACTGTTTGAGGCAGAGTGGACGGACCTCATTGCTAACCCTGCCCGCCAAGCCCTCAAAGAGAGGGTCTTCTTTAGTGTAAAAGATCTGCCGAGCACGGCCCACTTGCGAGGGCTTTTGGCATACACAGAAAAGGCCATTGTGGTTGGGACAGCCAAACTCCACACGAGGCCAAGCTACGATCATTTCTTGGAATGGTTTAGTTCTACGCACCGCTACACAAGTTGCTACAGAAGTAAGAGAAGTGGGGCGGTTGAAGGCTCAACAGGAAGGGTGTGGGAAATGCAAGCGCTTGTTAACTAGTGATGCTCTTCTTGTCTGTTATGATAACAGACGCGATTTGAAGCTAGCCTGGGATGCATCGAGCAACGGTATAGGGGTAGTGATTAACCATGTAATGGACAATGGGGAAGAGAAGCCGATAGTCTTCACATCTCGCACATTGACAAAGAGTCGGTGTATAGGGTACCAAGCCCACGATTGGACAAAACATTAGACACCAACTGTGTGGTAAAATCATACAAAGTCTCAACCATAGGAGTCTTTTTCCTAACTTGCATAAGGCACTGGTTTTTTTAACTTATACCAAATGTGTCCACAAATGGGTCCAAAATGAAATTATGTTTACTCACTTCAAACTTGTATTTTTAGGATCAGGACTAATCATATTTTTGAGAAATGCAAATTCTGGACCTTAATCTATCTCCTTATTTATTCACCAGATATAAATACTTTGAGTTTTTACAATTTTATTGTGAACTATAGCATATCTAATAACTGTGATATAAAACTCATTTGCTATTAACTACACCTTTAAATATGTTGGGTCTTTAAGAATATGTTTCAGAGATTATTCATGCAAATTGTTGAGTTTCTATCTTGAAAAATACAGATTCTGTATCCCTTGAAAGTGAAAAATAGCCCTAAATTAGGGTTTTGACAAAAACAAGTTTTTATTTCAATAGGTAAAATGCTTTTTTCTTAGGTCAAACTTATTTTATTATAACAACTGATGATATAAGGTAAATACATGCAAAAAAATTGGGAACCAGTGCATTGCTTAATAATTGTCATATGGCACACCACTGATGTTTCGGACGTTACACACTGTTAACATTATAACTTTATTCAAGTTAATTGCTTTTCTTTAGGTATTATTGACCTCAGTTACATTAATTGTTTGCAGAAAAATACTTCTGTAACATTTATGGAAAAAAATTGTGCAGTTTTAGTTAGTTTAGCACATACATGTATACCAAGTTTGTCTTCATCGACCACTCAATTTATGTAAGGTATATTATTCATTTCAAGAACGTGTACCGGTAGTTAAAAATGCTTATGTGATCTAACAGAGTGAAATATGAAGCTAATAGCAATTGTAGTCATCAAAACTCCTTAGAAAATTCACTTAGAAACATACTCTTTATTGCATGTTATGAACAACAGTGTGAAATGTATACTATGGTTTGTTTCGGATGTTACACGATGTTAACATTTCAATGAGATCATCAGTTTCTACAAACTCTACAATATAGATGTTAAATCAGCTTGCTAATGTTCTTTGCCTTCAACTATATAGTGTGTCATTCAATAATATCACTAACACATACATGTATGTAAGCACTGGAACATTGACAAATCTTTTAAAAAATAAAACTATAAAAAAGTACCCCCAGTCATGTAAGTACGGTAATAAGAAATAAGTGAATCAGAATCCTAATGTATGTACATCTCGAGAATGAGACATATTTGATGTATTTTAAAATTGTGTATGTTTTACGTTATAATACTACTGTAGTAACAATCATCCTTTACCACTATTTGTATTAGGAGGCTGTTTCAAACGACAATATGTTTTAATGCTCTTAAATAAGTATTTATTTATTTATTTATTTAATTGATGACCGATTGATGAATGGATGGATTGATTGGTTGGTCGGTTGGTTGGTTGATAGATCTTAACTCTTGCTGTGCCTATATTACAGGTGAAAAACAATATACAGTGTAGGTTAAACATGTACCGTATTTGCCGGCGATAAGGCCGCATCGCCGCACCCCCAACTTTGACATTTTGTAGAGGAAAAAAACAACAAAAAAACGGACAGCCCATTTATATTTCACACTAGTGTAGGGTTGCGGTTCTAACAGATAATTCCTAGCACTCTTAACACAGAGGCAGCCCAGCAGACATGTTGTAGGATTGATAACTACTAGCTAACTGACCAGGTTTTAATGTGTAAAAGCATTACAGCATTCTATGTAGCATTCCATATACATTCCATGCAAAGTAGAATAAATCAATAAATATTCATATAGTCCCATACAAGTATAAATCAACATGACAAAGTATTCTTGAATATTCAAACATAAACAAAGGGTATATATTGAATATTCATAGTATATGTAAATTATACTATATAAGCTTGACTGCATCAGGTGAACATTGAAACCAATGAGAGAGAGATAGACAGATGAAAGGATGGTGGATGAAAAGGGTGAATGTGAATGAGGGATGACCGATTAATATGAAAGGGATAAATCATGGATATGAAGGGGAGTTTCGGAAGTTCAAAATAAATCCCTACATTAGCTTATACATTTTGTATGTATACATAGATTTGAGGAAGATACTGCATGTATATGTTTAGGATCATTAAATAAGGTATTACTGGTAATGCCCTTTTCTTTTATACATGTATGTACTTTCTACACAGATTAGTTACGTGTACTGAGTGCCCTTTTTAAAAAGTATTTTCAAATGAAAATCCATATTTCCCATACATTTTTAGAAAAACATTTTAATTTGCTTGATATTATCAACTTTATATACCTGTATCATACCCGTGTCATGTACATGTACACTGGGTATTGCTTAAGTGGGTGATTTTGAGCTTTTGTAACCTACCAAATAGTTTAGATTGACCATACAATCTTTGGTTATATGACATAATTTGGAACAACCTCTGTAAAATGAAAACGTGATGTTTTGCAAACACTCAGCAATGTAAATAGTAAGTAGAGAGGTTGAAAAATTGAAATGTGCTATTCTCACATCTATCTTTGCCCTTCATTTGAACCAGTTAAATTATGAAATGTCTGTTAACAGTTTAATGTAACATCCGAAACGTGCTAACAGCATAACAGAAAGTGCTGTTAAAATGGCTGAATAATTTTTATGAGTCACTTTTATTGAGATTTTTTCTGATAAATTACAATTAAGGATATACTAAAGTAGCCAGGAATGCCTCGCACCACAAAGTGTGGCTTCAATATTTATGTTTTATGAGTCAATTTTGCAGAAAATTTAGATATTTTACGGAAAATTTGATTTTTTGCGTCATATTTCTTCATATTTGTATATTTAGATCTAAATGAAATTATCAAAATAGTGTTTTTAACAGGAGTGTGCATTGTGAAGTCGTAACTTGCACATATGATCGAAAATTAGTTGAAATTTGCAAACTATGTGTTAACAATCAAATAGTGTAACGTCCGAAACACCCTTCTTGAGTTTACACAAAATTATTGGATTTGAAAGACCTGATTTGTGTTATGACTTGTGTTAAGACTTATAATAATTTATTTCATAATGATTTATTCACTCCAGATACCCTCAAATATGGATTATCATCACATTTTTGATATTTTTTGTTTCGGACGTTACATTTGTTTCGGACGTTACAACTGTTAACGGAAAATTGGTTTTAACTATAAAATAGTATTGTAATGATGTATTGCACATTTTTTTTTCTTGGTGGGTAGCCGCCATGAAATGTTTAAAAAATGTTACGAAAGATAAGTCCTGCAGTTCATTTATTTTCTGCTACTTCAAATTGAAATTTGTTTCGGACGTTACAAAATTGTTTACGGAAAATGAGACAACTTTTTCAAATTTTGAATATATTTATAATATAAGCGCTACTACAATTAAATTATATTTTCTTTTAATTTAATGACTTGGAGTAACTAATAAGCTTATTCAAACCATAAACAATCTCATTAAATGATTGTTCTAGTGGGTTAAATGAGGGCCTACATTGTTTACGGAAAATGTAACGTCCGAAACAACATTTTCAATTGCACTGTTCTATCAAAATACAGGAGTTAATTCAGATTACTGTTAACTTTCTTTAAGATCCACCCATGCTCATTAATCATCAATAGAAAAAAAAACATATTGCTTGTGGGTATACATTTTTTTCGGCTCCAACAAAAAAGGTATGTCAATTTTGTTACAAAATTCCGTAAACAATTGGCTGTTCAGGGATACCTCATGCACATAAAGCAACGCTGAATTTTTTTCGTTAAGCTATGGGAGGTTAACCTAGGTCCATGCTACAAGAAAAAGTTGTAACTGATTTATAATTCTTTATCTTTGTAAAGTTTCAGGCTGTCAAAGGGTCATTAAGCTATTTGGTCATAGTTAAAAAAACCAGTGCCATAAGCATGTCTATGACTGTGATTTCAGGAGGAATCATGTATTAAAGCTCGTCAAGGACTTCGTACATCACTACCTGATTACAAGGTTACACTTTGTTGCTTTCACATACACCAGGGACATTCGTGGGCAAAGTGATTTGTCGACATTGGTGGGAGGAATGCGATAGGATGCTGTAGGGAAGCTGGCAATAGGTGATCCTCTGATACTAAAGTATGGAGGTCATCTTTTGGCCAAGACCGGAGATGATGAAGAACAACAATGTTAGATAGGATGGGGGCAGCCAAAAAAAATGAGATCGGCCAAAGAATGAGGCAGCTTAGCCGCCTTGGAATAAAGACTGGTGTAATTGATCCCCTCAAACAAAAAATCACTTGATGAATGCATAGGAGGAAAGTACTTTGACCCTGAGTAGAGGCAACGAAACATCTATGCCAACCACAAAAAGAGCAAACAATGAGTGGCGTAAGACTAACAAAAAGCCAATCCCTTGGGATACACATAGGGCATAGCATCATCAAGTGTTGTCAAATCAAGAGGGGGCAATGCATCCGGTTGGGGGATTCCCGCAGAAAGCAGGATGCCGATAACTTCAAAGAACTGTTTGAGGCAGAGTGGACGGACCTCATTGCTAACCCTGCCCGCCAAGCCCTCAAAGAGAGGGTCTTCTTTAGTGTAGAAGATCTGCCGAGCACGGCCGATTTGCATAGGCTTTTGGCATACACAGAAAAGGCCATTGTGGTTGGGACGTCCAAACTCCACACGTGGCCAAGCTACGATCATTTCTTGGAATGGTTTAGTTCTACGCACCGCTACACAAGTTGCTACAGAAGGAAGAGAAGTGGGGCGGTTGAAGGCTCAACAGGAAGCGTATGGGAAATGCAAGCGCATGTTAACTAGTGATGCTCTTCTTGTCTATTATGATAAGAGACGCGATTTGAAGCTAGCCTGTGATGCATTGAGCAATGGTATAAGAGCAGTGATTAGCCATGTGATGGACAATGGGGAAGAGAAGCTGATAGCCTTCGCATCTTGCACGTTGACAAAGAGTGAGTGTAAAGGGTACCAAGCCCACGATTGGAAAAAACATTAGAGAACAACTATGTGGTAAAATCATACAAAGTCTCAGCCATTGGATTCTTTTTCCTAACTTGCATGAGCAGTATGACTGTGATTTTAGGAGAAATCATGTATTACAGCTCGTTAAGGAGTTTGTACATCACTACCTGATTACAAGGTTACACTCTGTTGCTTTCACATACACCAGGGACATTCGTGGGCAAAGCATTCGAAATCTGTCACGGATGGCGATTTTTCAAAATCAGTAGCATACAATCAGTGCGTTTATCTTCATCGCTTTTAAGCAGCACTTACACCGGAAGAAATCTGATGAAACTATCCGAGTATATGGAGACTACAAGATGAGGGTTAACCAAGCAGCAAAGGTTGACACATACCGACTCCTGTTGATTGACGACTTATTTGCCCAGGTTAAAGGAGGCAAACTCTTCACGACTTTCACTCTCTATTTGATGTCAAAGTTGAGAATGACGATAAGTCATGATAAAAGCTTGCAGAACAGTCTCGAGTTATAGAACTTTGCATAGACAAATCTTAATTGTTCTGCCAACATTTGGATTTTTATTTTAAACATTTTCTCTTTTCAGAAATTTAGACGAGGCCAGAGAGTCATACCCACCTGCCCTACAGAGTATAAAAGTGGCATATCTTCAATGAACAGAATACTTTTTTAAAGGAAAGTAAACGTGTCGGGAAAGTGTTGCTCTTCCCAAGAACAAAGGTGAATGACTCTGTGCCTTCAGGTTGCGATGAGGAATTGGCTTTTCTCATTGATTCTTCAAAACTTCGATACTCAGAAGATCTTACATGTGATGAGACGGGAAAGTACCTGAAAAGTAGCCGATCAAAGTGCACTGTAGTACTGGATGAAAATGAAGCATACACTTTAGTTCAAAAGTTCTACAAGCACAAAGACACTACAAACTTTCAGAGAACAAACTGCACAAAGAAGAAGATGTACACGCAATTTGCATGATTCGCTATGAATGGAGAGGGGAAAAAACTGAGCTTGTCATCACTCCTCATGGCAACCAGAAGATTGCAGATCGACCATACATCAGATCCAAGAAACAACTCATCGAGGATCTGAAAACCTCCAAACGGTCCTCAGCTCAGAAGGTGATGAACAATTTCTACGACAAGGAAGGAGGTGTGAATATGCAGTCATTCAGTTCAGTACTGAGGGACACCAGCAAAGTCTATAGGCACAATATGGCAAAAGGAAGTGCATCAGACTTCGGCGAGCTGCTGAAGTTGAACTTGAAAGGAGAATTTGTCACAAGTGTTGAGTTTCGTCATGTGAAAAGCAAGGTCAATGCCAAGGCGTGTTTAAAATTAGGGGAAAAATCAACAGCTAGCGATATCATCAAGGAGGGGAGGAGACATTTCTTTCCAGATAATATGTCATTCATGTACATGTAGGTCATGTGGATGATTTCTATTTCCATGTGGAAGATTTTTGAGTAAAGCTATTTTCCTAGGGTAATGTAGACTATCTAAAAAATAACCTCTTTGACCACTTTTTCTCTTTTCTTTTCCTTTTCCTCAACTGTATAATCAGATTTCTTCACCTTTTGTTAGGATCAGCAGCCATTGAGTCCAGAAGCTAACAAAAAGGAGTTAAGCAAGTTTAATGGATGTATTAGGGAAAAGATAGCCGACCTTTGAAATAACTAATTATTTTGTTAAAGGCCGAGGTATTCGTGGCAAACAGTAAGACTTGGAGATAACTAGTATGCGTTTAGAAAGGCATTAGAAATGACATACATGTATGCACTTTGTAGTGGATCTCTTCACTTGGTTTTTAATAACCCCTTTGACCACCTTTTCTCTTTTCTTTTCCTTTTCCTCAACTGTATAATCAGATTGCTTCGCCTTTTGTTTGAATCAGCAGCCATTGAGTCTAGAAGCTAACAAAAAGGAGTTAAGCAAGTTTAATGGATATATTAGGGAAAAGATAGCCGTCTTTTTAAGTACTAATTATTTTGTTAAGACCGAGGGAACATGGACAGATTGGACAATTTTGTTCAAACAGAAGTGGCATATCTTCAATGAACAGAATACTTTCTTTTATAAGGACAGTAAACGTGTCGCGAAAGTGTTGCTCTTCCCAAGAACAAAGGTGAACAACTCTGTGCCTTCAGGTTGCAATGATGAAATGGCTTTTCTGGTTGATTCTTCAAAACTTTGATACTCAGAAGATCTCACCTGTGATGAGACGGGAAAGTACCTGAAAAGTAGCCAATCAAAGTGCACTGTAGTCAAGTTGACTGTAGTACTGGATGAAAATGAAGCGTACACTTTAGTTCAAAAGTACTACAAGCACAAAGACACTACAAACTTTCAGAGAACAATCTATGAACTGCACAAAGAAGAAGATGTACACGCAATCTGCATGATTCGCTATGAATGGAGAGGGGAAAAAACTGAGCTTGTCTTCACTTCTCATGGCAACCAGAAGATTGCAGATCGACCATACATCAAATCCAAGTAACAACTTATCGAGGATCTGAAAACCTCCAAACGGTCCTCAGCTCAGAAGGTGATGAACAATTTCTATGACAAGGAAGGAGGTGTTAACATTCAGTCCTTCAGTTCAGTACCGAGGGACACCAGCCAAGTCTATAGGCACAATGCTGCAAAAGGAAATGCATCAGACTTCAGTGAACTGCTCAAGTTGAACTTGAAAGGAGAATTTGTGAAGAGTGTTGAGTTTCGTCATGTGAAAACCAAGGGGTCAATGCCAAGGCGTGTTCTAAATTGGGGGAAAAGCAACAGACAGCGATATCATCATGGAGGGAAGCCTGAAGGCTCCTAATACCGAAGAGGAGCTTGGCGACAGGAAGCCATCTCAGCTGCTCCGTCGCATGAATCAATTGATTGGTGACAAAAAGATCGAGGGCGGCATTTTTAAGCAAATTGTTCTTACAACGTTTACCGTCTAATGTTCAGTTGATTTTGGCATTCACCAGTGATAGTTTACCATTGATGGAGCTGGCGCAGTTAGCCGACCGAATATTAGATGTTCATGTTCCGTGTGTGACAAGTGCTGTTACAGCCGCGCTGGAGGCGCATCGTTTGCGGCTTTCAGCATGTATGGTGGGCACAAGATGGAGCTCCTTGACGTTGTTCGAGAGCGGTGACAGAGCGTCTCACCCAGTTGTTCGGTGATCGGGTTGTTTCTTTGCATCGAGATGTTGAATGGCCCCCGCGTTCCCCTGACCTTACGCCCCTGGATTTCTTTTTTGGGGGATATCTGAAGGCGAGTGTGTACACTACCCCTCCAGCCAACTTGGACGAGATCAGGAGAAGAATCACCCGCGAGATGGATGACCTCAGGCGAGACAGACCAATGGTCAGGTGAGCTGTACGGGACATGATGAAGAGAGCAAGATTGTGCATCGAAAGAGGAGGTGGACATGTGGACCATTGAATTGGAAAACTTTGATTTTTAGTTTCCATTATCAGATATTTTCCCCCCTATTTTTCTCTTACAAGATGGATGGAGAAAGAAAAAAAGTAAATAAAAAATAAACACATGAAAATTGGGTTGTGTGAAGTTGGAAGTTCTGATGTTTACTTACTGTAGATGCATTTAAAAGCACAATACAAGAAATTGCAAATGCTCTTTCAACCTCGTCAGAAGATCAAGATGCCAAAATTGCAAAAGCTTGTGACTTCAATTAAAAACACAATGGGGGACCAAGGTCCTACCAATCCTCAGTTTAATGCAAAGTCACAGAAGAACTACTTCCGAAAGTTGTTGAACATTGGGACCAGTTATCAGAAGCTTCCCAGACTGAGATAGGAGACATGGGGTATTTTTTATTGTACGATGCACCTGTTAGTAAACTTTGCTAGTGCAGCAGATAAAGTCCTAGAATTAAATGAAATTGACACCGTTTCTGAAGTCAAAAATCCTTTTGCACTAGTAATCAATACTGAAGGTGGAGCGGCACGATTAGTTAGAACTGCTGCTGAAGCTTTTTCACAAAATATAATTATATTTCTTCCTCAAAATCACAAAACAAAATTTTTAATTGAGGAACTACTTTTCTTTTACCATCATTTTGGCGGCAGTTTTTATGCTAATTTTCCAAAGTCATTTGCATTTATAAGAAAAAATATGTACAAATTCAAATTCCTACATTTTCCCGCTTGGGAATCTTTTGCCCACAAAAGATCAAAGTCATTTGAATAATAAAAAAGTGGGATCTCAGTAGAAGACACACAGGAGGAGATAGGTATTCGAGAGGCCATAGAGCGGATGTTACAAGAAGAGGAGGATATAGAGTTGGCACCAAAGGAGAGAGGAGATGAGCAAAAGAAGAAGGCTGAAGGTGAAGAGCTTAGAAAGAGGGCCTGCGTTCATTCATTGTTCAAGGGATAGTTGAGTTTTGGTAAAGAGAGTCCAAATATTCCTGCAAAAATGTATCATGAAAATGTTCATCTGTCCTCACCTCATGTTATCTCAGATTCCTTTAACCATTATTTTGTCAATATTGCTGAAAAAATTTCTCAGGATATACCTACCTCTTCTCATATATTTCATGACTTCAGGCCTGTTAATAAGAGCTACTCTACTTTATTCCTAAACCGACATCTGTTTATGAAATTCTAAAAATTGTTTCTTGTATGAATTCATCAAAAGCAAGTGGGTCTGATGATATGGGCCCCAGAGTTCTTAAGGACTCTATTTATTTACTTGTTGATCAACTACATGTATGTATAATATTTAATGAATCTCTATCACAAGGGATTATACTGACAGACTCGAAGTTTCCAAGATTATACCTGTGTACTAAAAGAAAAACCCTCAAAATTTGGAAAACTATACAGACCTATATCATTGTTACCATTTCCCCAAAAAATTCTAGATACAAGTTCGGTTTGAAGAGATCTGCGTTAATTTACATGCAAACAACCGCGAGGAAAGACTTCCTAGAGAAGATCCAAACTCTGACAAGCTATTTTTGATAAGACCAGTTCTTGATGTAGTTTAGCAAAATGCTTGTGCTATAGTACCACCCACACCAAAACAGTTCAGTAGATGAGGCCATGACAGGCTTCCGTCGTTGCCTTGGCTTTCGCCAATACATGCCAAAGAAGCCAACCAAGTATGGATTGAAAGTGGAGATGAGAGCAGATCCTGAGAATGGTTATTGCAACGACTTTCAGGTTTATACTGGGAGAGAGGTAAGAGATGTACAGGAGAAGGGTTTGTCTACGCGTGTTGTGCTTGACTTGTGTGAGAGGCTGAGAGGGATGCATGATCACGTTATCAAGAGGAAGCGATGGAGGAGGTTTATACCTGCGGAGATTGTGGTGGAGGGTATAATGACGACGACTGGGTCGAGTGTGACGCCTGTCACGAGTGGTACCATGTCGTGTGTACAGAACTTGCTAATCTTACAAATGGTGAGATCGCAAAGATCGAATTTAAATGTAATAGCTGTTAAACACGATCGAAGAGCTTAAATGCAAGAAAAGATTAACACAATTTTTCAAAAACATAAATAAATAAAATCCATAATAGATTCTAGTTCTTTTCAAAGGTTAGGGCCCACAATGCTCATTACATATAAAGGTAAATGTTTAAAGTTATGGTGAAAATTACACACAATTTCTCATTATTGTTTTCATTTTCTTGGCTTTAAATGCAATTATCTTAATGTGAACTTCATGCCCAGGTCGAAAATCCCATAGAAACCAGTAGAGAAAACCAGTACAGATTTCTAACGGTTTCTAGTGGTCAATTCTCTACTGGTTTCAATATGGAAAGTGGCGCTTTTTCCATTAGAAACCAGTAGAAAAAAATCGTACTGGAACCAGCAGAAGACCACTAGAAGACCATTAGCAAAACCTAATGGCACCATTAGGAGACCAGTAGGAATCCCAACTGGAACCATTAGGAGACCAGTAGGAAACAAGTACAAATCCCCACTGGAACCAGTAGGGGACCAGTAGAAATCGATATAAAAACCATTAGAAGACCAGTAGAAAAGAAGTGCTGGAACCATTAGACAAGTAAAAAAGAAGTCATGGAACCATTAGGAGACCAGTAGGAATCCATACAGAAACCATTAGGATACCAGTAGAAAACCAGTAGAAAACCCCAATGGAACCATTAGGAGACCAGTAGGAATCCCAACTGGAACCATTAGGAGACCAGTAGGAATCCATACAGAAATCATTAGGATACCAGTAGAGAACCAGTAGAAAACCCCAATGGAACCATTAGGAGACCAGTAGGAATCCCAACTGGAACCATTAGGAGACCAGTAGGAATCCATACAGAAACCATTAGGATACCAGTAGAAAACCAGTAGAAAACCCCAATGGAACCATTAGGAGACCAGTAGGAATCCCAACTGGAACCATTAGGAGACCAGTAGGAATCCATACAGAAACCATTAGGATACCAGTAGAAGACCAGTAGAAAACCCTAATGGAACCGTTAGGAGACCAGTAGGAATCCCAACTGGAACCATTAGAAGTAGGATGATCACAGTGCATGCATATACATTCTGCCGTGCACGTCAGTGCACAGCAATAGCAAATCTATGCTGAGAAGCCATTTTTCAACTTATGATTTAAAAAATTCAAAAACATGTAACAACATAATTTTTACACAGATATTTCAGTCATTCTTTTAACCCACTATACTTAAAATCCTGTGGGTGTGGTTATTAGGGAAAGTATTTATTTTATTTTTTTAAAAAGGGATGTTTTTGACACCGCGCAAATTGGGCCAGTGGGTGTGTGCAATCACCACGGACAATACTGCACTAAATATCCCGGCAGATTGGAAAAAACTCCCCTGTAAAAAATGGACTTGCCACCTATGTTTCATTCACTGGATTTCAATGACCTTACCATATATGGTACCTGTGACCTTTCCCTGGTTACCCCAGCAACAGGTACATCGGAATTTTGTTTCTACACGAAGTTACATTGAGTTGAATGAATTTTCAGAAAATGCTCATAAATCCGTAAATATTGCCCGATTTTCAAATCCTAAACTGGTTTTCAGTAGTTTAACATCCATAGTTTCTTGCCACATGCTCCGATTTTTAATCCATCGAGTGAAACATTACTGGAAATTGCTGCGAAAGTTCAGCTCATCATTTTATTCAGCGTGACTTTCAAACTTTCTACAGTTGTTTTATATAGATCAGGAAGTTAGGTGAGAAGGAAAAAAAATATATAAACATTGTCTAATTTGCATAACGGTGTTACGAATATGTAATTAGCTAATTATCAGCTCATTTGCATAATTAATTAGTTTTCATAAATCTTATTATATAAATGGATAGGGATTCATTAGTTGAAGCTTGCCACAAAGTTGTATCAAACAGACTCATTTAAAACTTGAGATATTGCATTTACGCATATTAATTAGCTGGACTTAGTCGTTTTTTGAACATTTCCAAACCTGCGGATTGGTGAAATTGAACAAAATGTGGTTTTTGTCAATCCGGTGCACCAAAATGCAACAAGTCTGGTTCTTGAATTTTATTTTTCATGCTTATTTCACTTTGGTTTCACAATACATATCATTTTTAAGACCATGTAATACTCTATTATGTCAAAAAAACACCCTTAAACATGTAAAAAATCAATTTTTGCCATAATTTGCTATTTGCGGCAGGTTTTTGAATGATTTTACGATATCTTCAAAAGACCATATCTCAGGAATGCCTTGACAGAATTTGAAAATTTTTGCAGCAAAATAAATATATCATTGATATCTTTAATATGACACCAAAATAAAGAATGTCTTATGTGTATTATTTTTTTGAGTGCTCTACCTATTAGAAGACCAGTAGGAATCCATACAGAAACCATTAGGATACCAGTAGAAGACCAGTGGAAAACCCTTATGGAACCATTGGGAGACCAGTAGGAATCCCAACTGGAACCATTAGGAGACCAGTAGAAAACAAGTATGAATCCCCAATGGAACCAGTAGGAGACCAGTAGAACACAAGTAGGAATCCTCAATTGAACAACAGCATTGGTTACATTACATGGTTGACATTTTTTTGATCAGTTTAAATTCTACTACATCAATGCACTTCCAACACAGTACTCCTCACAAAATCTGCCAGCCCTTGTTTTTTTTTTGTACTTTAAAAGGGCATGCTGGTCTGCAAAGTAGACACGAAAATGACAGGAGCTGGCATGAAGTTTGCTTCCAACACAATTAACTATTTTCTCGAGGTTCAGCCATTTCTCTCGCAAACGTCTGTTAACAAAAGACATCACAATCATGTTGGTTCATCTTTATCATATTTAACACTTAACAGTGTATCCTTTAATTATCTGTCAGAATATCATACATCATATAGTGATTACAATGACATGAACGTTTAAAAGCAAGGTTAACAGCTTAAGTGAAAAAGGATTTTTTTTTTTTACACATTTCAACAACAAAAGAAGAAATAAAAAAAAAAAACAATGTTAAATTGGCTAATTATTGTCTAGAAATTATGGCCAGTTTTTACAAAGAGAAATCAATCTTGAAAATTTGGAGTAGATGTTTAAAAGAGTAGGTTTGGCAATTTGCAATAGTTATCTTACGGTAGCCATCATGAGTAGAAACAATGAGAAATAGTTTTTGCTGAGAAATTTCGTTTGTAATTTTCCACCATGGAGAATAAGTTCATTTGCACAAATTTAAGTACTTCATTCATGTATATTAAATAGAGAATAATTCACAAATGATTACGCAAAGCATGATTTTGACCTGTAGATTGTCATAGTACATGTAAAAGATTGATATGAAGTTGCAGCAATTGGAAATGTAATATTGTGTGGTACACAATATAAGCCTGATTCACAAGCAAAACAAATTCATTTACGGTCTTACTATTTTGACAAGTGCTGTGATATGCTGTTCATCAATAAATGTAACTTGTTAGTACAGTGTATTATGACAAATTATGACAAATCGATAAACAAATGAAATATGGTCCATATTTAAGAAGGGTTTGAATTTAAAAATGAAATAGATTTCATAATTACGAAAAATATAAATGGTGCATAATTCTGGAATTGAAAAAGGGGCGTTAATAACGATATTGAAATAGGGTTCATAATTCGGCAAATGAAATGGTATTATTTTGAATATGAAATAGGATTCATTATATTGACGGTTCGTAATTCCAAAAAGGATAAAGGGTTCTATTTGCATTTTCAGAATAATAAACTTTTGGAAGTATATTGAGCCCTATTTAATTTTCTGAATTATGAACCATATTTCATTTTTGGAATTACAAATCCTAGTTCATTTTCAGAATTAGGAATCCTACTTCATTTGTAGAATTATGAACCCTTTAGAATTTATAAAATTATGAACCCTCAGAAAACGACATATAACAGTTCAAAGATTTCCTATCCATATGAATACATGTACTGTACGTACTACGTACAGTACATGTATTCATATGACCTACGTACTACGTAGGTCATTTTCGTATTGTAATCAAATTTAATGAATACGGTAGGTCCTTGTTAAGTGCCTCATTACCAATTATTAAATTCACCTGTTACGAATAAATGTATTTAAATAGTCAGAATACAAATTGAATACATTACGTGTTGCTAGTACTATAGGTAGGACAAACATTATGTCTTGCCCTACCTAACAACACATGTTTGCATATCGCATTCTGACTATTGAAATACAATTATTCTTAATAGGTGAAAGAGATAATTTGTTCCGCGGCACTTTGATTTGATTTATAACGAAAATGGCCTAATCACATTATGTTACATAGGGCTTACCCTTTACACTTTTTAAAGGGAAATCCAACCTTAACAGACAACTATACTTTTAAAAAATTGCAAATTAAATCTGACAGAAAATAAGGTGGTTATGGATTGTTGAAAGCTGTAATACCTAAACCTAAGGGCATTTTAAATTGGCTGAATTGGTAATGTCACTATGACGAGCTGCTGGACTACTTTCCCATTTATTTCAACACACAAAATGATTTAAATATTTTTTTTCTTCAAAATGTATGATTCACGAGTGGCTTTTCTGTGTAGAGGACCTGTAATAATGTGCTATTCACAATATATTTTGAGTAGTTCTCAAAGGGAGAAGGCACTTAAAAAAAAAAGAGAATTTATTATATTTCATTAACAAATGGGAGAGTTGTCCCATGACTACAGGTGAAATAATAATAATAATAGTGGGTTCTTGTGTAGCGCTCATGTCAGTCAGATTTGACCCTCCTGGCGCTCCCGATTATTACCCTGGCTTTAGCACGGCTGCCATACGGCGCTCTAGCATTTCATTGAGATATGCATGGATTTAGTGATCTCATATTTATATATTATCACAACTCCCTTTATATTGGCCCGATTTATTTCAAACTTTCGCCTTTCTATTTCTCTTATTTTTCAGCTTCCATTTCAATGAACTTATTACAAGGGTTGGATTGTCTTTTAAGGCTCGTTCAGATATGATGCTGGAGTTGACATAAAGATCTATATGCTTTACATTTCTATATATTATAATACAGAGATCACTGAATATGCGTAGTCCAAAATATCCGAAAACATGTAGGTCCTTTGTTACCGTTCACTTTAAACATAAAACAAAAGTGAAACTGCAGCATTTTTGGAATTTTTTGGGCGGTTCACATGCCATACCTGAATAAAGTCTTAAGTGCTTAAGATTGGAACATAAATAGTAATAACAAATTTATGCAAATACAGAGATCTTTTACCCTAAGTGTTAATATGTATGTTTGTAAACCCTGGAATTCATTAAAATGGCAAGTGGCATTAATGGGCATCTCAGTTCTACATCTAAGCTATTCAGGTTCGTGGCTATAACTCACTCCCCCCCCCCCCACCCATCTCTCTCTCTCGATATCTCTATAATGAAGGGGTAAGTAACCTCTGTGTGTGTGTAGACCTCATTTTGGAAATATTCCTCTTCAGCTTGGACTCATGGTTTAGATTTTGGGTGGAATCTCCTGTATAATGCAAGTGCTGCTTGATCCAGGGTACATACCGGTACACGCAAAGAATTCTAATGCATGAATATAGAACAAAAAGAAAGGAAAACAAGTTAAGAAAAACTAGAATGTAAACAATGAATTAAATAATGAATTCTGTCAGAAAAGTGCAGTTTCAAAGATTTATCAGAAATAAAATAATCTCTCATTGCTCACAAACATAATATAAAACATACCTTTGCATTTTAAACATTTGTTGTCAATGCAAACGTGAATCAGGATTTTTTTGCAAATAATTATCAATACAATTCTAGTTTGCTGATGAGAGTAGAATCAAAGCTCTATTGCTAAGGAGGGAAAAGAACACTGTTTGAAACTCACAAAATATGGTCGGTTATTGCAATATACCTGCAGGTTTTAGTGATCTAAAATTAATTGAATTTTATATACCGGTATTTGAAACTTAGGAAAAATAAGCATTTCGAATCAGTGTCATGATCAGGGAAAAATTAAAAATATATGTACAGAAATAATACAAGTACATCTACACAATTACCGATAATGGCTTCAACTGTGTCACGAGGCTGCTGAATGCTGATCCAGGAGGATGAGAGAAAGTAGCATTTTCTGAATGCTGATCCAGGAGGTTGAGAGAAAGTAGCATTTTCTGCATGGTCTCACGTCAATATAGGCCTACTGTGTCCACAATATGCTTTGAATCCACTGTTTGGCAAAAGATGTCAAAAGATGCCTACAATTAATAAGAACAAAAATAAAGTTAAAACAAATTGAACGGTTGATGCATGTGCAACACACACATGTAGGCCTACTACAAACTTCTTTGTACAGCCTGCGGGGGAGGAATTTTGTTTACCATTTACGGGTCTAGCTGTTTATTTCCAGATGAGGGCTTCTGTTTATATTGTGCGAAACTGCGAACACACCATAAAGTGATTAAAGCCCCCTTCCCCGCTTGTCTTGAAATTAGGGTGCGTTGCAGAAACGGAGTACCGCCTTAACGCACTCTTTCGGGATAAGCGCGGGGGGGGGGGGGGGGAGGCGGCTTGTCTGATTATCAAGATATTTATGATTGGAATTCAAAATTTCAAAAAACGTTCTCCCCAATGGTTTTATAACACTACAGTCTAGTGGGAAAAATGAGTATGGTAAAACCGGTCACTCAAAGGTCAAAGATTTTTACTTTTTGAGGCACTTCATCAAGTTCATGATCATTTTGAAGCGCAATTTTGTTAGGGCTTCAATATTACACCATATCACTGACACTGATAATACGTAGGGCCATGCATCATAGATTTAACATTGTTAAACGATGCCTTTAAAGCCATGTGTAGGTGAATGCACAAACTTGCATCAAGATCTAACATAAAAATACATGGATGGGACAATACAATACATTTCTCATCTTTGCGGCAGGCGTTGAAAGCACTCCTAGTAGACACGATCATACATTAATTACTACGTTTCAAAACAGAAAACAGTTACTGCACATATTGCAAATAAATTAGGTAAATCTAAGACTTACCCATATTGAAGAATAGCAGGGGAAAACAAAGTAATAGAAAGATTTTGTCTCTCTGCTCTGGCTCCTGTAGCTGTTGAGGATAGGAATGGCTGTCTTGCTGTCTTGTGTGTGGATGGCCTGGCTGGGTGCACGCACACACTGCATGCATTGATTACATGTGCACACACACACAGTGCTAGTGTAGCCCAGAGAGATGCCAGCTGTGTAGCCGTTTAAAAAAGGCGGCAGTCGCATTTTGGGGTTTTGAGGCCTGTATAGTCTTGATCAATATTGCAGACCTTACAGGGCAAATGTCAAGATGTTGCACAATCTGTAAAATAAAACTATTAATATAATGAATAATGACATTTTAGAGTTTTTCATCCCTGTTTTGGGGTTTTTAAATAAATATAGTCAGACTGATTCAGAGGCGGCGCTAGCTCTTACTGATTTCTATTTGTTTCAACTGGTTTTTCAAATCCATTGACATGGGCTCGATCTGCTGGTTTGTAAAGGTTTCTAATGGTAATTGACTTAAGATTTACACCCATGTTCAAACCATTAGATTCTTCTGGTTTCTATCGGACTCTAGTGGTCTGCAAAACCATTAGGCTCTACTGGTTTTGTAAAGATGTCTAATGGTTTGACTTAGGATTTTTACACCCATGTTAAAACCATTAGATTCTTCTGGTTTCTATCGGATTCTAGTGGTCTTCAAAACCATTAGGCTCTACTGGTTTTGTAAAGGTGTCTAATGGTTTGACTTAGGATTTTTACACCCATGTTAAAACCATTAGATTCTTCTGGTTTCTATCGGATTCTAGTGGTCTTCAAAACCATTAGGCTCTACTGGTTTGTTAAGGTTTCTAATGGTTTGACTTAGGATTTTTACACCCATGTTAAAACCATTAGATTCTTCTGGTTTCTATCGGATTCTAGTGGTCTTCAAAACCATCAGGCTCTACTGGTTTTGTAAAGGTGTCTAATGGTTTGACTTATAGATTTGTGCATCCATGTTCAAACCATTAGATCTTACTGGTTTCTATTGGTTTCTTCTGGTCTTCAAACCATTAGGCTCTACTGGTTTGTTAAGGTTTCTAATGGTTTGACTTAGGATTTTTACACCCATGTTAAAACCATTAGATCCTACTGGTTTCTATCGGATTCTAGTGGTCTTCAAAACCATTAGGCTCTACTGGTTTGCAAAGGTGTCTAATGGTTTGACTTAAGATTTGTGCATCCATGTTCAAACCATTAGATCTTACTGGTTTCTACTGGTCTTTAAACCATGACAGTCTACTGGTTTGTAAAGGTTTATACTGGTTTTACTTCACAGTTCCTCCTGATCACCATTAGACTCTAATGGTTTCTTGAAAACCAGTAAAACCATTAGAATGTCTCTACTGGTTTCTACTGGTTTCTAAAGGAATTTCGACCTGGGTGCTCTCGCTATAGTGCAAAAAAGATTGTCAGAACCACTCTGATCTGCAGTCAAGGCTTCAAAAAAACATTTAATAATCTAACTCTAACTCTAAGACTAAGTTGATTTTTTTTTGAAGATCTTGATATAGCCTATTTCTTTTTGAGAAGTTTCTTCTAAGTTACAAATAAAGGGCTCTAACTCGCTCTAGCGACTTGTTGAAATATAAATTGTATAAATATTGTTACACATTTTGTTTGATACTGTTGAAATATGGCCAATCATGTGGATGCTGATGGTGGATATCTGGATTTATTGGTCTCAGTGATGATGAAGTGAGTGATTTTTAAGGATATGGTGCTGATGAATTAGAGATTGGTACTTGTGATGATGGGTATATTGATGCTGGTGATGATGTTATGGATGTATTAGGAGGTGCAGGTGATGATGATGTTGGCATGGGGAGTGTTTCCAGGGAGTCTGATACTGACACCAATCCAGATGAGGAGTGTACAGAAAATGTCCATTCTGTTCCTCCCCAGGACTTCACAGGTCCTGCTCCCGGACCAACTACTCAGACTGATGAAACAATGAATGAGCTGGATTTTTGTTTACTTAACTTTTTCCTTTGGCGCTCATCCAGCTCCTGGTTCATGAAACCAATCGGTACACCCAGCAAAATGGGGTTACCAATCCAAATCTCCCTCGATGGAAACCGGTGTCAGTATCAGAAATGCGAAAGTATTTGGGAATTGGCATTTACATGAGTGTGGTTGTCCTCCCTTCTTTGGGAATGTATTGGAGTACCTATAGAATATTTGAGAACTTTGGGGTCGCGAAAGTTGTGACACAAGTTTGGTTTGAAGAGATCTGCATTAATTTACATGCAAACAACCGCAAGGAAAGACTTCCTAGAAAAGATCCAAACTCTGACAAGCTATTTTTGATAAGACCAGTTCTTGATGTAGTTTAGCAAAATGCTTGTGCTATAGTACCACCCACACCAAAACAGTTCAGTAGATGAGGCCATGACAGGCTTCCGTCGTTGCCTTGGCTTTCGCCAATACATGCCAAAGAAGCCAACCAAGTATGGATTGAAAGTGGAGATGAGAGCAGATCCTGAGAATGGTTATTGCAACGACTTTCAGGTTTATACTGGGAGAGAGGTAAGAGATGAACAGGAGAAGGGTTTGTCTACGCGTGTTGTGCTTGACTTGTGTGAGAGGCGGAGAGGGATGCATCACGTTATCAACAAGGACAATTTTTTTTCAGCTCTGTTAAATTGTTTGAGAGGCTGAGAAGTATGACCATCTTCGCTCGAGGGATGGTTCGTATCAACCGTAAAGGTTTACCACGCGATCATCTCTCCAGGACTCGTTTGGTGGAGCAAGGTGACTATAACATGGCTCAAAGAGGGAACATGTTGGCCTACTCCTCCTGGAAAGATAAGGGTGTGGTAAATCTCCTCTAGACCACTGACGATCCTGCAATTCAGACAGTAGTAGAGAGGAAGTAGGAAAGAGGTCCCTTGTCCCAGCGCCCTCCTTTAGTACAACAAGTACATGAACTTCAAGTACTTCACGCAAGAGCAGGAGATGGTGGGTCTACATCTTCTGGTTTCTCTTTGATGTTTCTGTGTCGAATGTCTACATTCTTATGAACGAGTCAGAAACACATTGTAGATTGAACAAGAAGGGTGACCACGTACCATTCACCATGCTGAGATTCCGCAAGCAGCTTACAAAGCAGTTCCTGGCCTAACGCAGAGCAGGATGACGACGACAACAACAACACCCTACATCGTCATCATCAGATCGGGACAGGGGATAAGTGACGTTTATGTCAGGGGTGTAAGAGGTTCGGGAGACGATGCAAGACTAAGACGCTCTGTGATGCGTGGTGTGCCAGTCATTCTCCATCAATACACTTGGAATAACTCAAAGAACAGTCTTGTACACTATCAACAAAAAAGAGGGCAATTTCTGTGCCGCTGACAGATGAGGGAATTAGTGTCCCCCTCCAAACAAATCTTCCACAGAAATCTTTGATGGTATACGAAGCCACATAAAACAATTCGAGGTGATGAAGTCGCACTCCTGCAGGGCTTCATCAAAACGAAAATATTGCCCTCAGAACTAAGCATCAGAAAAATGTATCACATGTACCAATCAGAAGTACAGAACCCAGCATCAGAGAAAATTTACAGAAAAGTGTTTAACACTGATTTCAATCTTTCATTTCATGCATCTTCGCTTCCCTTCTATCACCCTCCCTGCAAATAAGCAGAGAGAAGTCATGCCACATGCCATCGCAACAGAGAAATACATCGCACATCTGAAAACGAAAATGCAGGAGAATGAAGAAAAGAAGAATATCGAGAGAAAGAAAAAAGAAAGAGAAGAAGCGAATAAGAAGACAGTTACATGTAGTAGTGCCGACAAAGAAGAACAAATGGAGGAGGTACACACATGTGGAGATTGCGGCAGTGAATACTTAGATGAAGATGATGATGACTGGGTCGAGTGCGACACCTGCCATCAATGGTATCATGTCCTCCGTACTGCTCTTGCCAATTTGACAAATGCTGAAATTGTGAAGATCCATTTTAAATGTAACAATTGTTGAAGATGAAGAGTTTAAATGTGAGTTTCAGGTTTATACTGGGAGAGTGGTAAGAGATGTACAGGAGAAGGGTTTGTCTACGCATGTTGAGCTTGACTTGTGTGAGAGGCCGAGAGAAATGCATCACATTATAAAGAGGAAACAATGGAGGAGGTATTCACTTGTGGAGATTGTGGTGGGGAATACAGTGATGACGACGATGATGACTATGTCGAGTGCGACGCCTGCCATCAATGGTTTCATGTCGTGTGTACTACACTAGCTAATCTGACAAATGGTGAGATTGCAAAAATCCATTTTAAATGTAACAACTGTTGAAGATGAAAAGTTTAAATGCGGGAACAGATTAACACAATTTTTCCCAAAAAAACCCCCCAAAAAATTCATAATAGATTCTAGTTCTTTTCGAAGGATAGGGCCTACATTGCTCATTAGATATAAAGGTATATTTTAGAAGTTATGGTGAAAATTACACACAATTATTGTTTTCATTTTCTTGACCTTTAACTGCAATTATCTTAATGTGAACTTCATGCTCTCGGTATCGTGCCCAAAATTGTCACAGAGCCACTCTGGACTGCAGTCAAGGCTTCAAAAAAACGTCCTTAGCGTCAATGAAACTCTCCATGAACTACAGTTGATACTTGCCTCTTGGAAAGACAATGCTGGACACAGCAATATTGTATGGTATATCTGCTCTTTGTGAATTTCCACCTGTCATGTACAAAGGAGGTGATAGATGCAGATATGCATCATGCATGCTATGTGCATCCAAGCCCTTGAGTTTATATCCTGTTGTATTCTTCAGTGTAATGCAAAGACCACCTCCCTTTGAGAATGTTCCCAGTACCAACATGATCGGCGAGAGAGACTTTGCTATCTTGGACAGGCTAGTTCACCAAAAAAACATCTGCTAGGATAGCAAGCCTGGAAGCAATAATAACGTGGACTAATAATAAAACATCACAGTGGGTCCACAGTCTGAATGAAGACACAAGAGGGAATTGTTGGCAGAGGCACGAGCAAGAGCACCCAAACTTCTGGAAAAATTCAAAACTTGAATGGAAAAGCTAAAGAGAGAAAAATGGAGTCAGTTGCAGGTAAAAACAGAAGAAGAAAGCGGAGAAAGACCAGAAGCAAGTTTCAGACAGGCTATTGTTAGTAGACGGGGTGATGAAGCAGGCAGGGGCGTACTGGTCCAAGGAAACATTTGAGGAAGAAGTGGCAAAGATGGAAGGGGCCAAATCTGACTGGGCGTGACGTGCGCTGCCTGGCAGACTTTGTCTAGAAAAATCGACAAGCTTTGTTTGGCAAAGCGGGGAACTGCGTGGAAAAGGTTTGTAAAATCCAATGCAGATTTATTTATGAAAATTTCCAGAACATATCTATGATTTCAAATTTGAATAAAGAGTCTTTTTTATCTAACTTATTTTTATTTTGCCTTCTTGCAACTTTCTTCTTCTAAGTATAAAATAATGTTTTGGTTTTCATATTAGCTGATGCAGAATGCAGTCCACTGCCTTTGGAGACAGTCGGATGCTGCCATATGAGAGTATACTTTCAAAATAAGTAGGGATGAATTAATATGTTTATCATCGATTGCATATATATAATCAAAGAGAACTTGAGTATGTTCCAATTTATATTGTACATTTTTGTTCTCGAATTTAAAGATTAAACAAAAAACGAAAGGAAGAAACGTGTGTTCCTCGAGGCCCAGGGACTTTCAACCTGGGAGGCCGTTAAAAGATAAGATGACTTAATTTCCTTGACAATCTTCAAAGTGTCGGTGTTATGCTGACCACCCCCCCCCCCTCCCTTAATTATACTTGAAATTTTTATCCCATTGGACATGAGATTCAAATGTGGCATGTATTTTCATGTAAGGGGGGGGGGGGGTGGTGGGTGGTTACCATATTTTCAAACATATCGATGATAAAATACAACCTTTTAATGACATTGTACATGTTTTATTTAAATGAAATAACACGAAGGAACAAGCCTTGACCAGTATCTTGCTTTGAAACCAAACACAAAAGCACAGCCTTACATCCTTTTGTTGGGCGGAACAAGAAGCAGTCCAGGACAGGTCTTTGCCATCTTGGAAAATAGGGTTCTGGAGATGCCATCTGTGACCAAGGCAGTAGACTATGCCTTGAAAGTGACATATGTGCTTGACCTCCACTACCAACCCCAGTGGTTTGCTGCTTGGCAATCTTTAGAAGACATCTATGAATTACCCGACAGTGACTGGAAAAGTCACTACTTCTACCTTTATCAGAGAATTCTGTGGATATTTGAAGACTGTTGAGAAGTAGAATCAGCAGCAGATCTTCTAAAGGACCACTGTGTACATATTTCATGCCCCGCCTACCATTCACAGATACATTTCCAGTCTTTAACTCCAGCACCCACATACTTTCACAACATTCTGAACAAATCAGACGTATCATGCAAGCAATGCAACATAAACCTCACTTATGACAAAGCCACACATCACAGCCATCCTTCCACTAATGGTAGTGGATTAACAATCACACATGCTGATCACAAACAAACCACTAACAACCTTATAAGCCAACTCACCCCTCAGCAGAAGGAGGAAATTGGCACAGTCATACTCGGACTCAAAAAATTCAAAAATACCCCGGTCTAGTGAGGGTTTTTCTTGAATTGTAGATACATGTAGTATTAAGAAGTGTCAGTGTTATGCTGACCACCACACCCCTAATTCTACTTGAAATGTTATCTCATTGAACATCAGATGATGACATACAATTTTTTTCACTTGCTGTTTCTGAGAGGTTTTTTAACCATTATTTCAAACATATATATCAATGGTTAGATAAACCTTTTATTGACATTGTTTCTCTTTTGTATTTACAGTAGGTTTCTATAGTTCTTTAAAACTCAACCAAGGCAATCTTTATTGTTACATACATACAGACACCGGGAAATGCCATGGCTGTGGGGATGCTAGTCAACAGCATGGCCAGTGGAGTGCCTGTTGAACGGTGTCTTCCACAGACCAGTACAACCAGTTCTTGGGCAAAGTGATGACACCATTGAAAGGACGACCAAGAAGCAAAGTGACATTAAGTCATATGAAAAGAGGCTTTTAGAGATAGAAGAAGAAAACTTAAGGTTACGAAGGATGCGCTTCACGTGTTTGAATGCTTTGTGCTCAATCAGAAACAGGCTTAAATTTACCATGTCCCATCTGGCTGAGAAATCAGAATCAAAAGCAGAACCTTACACCTTCTGTTGGGGGGAACGAGATGCAGTCCAGGACAGGTCTTAGCCATATTAGAAAATAGGGCCCTGGAGACGCCATCTGTGACCAAGGCAGTTGATTATTCTTTGAAAGTGACATATGTGCTTGACCTCCACTACCAACCCTAGTGGTTTGCTGCTTGGCAATTTTTAGAAGAAATTTATGAATTGCCCGACACAGTGACTGGAAAAGTCACTACTTCTACCTTTATCAGAGAATTCCATGGATTTTTTAAGATTGTTGAGAAGTAGAATCAAAAGTAGATCTTCTACAGAGAAGAACTTGGCATTCAGTGTCTTGCCCGGCATCTTTCAAGGAAGATCATAAGGAATGAAGGGCAAGTGCAAGCTGAAGGATTCTCTTGATGCATTCATTGACTTCCATCCAGTAAGTTTAGTAATCAATGTATACATAATTAGCAATCAGAACCTGAATTACACAATGAGAAAAAAACTACAGTATATAGATTCATGGGCATATCTCCATATTTATAGATTTGGGAACAGTGACAAAATAGCATTAACGTTATTCAATACAGGTACAAACTCTTTAATTGCTTCTCTACATGCACAACTAATATTTCATAATTATACATGTAGTTGAGTCTTGCTAGTCATTATGTACATGTTTTATTTAAATGAAATAACAGGAAGGAACCAGCCTGAAGCAATATCTGGCTTCGAAACCAGAAACAAAAGTACAGCCTTACATCCTTTTGTTGGGAGGATCAAGGAGGAACCCAGGACAGGTCTTTGCCATCCTAGAAAATAGAGCCCTGGAGAGGCCATCTGTGACCAAGGCAGTTGATTATGCCCCATAAATTACATACATGCTTGACCTCCACTACTTGTACCAACCCAAGTGGTTTGCTGCTTGGCAATTTTTAGAAGACAACTATGAATTACCTGACACAGTGACTGGAAAAGTCACTACTTCTGCCTCTATCAGAGAATTCTGTAAATTTGTGAAGACAGTTGAGAAGTAGAATCAACAGCAGATCTTCTAAAGAACAACTGTGTACATATTTCATGCCCCGCCTGCCATTCACAGATACATTTCCAGTCTTTAACTCCAGCACCCACATACTTTCATAACATTCTGAACAAATCAGACGTATCATGCAAGCAATCCAACATAAACCTCACTTATGACAAAGCAACACAACATAGCCATCCTTCCACTAATGGTATAGTTAGAACGGTGTTTAAAATATCACTGTTTAAAAGAATGTCATTTAAAAACGTAAACAACGTTGTTTAAAATCGAAAAATCAGTGCTCAATTGGCTTAAACAACTATTTATTGAAAGACAAAAAGATTTAATTAAACAGAGTTGTTTAAAAAGTTCCGGGGGAAAAATCACATGATAGATTTAACCAATCATGATTTCGCGTCGTTGTGCAAGTGCTAGTGCAGTGCAGACGAAAATGGCGGAACAAGGGCAAGGCGACGACTTGGTTCTTCTCGGCTTTGCCGATGGGGTTTAGGTGAAGTTATAGAGACAAATAATAGTGTTGTCTGTCACTGTTAAATGAATATGATGAACAAATGTTGAAGTAAATTGGCAACTGCAAGCTCTACATGTTACAGTGACTTTGTAATCTTTGTGATTATTGCAGGAGTGGTTCCAGTAGGTCATTTCACAAATTTAAACAACCAGGTAATAACCATTAAAATTGAAGCAACTCCTTAGGCGCCACGGATTTATTCAACTGGCATTCGGAATGCATTCGGAATGCACTTGTTAATCTTTCTGGAATGTATCCAGAATGCGCACATTCTAGCCACATTCTCAACAAATCGATGCGACCTGCGCCTATTGTCTAGAGAACAAAGGGGCATTCCAGAATGTGCACATTCTGTACGAATTCTGGAATGCATTCTGGAATGCCCCTTTGTTCTCTAGACAAAAGGCGCAAAACGCATGGACTTTTGAGAATTGGGCGATGAAAAAGCATGCCCGAGACGCTGGCGATTAATCAGAGATGCGTGATTTCAAATGCGACTATACCTCATAAGGTTCGACAGCGCGGCTCACTTTTAGAAGGAGTAAGAACTATTTCTAATTATCTTTTTAAACAGGGTATAACATTCGTTCTCTCAACTTCTGATTTTCTGAAGTTAATAACAGCGAAAACACGTTGTCTCCTAATTGAAGGGAAAAATATCTTGGAATTACGTTTCCATTTCCCAATAAAAAAAAAGTTACGATCGCTTTATTTCTTAACCGTTAAAATGAATTTTGACGCTACGAGCTGGTTTTAATACAAGTATTTTCTTGCTCGAAAAAAGATTGCATTTATATAAAATAAATGTTGGAATATGAATAAGTATAATTTTATATAAACAGCGCGGGAGTAAGTAGGAGTAAGAGCTATTTTTATTTATCTTTTTAAACAAGATATAACATTCGTTCTCTCAATTTCTGATTTTCTGAAGTTGATAACAGCGGAAACACGTTGTCTCCTAATTGAAGAAACAAAATATCTTGGTATTACGTTTCTATTTTCCCAGTGTTGGAATATGAATAAGTATCATTTTATACTGACAGCGCGGAGCACTTTTAGAAGGAGTAAGAGCTATTTTTATTTATCTTTTTAAACAAGATATAACATTCGTTCTCTCAACTTCTGATTTTCTGAAGTTGATAACAGCGAAAACACGTTGTCTCCTAATTGAAGGGAAACAAAATCTTGGAATTACGTTTCCATTTCCCAAGAAAAAAAAGTTACGTTGCTTTATTTCTTAACCGTTAAAATGAATTTTGACGCTACGAGCTGGTTTTAATACAAGTATTTTCTTGCTCGAAAAAAGATTGCATTTATATAAAATAAATGTTGGAATATGAATAAGTATAATTTTATATAAACAGCGCGGGAGTAAGTAGGAGTAAGAGCTATTTTTTTTTTCATCTTTTAAACAAGGTATAACTTTCGTTCTCTCAACTTCTGATTTTCTGAAGTTGATAACAGCGAAAACACGTTGTCTCCTAATTGAAGAAACAATTCTTCCCCGGTAAAATGAATTTTGACGCTACAAGCTGGTTTTAAAACAAGTATTTTCCTGCTCGAAAAAAGATTGCATTTATATAAAATAAATTGTTTGTCTTTTCAAATTTCTGTCGACATAGTGTTGGAAAATGAATAAGTATCATTTTTTAAAGCGCGGAGCACCTTTTGAAGGAAAAAGAGCTATTTTTATTTATCTTTTTAAACAAGATATAACATTCGTTCTCTCAATTTCTGATTTTCTGAAGTTGATAACAGCGGAAACACGTTGTCTCCTAATTGAAGAAACAAAATATCTTGGTATTACGTTTCTATTTTCCCATAAAAAAGTTGCGGCCGCTTTATTTCTGCCCCGGTAAAATGAATTTTGACGCTACGAACGAGTTCTAATACAAGTATTTTCCCGCTCGAAAAACATTACATTTTTTAGATGGCAAAAGATAACAGCGGAAACACGTTGTCTCCTAATTGAAGAAACAAAATATCTTGGTATTACGTTTCTATTTTCCCATAAAAAAGTTGCGGCCGCTTTATTTCTTCCCCGGTAAAATGAATTTTGACGCTACGAACGAGTTCTAATACAAGTATTTTCCCGCTCGAAAAACATTACATTTTTTAGATGGCAAAATTAATATTTCAAATTATGAGAAACGAAGTCAAAAGTATTCAAAGTAAATATCATTTTTGTTTTTTATCTCAAAATTCATTTCCCAAATAGTCCTATATTTGATTTGCACATTTAAAAGAAAGGGCATTTCGTGTAGATCATGGCATGATGTTGGTCAGAATATCGTTACAATTTTTTTTTATAAAACCCATGTAAAACGAAGGCTTAGGCCTATTATTTATGGCTCGGTTGATAATCGGCCGAGCTTCAGCAGACGACAATCATTGACAATGGGGGAATGAATCAATTGAACAATGGAGGTATCAACCGATCTTACGCAATTTGTATTGTGAGTGTATTGAGAAGGAAAGACGAGAAGCTGCAGCAAAATAAGACGGCAATTTCCCTAAAAAAATAATGGACCTTATTTTTCGTATTGATGAACAAAACTTATATTTTTAGAAATAAAAAAGTCCGAACTTTCATTTGAATATTTACAAACATATCACGAAATTGACTGAATGATGCGCAATGAGCAATGAAAGTAGAAAGCACCGCCATATTTTCCATTACTGGCGATGTAACCGAAATCGCTCCGTCACATGGGAAACTAGTCTTTTACCATATTAAAATGTTTTATAGACTTTATTTGTTTAAATGCCTGACTTCCCAATTATTTTACTTTTTTATGGATTTTTTTTTTTTTAATGGGGAAGGAAAAAAATTCCGCCCACCCGCCCCTACTCCAGAAAAGCAATCTAGGACAACTAAATGATTTTTGGGGGCCTTACAACTGTCAATTAAAGTTCACTAGGAAACCAAAAAATATCGATGGACGATGCTCGTAATTACCCCCCCCCCCCCTTTTCCCCGACCCTGAAATATTGATGGGAATATGAAAATTGTAGTTACACAGATATTTAACCTAGTGTTATACATTACGACTGTTCCCTAGGAAACCAAAAATATCGATGGACGTGCTCCCCCCCCCCCCCTTCCCCCGAAAGATTGATGGGAATATATGAAACATCTGAGACTTGGCATTTATAAATTGTACTTAATTAAAATAAATGTGCAATCCATTTGCTTTAAAGGAAAGCAAACAAAATCAGGGGAACGTATTCATGAAAGTTTGAAAAACGATCCGATAAACAAGAACAGATAACAAAACAAAGGCCTTAATTGCGGGGTGTGAAAACAGCCATTCAATAACCCACCCCTGATACAAAACCGGTTTTGTTTGGCTTTTCACCGGAGCCAACGCGTAGGCTGAACAGGTCTGTTGTTTCCCGATTCGGGCATAAATAGTGCGCCTTATAATTGAATAGACTGGGTTTAATACGTTATCACTTTGCAGTTGTAGAAAGAAAGACACGCAACCGATATTATTGAAAGTTTACAACAAAACAAATTGGCCCGAATTCACAAAGCAAGGTTTGAGCTCAAACCTCCTTTTGTTTCGCCAAACCTCCTTTTGTTATTTACAAACAAGGAGGTTTAGCGAAACAAAAGGAGGTTTGAGCTCAAACCTTGCTTTGTGAATTCGGGCCATTGTGTCTCACTCAGGCCTACAATACACGTATATCTCTCTCTATCTTGTCTACTCTACCTCGATCAAAATTAGCTCGCAGACAAAAGCCCTTGTCAGTCGTAATACATAACTTAGAGTCTGATTTAAGAGACTGCAATACGTCATGTACTGTACCTCTCGAAACAACCATCTATAGACCAGGGGAATCTCACATCTCCCTGCATAGAAAAAAACTTTCAAGATATATCTTTCATATCTTTCAAGATATAGTGTATGTGCCCGCAGACTTATCAAATGTCCCTGCTCGAGAACCCCGTATTTCTTTATAGGGGCACATTACGGTGCGGGATCAGTCCAATAACTCTAAAGGCCGATATTATGTTATGCTATCTGTGCCATATATATAGATACACTTGTATTCATATTACCGGACGTCTCGTAGTTTCACGGTTCAGACCTAGTGTTATCCATTACGACTGTCAATTTAAGTTCACTAGATAGGAACCAACAAAATATCAATGGATGATGCTCCCCCCCAGCTCCCCCCCACCTCCCCCCCTCCTCCCCCCCCCCCCCCTCCTCCCCCCTCCCCCCCCCCCTCCTTCCCCCGACCACGAAAGATTGGTGGGGATATGAAAGTTGGATTGATGACTGTATCTTGGAAATGTTGTAATCAACACCCAAGTTCGAACAGACCGCGATATTTACGATTGTTTTGAGGTCGCCGACATGTGGCGGGAATGTCATAATAAATCTGTCATTATTTGAATGTCCTTGTTGCGACTGGTCAAATGCCATGGTGAGGAGCAATTATTTCCGATGACAAAAACATTTGTGTATTACAAAAAATTCCAACATTTTAGGATTGTTATAGGCATACGGCCAATTTACACCTGTAATCTCTCTCTCTCTCTCGATAATAATAAATCCATCTCAATCTCGAATAAACACTGTCTCCTTCTTATCTAAAATGAGGCGTCATGTCAATCAACACCAAAGTTTAAAACACGCGTATATTTGACATTGTTACGCGCCTTGGTTCTGAGAGCGCCGACATATTTGTGGCGGGAATGCCATAATAAATCTGTCATTATTTGTATGTCGTTGTTGCGCACATGTCATGTTGTTGTCCACATGCCATGTGGCGTGAGATAACATTGTTCAATTATTAGAGCATGCGGACCATTTAGATTGGAAATAAGAAATAAGAAATCTTGTTTTTCTAATATATATAAAAAAGACTACAATTAGTCTCTTGCATTCTCTTTCTTTCCCTCGTTCTCTGCAATTCCCCTCCGGCTCACTTAATTTTCATCTCCCCCCCCCCCCCCCCCACTATCTACTGATCTATATATGACCTTCTCTTTATTCGTTTTGGAATAAATAATCACACCCTCTACAATCTTTATGAAATTCCGTAAAGAAATATGATATAAGTCCAAAAAAAAACAAAAAAAAATCATTATTTGTAAGAGATGGAATTAAAAAATTAGAGAGGGTTGATGAAGTAGGTGATGTAAAAAAAAAGGGGTTGGGGGGTAAGGTAGGATAGTGTGCGCTTAACAAACAAATTAAGCACAGACCACAAACAAAATAATGTCCGTCTCGGTTTGGAAATAAGATTATTTGAAACGACATATGTGCTTTCCTTCAGGCGCAGACGCATGGAGGGGGGGGGGGCAACGGGGCCAGGCCGCTTCCTCCCTGGCCAAAAAAAAAAAAAAAAAAAAACGGACCCCCCATCCCTGCCAATAAAAAAAGTTTAAAAATAAGATGGTAACCACAAATATCCACTCTCGCTTTTTATCTAAATGTATCATTTCATTAGTCCTCAGATCTTTCAACACCCACCATCTCTTGCATCCTCTTTCTTCCTCTCATTTTGATCATTCAGATTCATCCGCATTTTCATGCAAAATATTTTCTTCATTCTTTCTCAATCTTTCTTCTACTCTTTTTACCATCTTTAATGAGGCATCATGTCAATCAACACCAACGTTTCAAAACACCGCGTATATTTGACACTGTAACGCGCCTTTGTTCTGAGAGCGCCGACTCAGAACATATTTGTGGCGGTCTGGCAGGAATGTCATAATAAATCTGTCTTCATTCTTTCTCAATCTTTCTTCTACTCTTTTCACCATCTTTAATAAGCTGAAGAAAAGAAAGAAAATCAATTACAATATCACCGACGCTTGAGAAATAAATAGTGAGAGAAACAGAGCTGGGCATTTCCATGTTAAGTGGGTACTTCTGTGATGTAAATATGGTCAAAATTGTTTTCACCCCTAGAGCAATCAAATTTCTCCCTTTGCTTGTCCAATATCTATATTCTATATTTTTATGAGGGAAAAGATAAGTGTGATTTCATGTTAACTTTGCAGAGGTCGTAAAAGTAGGACATGTATTGGGGGGAACGTATGTAACATTGGACAGAAATTTGTAACTTAAATTACCTCTGATTTATTATTTGCTCAATATATAAATGCAATGTTCATTCATGTGAGTTAAGTATCAATAAAACATCAATTTAACAATCATCTCAGATTTTGCTTCTTTTTTTAATTTTTTTTTATAGCTTTTTTTGTGAATCAGAAAAACAAATATTTAAGGAATGTTTGCAATGTATCATGTATTATTGAATGAATAAATCTTTCACACATGTTTTAATGGTGCGTACTCTATTAATTTGGTGTCACTGTGTACTGGATGTTGATGCTATGTTCATATATTCCAGGATAAAATAAAATCTAGAAGTTATAATTGTTGATGCATGTTGGAACCAATTAATAAGAATAGGGAACGTATGTAATGGTTGGACAGAACAGGCATCTAAACGTTTGTTTGAATTCTGTTTTGGGACACATATTTCATAATCAATATATTCATAAGCGTTGCATAGGTTAAAATGTTTCATTGTATTGATCATTTTAAATTGTTTTGTGTTTAGGTCATTGTAAATTCATTTTGTTTCAAATCACTGCCTGGCCAATGTTACATGTGTTCCGTATCAGAACTTCAAAAGCTGCAGATTTATGGAGAATAAGTGAAATGTGAATGGTCTTTAATTATTAAGTATAATGAAATCAATGAATTTGCCAACTGATATACGGTTTGTAAATCTGTAAAATAGATTAATTGATAGTTTTGAAATCTTATCTCACCTCTCATTAATCTTTTGACCAACTGCAAAAGCAAGCAACGAACTTCAGTGTACAACTTAAATTGTCCATGGATGAACCATTTATATAAATTTATAAAATTATGAACACCTGAATTGCAAATTCAAATTTAAAAATGATAAGATAGTAACTATAGTCACATGGAAAGAAGTTGGCACAATATAGAATAAAAGGCAAACACTAATCATTTCATTGAAATTGAAATTTCACAAAACCTTATATACAAATTTAAAAGTAGTCTAGGTGATGTCTTTAATAGTCAGTAGCCAAAATGTGTCTCGGACACAGAGCCCAATAATAACAGACTGTTAAACAATAATATTGAGCATGCATTTCACTACATGTAAGCATTAGCTTGTAATCAATTCCCATCAAGACTGGGAAAGTAGTTGACACAATATAGAATAAAAGGCAAACACTATTCATTGATATTTCACAAACATCATGTCGTTAATTACAAATTGTCTATACAGGATTTGTATGCTTTTATTCTAGAGTTCTTTTATCTGCTAACTACAATGTGTATGATATTTACCTTTTATATTTCTTAATTTTTCATAAATGCTCTATTTAATTCTATTTTTGCTCAAAATTATGATCATTCATTTCAAGTAAGTTCAAATCAAATACATGTATTTATAACAATCATTTTGATGTAATTCAGATCTGAAATTCAAAAAAGATTTGACACTGCATACTCAATGGGTTATTTTGCATATTATAATGCATCAATTCAATTGAGCATTCATTAAATATTTTCAGTAAATAATTGTGTCTTTGTGCCAATTTTCCATGAATTTTATTTGTTTTCATAACACACAAGTCTATTGAGGTGATTAAAACCTTACTGAAGTACAACGTGAGAACAATAAATTAGCACGATCCAGCCATTTAATCATGTCTCCTTTTTAACATCAATACACGCAGTTCTAGGTTTTCCTCTTACACGAGAGTCAGAGAATATTGTAAGGATTTTAAAACCGATGGTTTGGGACGATATCGGGTGTGCTGGACTTTACACAAGTTCTCTGAAGAAGTTGGAATGACTCGATTCATTATTAACCAATCTATGAGTAATAAGACATTCATAAATTGTATGGAACAAGTCATGATTCTGGGGAGAGTTCTGCAAAGGTGAAAAATTGTAATCTAGTGCTGCTGATGTCTTCCCGAAGGACAGGGTTAGGCATTTTCTTCACTATCTGTTTTCTACATTCCCGAGACACATCCTCACGTGCTGGCCATATAAATAGCCCCGGATGAGACTCCGACTCGGCCATGTACTTGATGACAAGATCTTCTCCCACAACATCTTTCACCTGAAATCAAAAGAATTAAAGATGAAAAAAATCATGAGTTTAAAATCCATTGTGCTAATTCAAATTTAAATGTATTTGTATTTTTTTTTCTTTTTTGACTTGTTAAGATTTTCTCACGTTAATAGTAATCATGCACATTTTCACTCCAAACAGATAGATATTTCCTGGTTTTGAAACATGAAGGCATTAAATGATTAACAGAAGGATTGTAAAATATCAATGCAATGATATGACTCAGGTAATGTAGATGCAATATTTTGTATAATTTAGTGTAGGCTCAATAATGAAATAATTCTTGTGTATAAAATGTCATCCATTGAAAAGTAAAATAATTTTTTTTTTTAATGCGACCTTTTGAAGAAAACACAATTTATTGAAGATAACCAACATTAAGTAATCAAGCAAGCTGTTGGTAAGTATAAATTTGTTTTTTTGTTTTTCCTGATTTAGGCAACTGCAGTTGCTTTTTTTGCGTGAGCTAAATTGGGTTGCGGTTGCACCTATTGAAAATGCGAGATCGGCGAGAGTTACCAGTGTTGCATACATGAAAAGCTACATATGGGACTGTAATGTAATAATATCACTACACGTTAAAATTTAGCACTAGCAGACCAGAAGAGGAAAATATAATCGTACACCACTAAAGTTACACATGACTCATTTTCGGAAACATATTATGATCTTTTACTGTATTTCAAAAAGATTTTGAATAACAAATACGTACCATTCCACGATTTTCAAAGCCTAATCTAATTACGATCGGATGTCGTCTGCTGCTCACGTCCGACACGTACGTAAATAGGACAGAAAACATGTTCTGTCATACGTGCGTACGTGTCGTTCTAACTACCAGCAACCGTGAACGTACGCACAAACTGGACAGAAGTTATATAGAGCTACACGGCCCCGCGATTGTAGAAGTCAGCGCATGGATTGCAAGTACAATCAAACGTTGCAGTGCCTTGGTTCACTTGACTGATACGTGGATTATCCATGCGTCATATTCGCGGACGCCACGGTCCGGTTTTTTAGTTGTTACGTACGTTCGTGAGTTGGACCGAATATTGCACTCCAAATTTTGAATAGATTTTATCTCTATTTGCGTTTATTTTTACGATTTTTTTCTTGGTCTACATTTCAACCTTCATCAAAAGAGTTGCAAAGCACATAAAACTGTTGGGTGACACAACTAATAATTGTGGGAAAATTCACTCTGAACGTACGTAACACAGGTGGACAGAATCTCTCATTCAGCCAATGTAATTTTCAACTCTCTCACTCTCCCTCTTTAAAGCTCAATCGCCGTAACTATGATCAATGCCGTAATCCACCCGCATCAAAATCTCTTTTCAAAACATGAAACATCAATTTCTTTTTAGAATTTTTATTTGCATCACCCTCAAAATCACACCACTCAACATTTACTGATTGTACTTTGGAATTTTTAATAATAATCATTAAAGAAAAGAGGACAACACAACCAAATGACATTATTAGTGCATGGAATTGTCTTTTTTATTTCTTTATACCATCAACAATGAAAATAAAAACACAGAAAGCCACAGGATATTTATTTAATTTTTCTGTAAGCGCTTTATTCTTTCACACACAGAAGTACCCTATTACCGTGGAAATGCCCAGCTACAAGCGAAAACAATTAAATATCGCCGATGTTACCGGTTAGCCGTCGGAAAGAAATAAAAGTAAGTCCATTATCACCTGCGCTCGAGAAATGCAAAGAGCGACCGATCGCGGGAGAGACAGAAGCGAAACCAATTAAATATCTGTTGATTTCTATCAATTCTTATGGTTCATTCTATATCGAAACTATTCCGGCACGCAATATCAAGAAGGTAGTCGCTGCCGATCGATATCGCCTTTGTTCGGATGGCCTATTCATGGAGCAATCCAGAATGCACCCAGAATGCGCCAATTAAATCGTTAATTACCGCATTCTAGGTACATTCTAGGTACATTCTAGGTACATTCTGGAATGTGGATTAACGGACAATAGATTCTGAATAGGGCATTCTACATGCATTCTACATGCATTCCGAATGCCAGTTGAATAAATCTGTGGCGCCTTATAAACAACCCAGTTGTGCAGTAATATTGAATAAACAACTTGCTTTAAACAACCGAGTTGTGCGATTTTATTACTAAACAACTGTTGTTTAAAAGTTTTTCTAATTTTTAAACAACTAAGTGTTCAAAACGTAAACAACCTTAAGTTGTTTAATTTTTAAACAACAGTTGAGCGATTCACCGGTTAACTTGTGGTTGTTTAAAATTTTAAACAACTTGTTTAATTTTTTTCTAACAGTGTAATGGATTAACAATCACACATGATCACAAACAAACCACTAACAACTTAATAAGCCAACTCACCCCCCAGCAGGAGGAAATTCGCACAATCATACTCAGAGTCTAAAAAATCAAAAATTCCCCGGTCTAGTGAGGTTTTTTCTTGAATTGTAGATAGTATTGTAGTAGAGCCCAAAAAAAAGCCGAGCAGACTACCACAGGACCTAGCAGACGACAAGTGCCGCCTTACCTTTAGAGGGCCGCATTCCACTTTGTCTAAAATTCGCTTTATACTTTGTGCTATTTTCGGAGTTGCAGTGACTGAGTGAGGTGATTGTGGGTTTTGCGTGTTTGGGCCTTGCGTGTAGCTCACCTGCATGCTCCTGCGGCTAAGAAAATAAATAAAATAAAGCCAGCAACGCAGGTTATGAGACTGAGAGTGAGACTGAGAGGGAGTATTTTCCCCTTTAGTCTTTTACAGTAGGATCTCAGTTGATTAGACCTGGATCTGGGATCTGGTCCAAGTGTATTAATTCCAAGTGAAGGGAGTGTTATTCCCTTCACAGATAATTGGACTGGTCCTGGACTAGACCTGGATCTGGTCTTGACTAGACCGGGACCTGGTCTAGTCTATCCCTAGGCTATAGTGAGGGGAGTGGTATTCCACTTTTTTTTCCTGTGAAGGGGATATTTAATACCCTCACGGTGGATTCTAGTTATAAATCTTTTTCTCTCAAGTTGATTCCTGGCGAAAGGGGGTGTTTTTCCCTTCGCTGTTGAAGCTTTAATTTAAAGGGGAGAATTAAGAAGCTTTAGTGTGGGGAGTGTGCTTCCCTTCACGGTCATTTTAAAGGGAGAGAGTGAGTAGATTTAAGAATAAATAGTTCAAAACGGGGGTGAATCCGTATCTTCCAATTTCTGAAACTTATTTCAAAATAGTCTTGTAGTACCGGGCAGTGCTGGCTTCTTAGAATAAATCCATGCCTGGTTCCAAGGGAGTGGAACCCTTGTGATTGAAGTTGAGGGGCTGGTGCAGACCCTCCTTCTCATTATTGAAGCATATAAGCAGGGGGCACTCACCCGTGCAGAGTTAGTAGGACTCATTGTAGATCTACTATCAAATTAGGGCCAGCCGTTCCCAGATACGGACACAATGGCTCAGGTAGACCTCCACTACATGTACCAACCCTAGTGGTTTGCTGCTTGGCAATTCATAGAAGACATCTATCAATTGTTTGACACAGTGACTGGAAAAGTCACTACTTCTACCTCTATCAGAGAATTCCGTGGTTCTTTGAAGACTGTTGAGAAGTAGAATCAACAATAGATCTTCTACAGACTAACTGTTTTCACTATGGGGCAAGTCCAAGTCCCCTCAGATATCAACATTTCATCTTGATATACGGTAAAATTGTTGTGTTATATATCTTTTCAAGCTCATGTTTTCAATCACAACGTGATTGGTCAGGGGGCCGATTCATAATGGTCTACCGTTCAAAGATGAGGATGAAAAGAAGAATTTCACTACTATTCTGAAGCTCTAGAAGGAATATTGTAGTGGTAGAACCAATATGGCCAATGAGCGTTATAAGTTCAATATCTGTACGCAGAGTAAGGGAGAAGGATTTGAACAGTTCTATGTACGCTTACGTAGCTTAGCAACTACATATGAATATGGCAAATTCATTGATGAATTTATCAAAAATAGAATTGTGGTAGGTCTGGTTGATGATTCTGTGAGGAAAAGGCTCCTGCAAGAGCAGAATCTTACATTACAGTTATGTCTATACATATGCCCAGTCTCAAGTGAGAGTGTAGCAAGGGTTGACAAGTTTTATCATTAGTCCTAGAATAGCAACAAGAATGGGTCACAAAGAAACACCAAATATCATCAAAAAGGAAAAAGTAGAGCTCTTCCTCGAACCTTTTTTGATCCCTGCAATTTCAACCCCTGCGAATTCCTGCGAGTCCCAGCAAGAGGAAAATCAGCACTGCGATAGCTGCACTCACCTCCTTCAGGTGTGAAGAGAAGACAGACAAAGTTACAAGAGTTGAAGGATAGCTACGAAAGATCTCAAGAATTAATGAAGACCAACCTTACTTTAGCTAGATGCCGTATTAGACACCTCAATCAGACAAGTAAGTCAAGCAAATAACCAGAGACATACAAGGGAACATGTTCAGAACCAAGGCCGGGTGTCAATATTGGAAGGACGAGTTTGAAAAGGCTTCATCTAAAGTTGATATGGCCCAGGCATTCATACGTGTTGCCAGTAAATTATTTTGTAGTGACAGTTGCGGTGATAGCACAGACCTACATTCCTACCTCAAAGAGAGAGAATTTCGGCGGCGGGTCCCACAATGGGTAGGGAAATGATTGAACATTTTGTTTTATTCCGCAGGGAACCTATACGATATCGATATTGGGGAGGCCATCGTAGAATACTTTCGCGTTGTCAGCAAGCCGGCTAATGATCTGCAGAGAGCATTCGCTTGGAATAAAGAGAATATCTGTCACCTTCGGTACCTGGGCCTTATAGGGTCCTTGGTTGCCCGACCCAGGATGGAGCTTGTGGGAAAAGATGGGAACATACTCCAGATGAATAGTCTATATTTACACTAAAAAAAGTAGCGTGAGAAAATATTTTAAAAACACTTATGTTTGATATTTTTCCAAAATTATTTCCCAACAACATCATAAATATTAATTTAAACATTATTTGAAGCAATGTTTGCTGCATTCAGCACAAGAAAATTGGGTTTACTAATATTTTCATGTATAGATTTTTAACCAGACTCGCACTTCAACGCTGTTTTGCTTGGCAACACAATCAAAATGGCGTCTCATACAGTGTCTGCCTAATGCAAGCTTGATACAGATATTGTATTTAACCGTGTTTGCCATGTTGCTACACTATCAACAATATCTGATTTGTACAATTCCAATATTGAGAATCTCCTGGAGAAAGATGAGCTCAAAAAAGTAAATGTTAAAGAAGAGGGGAGTAAAAGTGCGCCAGGTAGCGGCATCGGCTTAAATGAGTCGATCTCAACGCTACAGTACCTGGGATTGAGATACGTGTGCTATTCCTGTGGCTGTGGCAGATCTAGAGTAGATGGTGATGTAGTGCTGGTACCACCCTTAGAGGGTCCAAGGCAGAATGCGCTGGCCATGCTCATGACCCAAGCAAGAGGTCTCGCATTGCCGTAAAACCCACCGGTGAACAAGAAAGATGAGATGTTTAACAACATAGTGAGGCTCCTTGATGAGAAGGGGTCGGGATTCCCTGCCACCATTGCAGCGTGTGAAGTGTCTTACACTGTTTGGGTAGGTATTTTTTTTAAACTTTGAAATACACTCGTTTGAATTTTATCATTCAATAAAATTCCGTAATATTAATATCGATTTTAAACGAGTGTAACCACAAATCCTGTCATGGCGGACGAAGTAGGCAGTCCCTACGATTTTATTCTGCAGCTGGATGAGAATGTGGATTTCAACCAGCTTCAGAAACGCTTCCTGGTCTCAAAGAAGGACTACCAAAGCTGGGTGGACATGACCAGTGACTGGAGTGTCTTTGTGTCTGCAGAAGCACTCAAGGAAGCCAAGCGAAACAAACCCACTAATATACCGATTACTGAAGACATCATTAAACTTACAGTTGTTGAGAAAAACAGGCAGAAATAGCTTCTTAGTCTTGCACCAGTGGAAAGATTCAATGTGGCAAATTATATAGGAAAGAAGTTTTCCAGAGAAGAGAAGTATAAAGCACTTAAGAATGTGGTGATTCCAGGGCCATGTTATGACTTCCCAGTTAAAACGTACTAACAGAAGAATCGGAAAAGGTGAATATAACCAATCTTTTCTCTGTCTTCTTTTTAAAATGGTCTTCTTTGTGAATTATCTTTTCCCTACTCCCTTCTTTGTGTTTACATTCGTACATCAAAATGCCAATGCATTGATCTTATCAGGAGTTTCCAACATCAATGGTTAACAAGGTATCCTGGCCTGGCTTACTCTCCCAGCCAAGATGGTGCATACTGCTTGGATTGTGTGCTGTTTGTGACAGATCCCAAAGACATGGGGTTCTGGTTAATAAACCATTCAAAGGATGGAAAGATGCCATCTTTACCTTTGAAAACCATTTCAACAACGTGAGGAGTCAGTGATCCCACTAAAAGAGCCAGGGGTTAAGAAACTCACAAAAAGTGTTGTGCCATATCCCTTGAACTTAAATGAGTACTAAGCAATGAACAGGTGAGTTTGATGGTGAAAATTCCACATTGTCTATTTTCACAAATAGTATGGTATATTAATTTCAATGGTGTTAAGTAATGAGGCGCAATTGGAAATTTTGTGATATAAGCACCTGTATCGTTATAATCAAACTGTTGTTCATCTTTAACCAGATACACAGTCTTCATTAATTAACAGGTGCTGGGAGATGATCTGATGCGGGCGGAGGGCAGGAGCAGTTTATGAAAAACACAAAATCGTTGGAATCCATAGTGAACAATCCACTTTTTTGTGGAAGACAGGACATAGAGATGACACCAGATACTTGGAAGACAAACACAACAACCCAGGAAACTTCATTGAACATCTGAAGTTTAGTTATATATATATATATATATTGCACCCAGGTTGTAGAGTAATCATGTACTTTTAAGAATGCTACCAGTTGCCTGATGATTGCTCGCAAGGCGTGAAACTCGGAGTTGCAACCATGTTACATTAGTCTGCCTTATTCAATATATATTTTGCTCTGCCTATAGGCATTGAGCACTGTACGAAAGGATAGAGCAAATCTAAGTATATACATGATGTATGTATATATATAGTGAGACCATAATTATCTCTGCATACTAATTCGAACCTGGTGGAGGTGAACTTTGTTGGTCATCAAATCAGAGATGCAGTGATCAAACAGTGCAAATATCAGGGAGTGTCGTCTGTAGAAGAAAGTGGATCTTTTAGTGTGGTTGCTGATGAGCTGCAAGAAAGGCTGGGAAAGGAAAAAGAAGCGAGTGTACCAGCTGGCGACGATATTGTGGCGGCATTTGACTGCCTTTTCAAGACGTTCTATGTGTTTGATGTCCACTATCCCCCATGCCTTCATGCCCTCTTTTCATTCTTTGCCACCGTCATCTACCAGTGTTCTGGAGATGCCCTGACCCCACAACTGAGGGCATTCAATATGCTTCTCACTAGCACAAGAGTGTAAAGGGAAGCCTTGAGGCCAACAAGCCTGGAGCGCATGTTAGTATATTGCGCACAGGCCCCTTGTTTACATGCATAAGCTTTCAATACCATGGCCATGGCCGGCCGAGATCTAGACTTGCGCACGCGCGCTCGATCTCATCTGTAGGTACTGTACGTACATGGTCTAGAGATATAGGTAGTCTACATGTATATAGATCTAGATCTATAGGCCTACTACAAGTTAACGATCATGGCAGACCAAACAGACGAGAACAAGAACAACGGAGACAGTACTAGCAGTGATGAGAACGGCGAGGAGAAGAAGCAGCATAATGTGAAGATTCTCTTTAGGATGGGACCGGACAGAGCTCGAGAGGTGGAGGCAGTGCGGGGGGCAAATAGAGCCGATTTAATCGAACTTTCACAACAAATTTTTGCAGATCAGCCTTTTGGTTCACAAGTCAGGCTGCAGTATTTCTCTCAGTCGTGGAATGACTGGGTCGATGTAACGGAGTCGTTCAGGCTAGAGACCAGTGTACAAATAAAGATGTTAGTGGATGATGGAAGCCTGCCAAAGCTTTTTTTCCAGGTGGAAAAAGCTCCAAAGGAAATTTGAAAGAAATGGAGAAAGAACTCAGAAACTTCCAAGGACAGCTTCTTGATACAGATTTCAGCTTGGAACAGCTGTATGCAAAATATGGGAGCCGCACCAGAATCTATTTGTTCACAAAACAGAAGGCCGTAGAAGCGCTCGAAGTGCTGGACAGTGACACCAGTCTACCAGATCCACCAGATCCTGAACTCGATGCTGTCTATGCTTCAGTGTCAAATCTCGCTGGCACAAGCTCGACGGACATTAGTTTGACAGCCACAAGCTCAACAGGCAGGAGTTCGACGGGCACAAGTTCAACAGACGCAGGGCAGATGTTTGTCAACGGGGGAACCCCAACGGTCGCAATGAAGGTACCTACCACTGCTGCCTGCACGATATGCCTGGACAGGCAGAAGACCTCTTTTTTAATTCCCTGTGGCCATGCTATTTGTGCGCCATGTGGGAATCATTTCTTTGCCAATGATATGGAATGTCCCTTCTGCAAGGCAAAAGTTAATGGCGTAGGTAACATCTACTCATAATGGGGCAGATGCCATTTAAGGCAGTAATTGCTTTAACCTCTAGGAGCACTTCTCAGTGAGCATAATGCATGATATTATTTTGCTTCAGGAAGGGGGATGGGGGAGGTCTCATCATATGGCTACTCCTGCCTGTTTCAAATATGCATGGATTGTAAGATTAAAATGAACACGGCTAATGATTATAATTATCGTAATTTTGATTCATAGGAATACTCTAAAAGAATATCTGGTGAATATAATTTTGGAGATTGGAGTTGCATTTTAGGGGTGATCGAACCATTTGAGTATCGAAAACAGGAAAATTATAGATTAAATGGGCACATTTAATAAGAGGGAGCTAGGGTGACTTGCTATTACTTATAATTGTGATTAATGGAAACGGGCATTTGGAAGTGACGGCTGTGCTTACAATGCATGTACAGAAATGTTTCATGGATTAATGTGGTAAATTTCAATAATTTCTGTGATTTGCAAAGATTCAGTTTTTGACACAGTTTGTTGACACTTTTAATAAGGGGGTGGGGGTGGGTGCCCCCTCCATTCTAATAACATGGTCATGTAAATAGCACACTCTTCTTTTGCTTTGCCTTGAAAACATTAACCAAGTCATGATGAGTTTCCATAATCTGTTAAAAGTACATGTAGGCATGTTGATTTGCTCCAAAAATATCATTTCCAATGACTTTGTTAACCTGACTTTAGCCTAGTTCAAGACTCCAACAGGGATTAATTTTATTTTGTTATCAGTGATCTTTTTATTAGGAACAACAGGAAAATCATATAGTATCAAGAAGGTTATGACCACATACCCTAAAACAAGAATACATAAGTAAAGATTGAAAAATAGCATCTCTTCCTAATTCAGATCTTGAAATATAAGTAAAAGAGTCTGGAATGACAGCTATTTTGCTATTATGCAAATTAAACATTGTTCCAATGCTCCAATTTCGGTAAACTTTTGATATGTTATTTACAAGACTTTCTCAATCATGTACAAGTAAAATGGTTTCTGTTCTAATTTGTTTTGGGTTATTTTACATTTTGACTGGACTACTAGGAAAGAGCAAAGAAAGAAACTATAGATTTTGCATCACTTTTATGTAAAGCGCACTAAGGAAAAAAGATAACCCAATGTACATGACTTCAACCATTTTTAAGGCTTTTTCAATCTTAGATTTTGACAAAAAGAAAGAGTCTTAGAGAATCTATTTCTTCTCTGAAAGAAAGAAAAAAAAACTTTAATAGAGCTCCAGAAATCTAAAATAATGTAAGGCAGATCATATGGAAACAAAATTTGACAACATTTTGAAAGCTACTTACCAGTATTCAAACTCAAATGATGAATCATTTGTGAATGATTCTGTTTCTTATTCTGTTTTACTTGCTAGTTGGTTTATTTTCAAGTTTTCTGTTGTACAGGTCTTTATTATGAAGGATAAATAATCATTCCTTTATTTGTGCAAGTAATCGTGAAACGATTTTTGTGTCGCCTAAACTGAAGGTTTGGAGACACCTACTAGTCATATATTCATAGACGATGGTGACCGCTACATTAGGCGACACGAGTGATCCGCGGATCACCTTGTTAAATGATGTTTTTATGTAGTGTTACAGTTTGTAACCCTTATCATAGTGCCATTTGGAAACCATTCTCTTTTTCATTCAGTTTTACGAGTTTTGTAAGTATAAGCAAGGCAATGTTGTTGTTTTACCATGTTCAAGGCTTTATTAAGAATAGATAATCATTCATGTTAGTCCATGGTCCAGATAAGACACCCACCCCATCCCCAGGAGGGGGGGGGGGTGGACTATTTATTATTGGGTAGTAATATCAAGTTCATCTGGTAGCAAGGGGCAAAAGTGATAATTCATGAAAAAGCAAATCACATCTGCCATTTACATAGTGACACACTGATATTTGATTAGTGACAATAGGAGTTCTTGCTCCATATTTTCCATGGAAGTGGGGTATAATGAGAACAGTCTAAACGCATTATTAATTCAGATTCAAGTGATTTGTCACTTGCTCCTTTTTGCGAAAGTGAGCCAGACCTCGGTTTATATCATTAACATGTCATTCAAGGGCACATGATATTCATGTAGCGTCATTGTATGTGTGGTTTGGGAAGTACCCCAATGGAACAATGCTTATTTAAAAGATCAGCTATTTGAAAACAACTAGTCTTCTTGTTTCTAGCCGTGATATTTACTGTCAATCCCTTTGGCACATTTCTGTTTGCAAATTCCTTTAAAGATATTGTATGTTTAAAACAATAAATCAATGAAGGTATCTGGAAAATGAAATAAATCTTCATGCCCAAGTTGACATTTTGGTCTAGAAGGATTATGGACCATTAAGCTTCCAGGTAGTGATTGACATGGACCAGTGGCTCTCTATATTTACAGACTATCATGATTGATTATTTTCACTCAGCAGTGCATATTTTTCATCATTTCATTTATTTTGTTCAGTTGTTGAACATAATTCCTGTGTAATTCTGCCATGCAGTGTCGCAGACTCTCTTGAACTGCACTCCTGCATCAAGCAGTAGAAATTATTGTTGATGCATGCTATGATTTCATCCATCTGTAGATTACTTGAGTCATGTAATTTATAGCTGCCCATTTTCTGGATTTGGTATCGCACCAAACTGTGGTACAAGCGTTCCACCACTGACATATCACAAAACAATCTGAAGAAGGTAAAAGGCTTGATGTTAAAAAAAAGTTGATTGTGTTTTACAAGTTTGGTCATCAGTATGATGTTATTGTTGTTTTACCCTGTTGAAGACTTTGCTAAAAAAAAATAATAAAGAATATATAATTCCTCTAAAAAAAAAAAAGAAAAAAAAAAAAAGTTTTCAATACCCTTATTAGTTTGACAAGAGGGCCAACTCAAACATCATCCCAATAGAGAGTATTTTGGGGGCAAATGCAACGTACAGTACAAAATCAACACAGGCTGAATTCATTGAAATTATTGGTCATCAAATCAGAGATGCAGTGATCAAACAATGCAAATATCAGGGAGTGTCGTCTGTAGAAGAAAGTGGATCTTTTAGTGTGGTTGCTGATGAGCTGCAAGAAAGGCTGGGAAAGGAAAAAGAAGTGAGTGTACCAGCTGGGGATGATATTGTGGCAACATTTGACTGCCTATTCAAGACGTGTGTTTGAGACCCCAAAGAAAAGCAATCTCTGTGGAAAGACCTTTCCCAAGTAATGCTCTCCATGATCACAACATTTAACAGACGACTTTAGGGTGAAGTCTCGCAAATGAAACTGGATGCAAACATCAGGAAGCGTCGCCCGTAGAAGAAAGTGGATTTTTTAGTGTGATTGCTGATGAGCTGCAAGACTGCTCTAACAACGAGCAGTTAAGCTTGTCTATACGTTACATTACAGGTGAAGGAGGTAATTAGTTTTATATTGCATTTGAATTTTACAACTAAATAATTTTCTTTTTAGAAATTATAAATCATATCAGATTTTTTATCTTTGATTTGTATAGCTCTTTAGGCTCTAAAATTTACGGATAACAAGTTCTACAACTTAAGCCTAAGGGAATATGAAAGCATGTATACGGACAAAAGTGGTGCAAACACATATTTTCTACTTCATTTTGTAGTTCAGATGGGATCAAAGTAAGAGAAGACGTTTTAGGATTTGTGGATGTAACCGGCCATGTCACGGGGGAGGATCTAGCTGCAACTATTGTTCACAGTTTAACAGACATGACTCTTGATGTACGGAAAATACGAGGACAGTGCTACGAGGGAGCATGTACATGTAGGGGTTTACAGATTTATTTTCATCACTTTTATGTTATATAAATCTTGCTCCTATCAATACTTTCATTAACCCACATCCTCTATAAATTACATCATGTGATTCGCAAAATCATATCCTGCACGGCTGGCGGTTATGGTGCGTATTTCACTATGACATGTCAAGATTTAAAGGAAGTTTGCCTTTATTTCTATATTTCAATGACTGAATGACGTACACAATATCTTCCTATATCATTTTTTTTTTTTTTTTTTACCAGTGAATATTACGGCTATATTATAGCCCGCATTCCTGTATCATCTCATTCCATGACATAATACAATGCATCACGGTCGTGTTGTTCAACGAAGATCTACAGAAGAGCACTTCTTTGAGGAAATATGCTTGGAATATGAAGAGACTCAAAAAATATATTTGCGTTCAAGCAACTTTACCTCCATCAAAATGTCTACTTAGCATGGCTGAGCATTTCATCCTCAGATGCACGCAGCTGAACCTACATGTAGAGACAAAAGATGTACAAAAAAGGGATATCATTGGAATATAGAGCTTAATATTTTGCAATATCACATTGCATGGTCTGTTTTTGGCACTGAAACAGTCTGCAGAAGATGTCATTTTTGGGGGGCAACTAGGTTTAAAAAACAGTAGAAATTTGCTTGTCCATTTAGATCTATTTTAATAGGTCTAGGCTTTGAGTAAGGCTAGCTGGTAATCATTAAGTAATCAGATCATATCACATGGTCATACACAAACAAACTGTAATCATACAAAGACATTCAACACACAAACCAGAATCACCGAAAGAAAATCTTATCATCGATTTCACAGTTGGTGAAACTCTTCCAACTATTTGACCAAATTTTCTGTAAAATCACCAACAATATGAATGCGCTGTTTGAAGCATACAGCTACAGTTTACATGTACACCATTATTTGGGGGCTGAACATTTGAGGAAAATATTTTTAGATACATTGTACATAGACAATCATTTATAATTTAAGTTAATTTAAGCTAATATTTGTATAAAAAGTTATAATTTTTAATTTTTGAGCATAGAGTCACTCTTTAGAGCAAGATGTTGTCTTTTAATTCATTGCATTTTTAGGGTGAATATCAATCTATACGCTCAAATATTTCATTTTTCATAGCGATTCCTTAGATTATCAATGATGGATCGAAATATACCAGTAACCATTTTACCTCTACAAAGATCAGTAAACATACCCCAAAATTTCAATTAAATCTAGCAGTAGCAGTCACACTATATATAGGCCCAAGTCATACCCTACAAAATTTGCAAAGGTTTCCACATATGATTTGGGAACAGACTCATCGACACAACTTCGCAACCATCAATTGTGGTTATGACACAAACAAGACAGCCAAACCTCTCTTGTGATCGTCATTCTGGAAACAATGCCTGAGTGACGATGGATGCACTGCCCTGCTGCCATTGCCAATGTTCTCTTCAGAACTTGAATACTCGTGATCCCCATTTTGTAAGCGATGTGAGGAGTGACGATGATTGCACCGCCCTGCTGCCGTTGCTGAGGTTCTCTGCATCCATACCTGCCAACATGTGAAAATAAGAATAATGAATTTTTAGCACGGTATGCCTTCAAACATAAGAAGGAGCGGCAGTGTAACTGGCAATACGCGGTAAATCTGTACCAAATACTGAATACAAATTCGCTGCTCAATCTTGCAGCCATTCAACGTACACAATACGTGAACTCTCAAATCGCGGCACATGATAAAACAAAATTAATCTGACTTTAGCACCAGAAAAAAAAGAAAAGAAAACTAGATGGAACTTTGACTGTGCGCAGTCGAAAATGATGCCTCCGCCATAGAGCAATTTTACAAACCAAAACAGAAACAATCTTATTTGACCTAATATCTTATAAATTTAAGTTTGATTGTAATCCATCTGTCGGTTTTAATGATAATGCATGCACAAGCTACTTATAGGCATACATATTGAGCTATGTGACCTTGACCATCCACCTGGTGACCCCAAAATCTAATCAGTTCATTGGCTCTGCAAGATACATACATGACTTGAGTTTGATAGTAATCTGTCTATTGGTTCTCATGATAATGCGATCACAAGCTATTTTTGCATACATAATGAGCCCTGTGACCTTTGACCTTCGACCTTGTGACCCCAAAATCTAATCAGTTCATTGGCTCTGCAAGATACATACATGACTTAAGTTTGGCAGGAATCCATCAATCGGTTCTTGAGAAAACGCGTTCACGAGCTATTTTTGCATACATAATGAGCCCTGTGACCTTTGACCTTGGATCTCGTGACCCCAAAATCTAATCAGTTCATTGGCTCTGCAAGATACATACATGACTTAAGTTTGGCAGGAATCCATCAATCGGTTCTTGAGATAACGCGATCACGAGCTATTTTTGCATACATAATGAGCCCTGTGACCTTTGACCTTGGATCTCGTGACCCCAAAATCTAATCAGTTCATTGGCTCTGTGAGATACATACATGACCCAAGTTTGGCGGGAATCAATCAATCGGTTCTTGAGATAACGCGATCACGAGAACGGGACGTACGGACGTACGTACGTACGGACGGACGGACAACCCGAAAACATAATGCCTCCGGCTACTTTGTAACGGAGGCATAAAAAATTGAAAATCTGAATATTCAGAATTTTCGGGTCCTAAAAATAAAATAAATAAGAATATTCCGGATTATTCGGAAGGGTTTGCAGGTATGTGCATCCCTCAAATACTGAGCGCCCCTGCCGGCCAAATTTAAAGTTCAAATGTTCAGATTACCTGCTGTACTTTGATAATGTACTGTTCTCTTGTGACAGTCTTCTTGTAAATGATGTGATGGGTGTCAATTCTGCTATGAGTTGTTCCATTTCTCAAGCACTGCGCATGAACACTGGTATCCCTCGGTTGAATTGAGCAACTTCACGATCAGATGTGCAGATTCCTTACAAGGCTTGTTGCAAATATTCGAGTGAAATACCCAAGGGCAGCATACATGTCTAGTTTCAGTTCCTCAAGTGGATGTAGCTAACTCACTCCTTGGGGCAACTTGGCATTTGCAGCAATGCAGCTCTTCTGAATCATGATGCCCAGATAACTGTAGGTATTGTGAAAGCAAAATGAACATATGGAAAAATGGATAAATGTCAAACTCAAAGTCAACATAAAGGAAATAAAACTGTTTTATTATGCAGTATCTTTTGTATTGTGACAAAACGTATCTTTCAAGATGTTAAGATATCCAAAAAACAATATACCCAACACCAGTTTGCTCAGTAATGAACAAAAAGATTTAAAACTTCGATAGCAAAATTTTTAAAAAGCATGATAGGCCTACTGGATTGAAAATGACCAAGATGAAATTTTAAAAATGCCAATTGATGGTTTCATTATAACACTCAATGGAAGCAAATATTTTGATCAGCTTCACACCATTATTTTCTGTCTTCTAGTCTATTCTCGCTGGAACAGCTGTAGAGTCTATGCAGGGACATGATAGAGAAGGACTGGAATCAAGCCGCTCTCCTTTGACCCCATGCTCCAAACCGCCAAAAAGTTATGTGCTAATCTGGTGTCCAGTCTGCTTCGTTCCGCCGTACAGCAATCATAAAAGGGAGCGCTAGCTGAAGACACTAATGAGCCGCGCTACACATGTACATCGATGCTACATACTTGCAGCCTAGCCACGTTGGCTAGCTCCGCGCATGGTATAGGCGCAAGCCAAATGGAGTGAGCTAGCTAGCTAGCCTTGGAATTGCAGAGCAATATGGTTGAGATTATTCCTGATTAGTTTTAATTCCAAGGTATAGATCGATGGGTTTAACAATAGTGAAGTTTATTTGCTCACAATTTAATTTCAAGCTATAAATCTAAGTATGCAAAATATAGATTGCTTGGGTTTTATCAACACATTCCATGATAAATCTAACCTCAATTCTGTCCACGACCTCGTGTAAAAAAGACGTATCGGCACGTAAATATTGACCTTGGCTGAGAGGTCTATTTTGAGATTTGAATGCGAGGAGACAAAATGCCGCCCATTTGAACCCTTGAACTTTGTTTGAACTAAGGCCTGGCGCGCAAATCAGACCTTGGGTGTTGATAAACAAAGATGAGGAAAGATGGAGACAAGATTCGGTGAGGGAGAGGAAGAGGAATGGGTACACTTGGAAGATGGAAGATAGAGGGAGGGAGGGAGAGAGAGAGAATAGATTGATGGGGGAAGTCTACGAGAGTCAAGATTGGGGCAGATGTGAAAATCAATTGTTAATAAAGACGATAAAGTTTCAAGTTATTAATTTAATACCCATGATTCTTTTTATGAAATTCTAATCGTAATAATGCGAAACTAATCTTGTCTGGTGTTCCTATTAATTAGACAGTCATTTCGAGCTCATCAATCTATTTGCGGTGTAGGCCTGTGTGGTTGTGCCTGTTTGAAAGAGGCCTTAGCTAAATGACATGTCAGTTATTTTTTTGACAATTGAAGCAATGATTAATTTGATTCTAAAATTCAGCAATTTAATCAAAAATTATTATGATCCATATGATTGAGGAGTCATGATCAGATCACGATACCCGTCATGATAGGGAATTATCTCAGTCGTAATTTCAGAAGTAGGCCTAGATCCCTTATCTTCAGTATTCTTCACAATTCAATTTATATAACTAGATGGAATTCGACTGCGCGCAGTCGAAAATGATGCCTCCGTCATAGGGCAATTTTACAAACCGAAACGGAAGAAATTTTTCAAATTCAAGTTCAATTGTAATCCATTAACATGTTCTCAGAATATCGTGATTACAAGCAATTTCTCATATACATATATGACCCTTTGATCTTTGACCTCATGACCCTAAAATCTACTCAGTTCATTGGCTCTGCAAGATTTCCTGAGTTAAATAGTAATCCATCTGTCAGTTCTAATGAGAATGCGTCCACAAGCTATTTTTGCATACATAATGAGCCCATGACGGCATGACCTTTGATCTTATGAACCATTCATTGGCTCTGCAAGATACATAAATGATCTAAGTTTGGCAGGAATCCATCAATCTGTTCTAATGATAATACGATCACAAGCTATTTTTGCATACATGAGCCGCATGACCTTGACCTTTACCTCATGACCCCAAAATCTAATCAGTTCATCAGCTCTGCAAGTAACATACATGACCTAAGTTTGGCAGGAATCCATCAATCGGTTCTTGAGATAAGGCGATCACGAGCTGTTTTTGCATACACAATGTGCGCTGTGACCTTTGACCTCGTGACCCCAAAATCTAATCAGTTCATTGGCTTTAAGTGAAAATTCTCCAGTGGTTCTTGAGATATCGCGATAACGATCTCAATGTATGGAATTTCATAAGTTGACCTCTGTGACCCTTGACCTTTGACCTACGTGCTCCAAAATCTAATCAGATTGTCTTCCGATGGTGATACACACTATCATTAAGTTTGAAGTTTAAATCTCCAGTGGTTCTTGAGATATTATGATAACAATCTCAATGTATGGAATTTCATAAGTTGACCTCTGTGACCCTTGACCTTTGACCTACGTGCTCCAAAATCTAATCAGATCGTCTTCCTATGGTGATACATAATATCCTTAAGTTTGAAGTTTTTACATCTCCAGTGGTTCTTGAGATATCATGATAACAATCTCAATGTATGGAATTTCATAAGTTGACCTCTATGACCCTTGACCTACGTGCTCCAAAATGTAATCAGATTGTTTTCCTATAGTGATACACACTATCACTAAGTTTGAAGTTTAAATCTCCAGTGGTTCTTGAGATATCATGATAACAATCTCAATGTATGGAATTTCATAAGTTGACCTCTGTGACCCTTGACCTTTGACATATGTGCTCCAAAATCTAATCAGATCTTCTTCCTATGGTGATACATACTATCCTTAAGTTTGAAGTTTAAATCTCAAATGGTTCTTGAGATATCGCGCTAACAAACTCAATACAAGGAATTTCATAAGTTGACCTCTGTGACCTGTGACCTTTGACCTACGTACTCCAAAATCTAATCAGATCGTCTTCCTATGGTGATGAATACTATTCCCGAGTCTTAAGTTTAAATCTTAAATGGTTCTTGAGATATTGTGATAACGGTCAAACGGGACGGACGGACGGACGGACGGACAACCCGAAAACATGATGCCTCCGGCACCACCTTCGGTGGCGGAGGCATAAAAATGATGCTAAAAATACGTGGAAGATTATTAATAATGTCCTGAAAAGTTAAACGAAGACTATTCACATTGAGAGTGTGATTGATGATGGTGTGAAGATTCAAAACTCCTGATTTAAGCTGAATCTTTTAATTCTTTTTTTTGTTCAAATAGGGCCAAAGCTAGCTGAGAAAATACCCACATCTGGTAGACCCTTTCATTCATTTCTCACAAATTCCAACCAAAGTTCATTATTTTTAACTCCAACAGACTTTTCTGAATTAATTAGTATTGTCAATAATTTTAAGAATAAACTAGATGGAACTTTGACTGCGCGCAGTCAAAAATGATGCCTCCGCCATAGAGCAATTTTACAAACCAAAACAGAAACAATCTTTAAATTTAAGTTTGATTGTAATCCATCTGTCGGTTTTAATGATAATGCATGCACAAGCTACTTATAGGCATACATATTGAGCTATGTGACCTTTGACCATCCACCTGGTGACCCCAAAATCTAATCAGTTCATTGGCTCTGCAAGATACATACATGACTTGAGTTTGATAGTAATCTGTCTATTGGTTCTCATGATAATGCGATCACAAGCTATTTTTTGATACATAAAGAGCCCTGTGACCTTTGACCTTTGACCTGGTGACCCTAAAATCTAATCAGTTCATTGGCTCTGTGAGATACATACATGACCCAAGTTTGGCGGGAATCAATCAATCGGTTCTTGAGATAACGCGATCACGAGAACGGGACGTACGGACGTACGTACGTACGGACGGACAACCCGAAAACATAATGCCTCCGGCTACTTTGTAGCTGAGGCATAAAAAAGTGCAGGTGCTGATGGCATAACTAATTTTCTTTTAAAAAAGGTAATCGGTGTGATTGCCCGTCCTCTTGCTCATATTTTAAATTTATCTTTACTAAATGGTATTGTACCTCAAAAAATGCAAATTGCTAAGGTGGTTCCTATATTTAAATCTGGTAGTAAAGATGACTTGGGTAATTATCGCCAATTTCCTTGCTTTCTTCGTTTTCAAAAATCTTAGAAAACCTTATATATACTCGTACCTTTAAATTCATATCTAAATTTAATATATTATCGTCATCACAATATGGTTTCCGACGTAAACACTCCACACCTCGTGCATTACTCATGTTCATTAATAAGATTGCATGTGCTATTGATAATATGTCCCATACTATTGGTATTTTCCTGGACTTCTCCAAGGCCTTCGACACAGTTAACCATGACATCCCATTATGGGATCAGAGGGAAGGCCTTGGAGTGGTTCAGGAATTACCTCACAGACAGAATGCAATATGTTAATTTAAATGATCATGACTCATGTCTACGAAATATCACTTGTGGTGTCCCGCAAGGATCCCTCCTTGGTCCGCTCTTGTTTCTACTTTACATTAATGATTTCCAAACTTCGTCCCCCATTTTGTCATTCATACTTTTTGCCGATGATTCCAATATTTTCTTTACTCATCCAAATCCCAATATTATTGCTGACGTTGTAAACAATGAATTACTAAGTATCTGTTTTGGAGTGGATTAATGCCAATAAATTATCTCTTAATTTGACTAAAACGAACTATATGCTTTTCAGTAACTCCATAACATTACTACCTGGTAACATTTCCATTAATGACACAAACATTTTATTTGTTGAACACACAAAATTTCTTGGTCTTGTTATAGACTGTAAACTTAATTGGAAAATGCACGTTGGAAATTTATGTAAACTTTTATCACGAAATACTGGCGTCATCAACAGACTTAAACACTTCTTTCCTCTTGATGTCCTGTTGAATCTATACTCCGCCTTAATTTTCCCTTATTTAAATTACGGTATTTTAGCTTGGGGCAACTGCTCCAAGACTCAACTGCATAGTTTATTGGTCATTCAAAAAAGAGCCCTGAGAATAATTCACAATGTTGGTTTCCGGTCTCATTCAAACATCTTATTTTTCAACAATAACCTTTTACATGTGTCTGATATATTTCTCTATAATTTGGGTATTTTCATGTATCAACTTACAACAAATGATTTGCCTGATTCTATTGCTTCTCTTTTCACTAAGAACATGGATATTCATTCATACCCTACCAGGAAAAGGAACGATTTTCACATCCCTCGTTTACGCACTTCATTTTCTCAAAAAAAAATTGTGTATACTGGTCCGTCTTTTTGGAACAATCTTCATCCTGATTTGCTTCACTCTTCTTCTATTCATCAATTTAAATATAAACTCAGGTTACATTTGTTGAATGCATACAATAATAATGATGATTAGACATTTCATATATAATGTTCTTTTTTCTTATAACGTGTACCATTTTTCAATTCATTTTACAATTCATTTGCTATGTTAGGCGTTCTTTTGCCTGTGTGACATAACGGTGCATTTTAACAGGAAAGGAATGAATAATTCATGATTTCTATTGTTCGGTTTTTGTAAACGTTCAGGTGGTGCAAACATGTGTGGTAGAAATAGGTGCATACTCTACTATTTATTGGCTCGCTACTCCTCTTCGTTTTAATGTATTTCTTTTTTTTTCTGTATTGTATTGTATTGAACTCGCAAACAATTATTTGTCAAATTACTGCCGTCTTAATTTTAATCGTATACCTCTCTCTACAGTAAACATTTTCTGTCCCTGTTATTTTTCAAGCCTCCCAGGAACCTATTCTTTACAAGCTCTGCTTTTCTATAGGTTCCTGCACATTTCACATTTTGTACTTTTGTCTGGGTTTCCTTTAAATGATATTAGTTGCCAAAACGAATGTGATGATTACCTTGTCAATTGATATAATCATTTTCTTTTTAATTATGAAACAATATGTCTTCTATGTATATTTTGTTATCTGTAATATTTCTGCATGTGAAATGTGAAATCAATAAAACTCAACTCAACTCAACTCAATAAACTCTTCACTAGCTCGAGATTACCAAATATCCCGCTATTATATTGACTGCCTAATTCAGGGCAATACGACTTGTCAATGACATTATTAATACATCCTCCATTTTATCTTTTGTATTATTCGCCGACGACACAAATATCTTTTTTTCTCATAAAAATCTCACTTCCTTAAACAACATATTAAATCATGAAATAGACAAAGTATCACAATGGTTTAAAGCTAACAAATTATCTTTGAACACAAAAAAGACCCACTTCATCTATTTTAAACACCATTCTCATATTACTGATACTCCAATTCACTTACAGATTGACGGCATGCCATTAGAGCAGAAAACTCACTCTAGATTTTTAGGTGTTATCATAGATCAAACTTTATCTTGGAATGATCATCTGCACCATATCATAATAAGTATCTCAAAAAGTATTGGAATAATTTCCAAGTTAAGATTTATTTTACCTCATAAAACTTTATTTTTATTGTATAATTCGTTAGTACTCCCATATATAACCTACTGTAACGTTGTTTGGGCTAGTTGTGGTTCTACAAAGCTGTCTCCTATTTTTAAACTACAAAAGAGAGCAATTCGCATTTGTACAGGATCGCATTACTTGGCCCACACCGATCCTTTATTTTTTAAACAAAAAGCACTAAAAATTGCCGACTTATATACTATTCAAATAGCTATCATTATGTTTAAGTATATTAATAATCTGCTCCCTTCGTCTTTTGATGACATGTTTAAGTTCAATAGCTCTGTCCATACCTACCCAACTCGCATATCCGGAAACTTTCATCTCACAAACCCAAGACTGTTAATTGCCTCTAAATCAATTCGTCATCATGGTCCAGACATCTGGAATAATCTTTCAGACAATATTAAATCTTGTTCGACCATATACTCCTTGAAAGCCACTCTAAAAAAAACTATCATTCAATCGTATGAATCCCATACTCCAAATTAATATATTCACATAAATATTCACATTCGTCATTCAATATCCTCATTTTACTCAACTGCTACATACAGCACCAGCACCTGCACCTGCAATGCACCCACTTGACCAGTAAATATCAATTTCAGTCACGAATCTTTTTATGAGGCCGCCATCAATTTCAAGCCTTACCGCTCACGATGGCGGTCTCCTGCGTTCATTGATTAGATTATATATTATATTATATGTGTTATATTATATTATATTATATGTGAGAGTATCTATAGGTGTATATGTGTATGTGTATGTATGTATGTATGCATGTGCTGTGTATATGTATATATGTATATGTGGGTATATATGCGTATATATGGATATATATATCTATACAAAAAAAATTAAGCTCACTTCCTTATTTTGTATTCATTATGTATCATGACTATAATTGTTTATCTTATGAATTGTTTTGTATATTATCTTTGTAAACACATTTTATATTATGTATTGTATTATTTTGAACGCAGAAATAAAAGCAAACAAACAAACAAACAAATATATCACCTTCACCTTTGGTTCGGGCGATATATGTCATATTGCCCTGAAGGCAGTCAATATTACTTAATTATTAACCTTGGTGTATCATTATCAAAGTACTTACATATAATGCTCCCTTCCGAGTAGATCAGAAGTCGTTCCATGAACTGGTTCAATTGCTAGATATCCACTTGGAATAAGGAGGTATCCCGGTGTGGGGAAGTCATGATCATAGTATTGAGGTTTATCATCAACAGGGAAATACCTAGAAAGGATAGAAGTTTAACTTTTAATATATTTCTTAAGGATATTAATTGGTATCCCTAGTTCTGGGGATGAATCATTGCAAAACACCTGAAAAAGATTGTTTAGTCCAGAATATCACTATCTACCACCTTTCACAGAAAAATAGAGATTCAATTCCTACACCCACCCACCCACCGATCGGAGATGAATATGGGATGCAATATGTTTTCAGTGTTTTCCGTCGTCTATCCCGTTTTCATTCTCACTGTATTCTGCTGCCATTACATCCATGTAGATATAGTACAGGTTAATAGGTCATATCTCCTTTCACACAGAGTCATGAATGTTAAAAGGGTAGTCCACCCTGACATCAAGTTGATTGGATTAAATAGAGTCAAATGAAACAAGCAAAACTGAAAATGTCATCAAATTCGGATGAAAAAATAAGAATGTTACATAGGTCTAGATCTAATATTGAAGTCAGGGTTCATACACAAAAATTAATCGTTTAGCAATTAAAATTTGAGTGAAGTCATGCATTTTTATTTTGAGGTTGCTATTTGTACTGAATAGTAAATTGAATAATAGATTTGGCATTGGAGAGGCAAGGACCCCAAAACACCACCAACAACGTACCTGTTAATTCTAATTCTGCGATCAACAGCTGGTGTCTTTTCGCCGACTTTAAGTTAGTTTTTATTATCTGAACATAGTCGTGATGAAAGGATGCCATCTCCTTGGCGTACTTTACTCTAGTAGAGTAGAAGCGACTATTATTGGCATTGGTCACTCTGGCTGAGTTGTCCATCGACTCCATCGACGAAACTCTAGCGTTGCTAAATTCCTTGTAGATCTAGATCTAGTCTTCTGATGCTTTGAAGCTTATTGGGTGTAGCCATCCAGTGAGCAATGGTGTTACGGCCTGGAGAGAAATATATACCAGGGCCCTGTATTACAAAGAGTTGATATCAATCACAACTATGTACATAAGAGATGGGAGACTGCAGACTTGTGATTGATTTAGGGACTTGATATTGATCAATATCAACTCTTTGTAAGACGGGGCCCAGGAGAGAAATATATTAATAAGTGTTGTAACATCACAGATATCTCCAAGTCCGTTTAACCGCCAGTCAAAACCGGATGGTTTTCGGTTAAACGATTAAAAAAATTAAAATGGTTTTTCTTTTGGGGGGGGGGGGGCGAATCTGTAGGCAGCAAGCCAGGTATGTGTGAAAAAACCCACGCTGGAAGGACTTTCATTTAACTGCGAGGTGCAGTTGAAGGCACCGATTCATGCTTGTGAACTTGTCACAAAAACTGTCATTTTTAGAAGAATGTGTTAGTAGGATGTCTGATCGCGCACTCAGTTTTGTGTGATAAAATCCTTCCCATAGACTTTGCACACATCCCTAAGCAGTCCATGTGCATTGCCAAAATGAGATTCAAACCAATAATTGCTCGTGATCCTGAAGGTGATAGAATCTACTCAATAAGTGAGGTGTCATACATGTATGAAAGAGCAGGTTTTTCTCCATATTCCCCATTAAGGCCATAGGGGGCCACCCCCAAAATTCTAAAAATATCTTGCTCAAAACAGTGATTTAAACATTGTTTCCATGGTAACTCAGAGATTTACCGATTTCACGAAGTGCTCCCCTGGCCGAAGGGATAGATCTAGATCTAAGTTGGGCCAGCTGTAAAGAATATGGCGCTAGTGTAGTTTCGTATCCATTTTTTTAGCAGTTTCATATTCATTCTTAGCAAAGGAATTTTAGCCCAATTTTTTACTAATCAGGTGGGCTGTATCTAATACAGACCACCTTATATTTTTGTTAAAATTGCCTTTATTTATTTATTTATTTATTTATTTATTTCTTTATTTTTCTTATTTCCACCCACTTTTTTGTTAGCAAGATAACTTTGTAATGGTTCTATCAAATGCTTTGAAATTTGGCACACATATGTATAGGCATATGGACAAAAAACAGTAAGGTTTTCAACCTTGACCTTGACTGATGACGTCATCTAGGCGCCATTTTGTGAAATTTTCTGAAAATAAACTCTTGATCATATCTTCATAACCAAAAGTGATTTTTCAATCATATTTATCATGATTAAGGTCAATATCAGTCCGGTCAATTTCAGGTCAAAAAACGCGCACGTGCGCGTACGTCCGCGCGTCAATGCGCGCGCAAAATTTCGAAATGCTCAAAATCGTCTCAAATTTATTTTGCATACGTTTCAAGTCATTTTAAGCATTTTATAAAAAATCGCGCACACGCACATGCGCGCGCGTTTTCGCGCGTAACACCATTACAAAACATAGAATCGCCATTTTTTTTCTTTCATGATATATCTCATATTTTTTCAAGGAATTTGATACCATGTTTATCTCTTTATGACCATTATTAACAAGATGAGCGTCAATTCAAGATAAATGTCAGTGCGCGCGAGCTCTTTTAATACATAGCATATATGGGCAAAAATATGCCTATATAAAATCCGTTATAGCTCTTTGGAATGCACCGGGATCCTCAATTTTTTTTCATATTTAGATAGAGTATGAGTCGGAGATATGATTCCATGTCTCATTTGGCCATTAAGTGTATCGTGACATCATCACAATGGCCTTGGAACTCAAAATACGAATTTGCATATTATGACGTCAGCATATTTATGTAAAATTGATTGTATCTCTGTAAATATTGATCAATTTTCTTCAAAATTTCGATATGTTGTAGCTAAGACAATTCTCTACAAGCGCAGTAATAACTATTTTTCATTTTGATGACGTCATCATAGTAAAAATTTTGATTAAAGGCCTCATGTCAAAAACTTCATAATTTGCGTGTTATGCCTATAGAAGGTGAATTTAGTTCACGTTATGAATCTACATGATATTGTTTTTTAAGAATTTGTAAGCAGTATGTCGCTTATTTTTGCTCTATTTTGTCTCAAATTTTAGTTGACCAGCCCACCTATACTTGTTCCAAACAAGTATTATATGTCTAGTTTTAATCATAATCATATATTGCATTTTCCACCTGAATTTGGCTCACATCCGACATCGGGAAGCCTCCACTTGGGGCTTCGATGTCGACGTCGTCGCTCAGTACCGTCTCCGCGCTATAGCTCTGCAACTCAAACTGAAGCTATCAGTCTAAAATTATGCAAGCTTCTCATATCGTTTATGGTATCGTGCATGTGCGTAAAATACCATAAAGCATACGCAAAGTTTGCATAATTTTAGACTGATAGCTTCAGTTGGAGTTGCAGAGCTATATAGCTCGGAGACGGTACTGAGCGACGACGTCGACATCGAAGCCCCAAACGGAGGCTTCCCGATGTCGGATGTGATCCAAATTCAGGTGGAAAATGCAATAGACTATATGATTATGATTAAAATTAGTAAAAAATTCCCTTGCTAAGAATCGATATTAAACTGCTAAAAAAACTGCTAAAAAAAACGGATACGGAACTACACTAGCGCCAAGAATATATTCTAGATCTAGAGTCTATCCTTGACCATCTTGGACCTTGCACTTATTTTTTCTCTAGATCTAGTCCCAAGGGATCACTAGATTTAGATCTAGCTACTCACCCTAGCCCCCAACACAACAGTTGGAAAATACCTTAGATCCTACGCTTTGCATATCGTGCTGTGCATTAGCTGTGCAGCTTTTGAGCAAAAATTATAACTCTGCATGAACCACTTGGGGAATATGGAGAAAAACCTGCTCTTTCATACGACACCTCACTTATCGAGTAGATCTATCAGTATCACCTTCATCATGATCACGAGCCCCATGACATGTTTGAATCTCATTTCGGTAATAAAAACATCGACCAATTAAAATTAGCATGAACGCGCAATGGCAATGCACATGTCATGGTCATGGACTCCATAGCCAGATAGGATGTGTGTAATCTTTATGGGAAGGAATTTAGCACACAAAACTGAGTGCGCGACCATGTACCAGGGGCGGGTTCCTAGAAACAGTCATAAGTCTAACTTCTTGACTATCCCATTGAAACCCGTGTTAATTCTATAACACACGTTTCAATGGGATAGTCAAGAAGTTAGACTTAGATCTAGACCTATGACGGTTTCTAGGAACCCGCCCCAGACACCCTATCTACTAGCCTATCTAATCTAGTCTCGCCGTATCAGACGTTCTGCTTAGGGTTAGTCTAGCAGCAAAGAAAAAAGCTCGGCACTCCGCCTAGATTATAGGCTACCTATCTACTGGTATAGGCCTAGAGGTTTCTCAATCTCCGAACGTAACATGTGCTCGCTTGTTTTTCCTTACCGCCAAAGGAAGAATGACCCTCGGGATCAGGCTAGGGCGGCTGGCAGTGCCATGCCGCATGCCCGTGAGCCCACCGGGGAGATCCAACGAACATGATGATATCGAGCCCCGTGCTGTCGTCTGCATAGAGCCGATACTCGTGCTCTCACTCAGTTTTAGTTTTATTTCGAATAACGAGAGCCGTTTTAATGCCCAAAATATTATTATTACCACTGCTGTTTTAATACATACATGGCTTGTTGCTGATTGAGTAACGCGGTCATTTAAGTTATAACGACTCTTGGAATAGCTCATTTAAGCCAAGATTTTTAGCGCCATGCACCTGCACTGGCGCTGGCCTCGAAATTTATAACACAAATTTCATCCAGCGCGACTATGAGGCGCCGTTTGTAGACTTATTATTTACACCAATTATTATTTATATAAATTGATATTTACCTACATTGTATAACAATTATTTATATATGCTGCAGCTGAAAGTGTATAATTATCTATAAATAATTATTTCATGATATCCATTACAGATTTTTAAAAAAAATGATTTCATGATATCCATTATATACAATTAATAATTTCCACATTTATATGATTTTTTTTTTCTTCTTCAATTATTGTCTCTTCTTATACTTACAATAATTGTTCTCAATTATGTGAAACAGTCGGTCGGTTATCACACATGTTCTTTCTCTAGCTTGACCTGTCAGAATGCAGGAGAAAAACGTTTATTAATGACTTGTACAATTACAATGATGTGTTTGGTTACAAACATTCTCCATGTGTACCGTTGCTATAGGTTGCCGCAGTATGGCATGTGGGCCAATGTCATGCACCTATTTGCTATTTAAGATATACAATGCTATTATGGAACTTTCGATTTGCTATTTACATCATTCATTTTACTATCCTTGGTAACACAAGAATTTAAGGAGAGGGAGAAATTAACATACTCCTTTAGCCTGAAACCTTAGAAAAATACGTTTTGGTTGAAGATAACAAAAATTCCACAAACTTCAGACTGCATCTTGCAAATTTCTTCTCTTATAAACATTTTCTTTTAAATTTTTGTTTCCCCCTTCACAGGGTTCTTTATTTTCAAAACAAATTCCATCATATACAGTATATCCATATAATATATACAAATATTTAAAGAAATAATTTCCATACATAATGGCTAAACAACGATAATAATCTTCACGACCCAAAACTTTGTGGCAGAAAAAAAGTATAAGTATTTTAAATATATAAGAAAATACCAAATATAAAATACATCATAATGTACGTGTTGGCACATTTCCAACACTCTCAAAATACTTTGCTAAAGTGGAACCATTTCTTTTTCAATTGATTCTATCTGAGAATTAGTGTTGGGTACATAATTATATTTTTCCATTTCATAATAACGTTTTACAGCTGATAAAATTACAGTTTATTTTGTAATTTGGCTGAAAATATTTCTTGTCCTTATAACCACCAGAATACAGTTGAGTGTATTATTATTGTTGCCGCAAAATCCAAACAATTTATTTGCATTTGTAAGTATGATCCTTTTCGAATTTCAACTATACTTCATTAGATGGTTGTCGATTTGTATCCGTGGTTGGGATGATAGGTGCCAAAATATTTTGAGCAATGGATCAAAGCAACCAAGAGGTAGAAGCGTGTGGCAGGTTGCACCCCCTCCCTTCCAAGTTAATAACTTTTTCAAGTCACCCTCAATAAAGATAACATTTCAGAGAATAATTATAAGAGTGGTACCGGTAATAAAATTAATAACATGCTAAATGTTAGTCCTGACTCTTGCCTGCAGTCATAGGCGCCGGAAGTGGGGGGGGGGGGGCAGGGGGGGGGGCAGTTGCCCCCCCCCCAATCACAAAAGTGGGGGGGGGGGCAAAAGGCATTTTTGCCCCCACAAAACGCCCCCCCCCCCCCTCCAAAAAAAAAAAAAAAACAGTAAAGGAGTAAACATGGTTTGTATTTTTAACCCAAAAGAACATAACAATAATAAAAACCTGAATTAAATCACATATACAATATTATTCAAAGAAAAGGAAAGTTCACAGGAATTAAATTTCATAAACATTGCGCATGCCACCTATACGGTATTTACCAACGGAGGTCTTTATAATAGCAATACGCGCATATCGTGGACATATTGTGCGAAAATGGGAAAGCGTGTCTGTTTTTTTGTTATAGGGGTGAGAAGACATGAGCCCCTGAACGCTGGCATACTGATGAGGAGGGGGGTGTATTTCTTATTCGATACCAGTGATTTGCAAATGTTGCTGTTATGACATGATTTTTCGGTATTTTTTGTAGGTCATACCTTTTTATGCATTTTTTGGAAAATAAGAAATTCCCTAATGCGCAGTTGGGCTAAAAAAACGCTTATTTAGAAACCATTATATCATGGTCTGCAAAGTGGCTGGGCTCGAGCCCCCCCCCCCCTCACATTTTGAAAAAGTATATTAAAGAGAAAAAAAAAGAAAGACGGGGAGAAAAAATAAGTGACCTGCCAATATCACAAATAAGGTAAAAATGCTCATCTGACCGTAATTAAATACCTAAAAACCCTGAGCTTCCGGGGGCTCTGCCCCCTGGATGCTCATCTGACCGTAATTAAATACCTAAAACCCCCGAGCTTCCAGGGGCTCTGCCCCCTGGACCCCACCAAGGGTTCTTAGGCAGGCCCCTGGATGCTCATCTGACCGTAATTAAATACCTAAAACCCCCGAGCTTCCAGGGGCTCTGGACCCCACCAAGGGCTCTAAGGCTCATCTGACCGTAATTAAATACCTTAAAAAACCTGAGCTTCCGGGGGCTCTGCCCCCTGGATGCTCATCTGACCGTAATTAAATACCTAAAACCCCTGAGCTTCGGGGGACTCTTCCCCCTGGACCCCACCAAGGGCCCCAAGACGGGCCCCTGGATGCTCGTCTGACCGTAATTAAATGCCTAAATCCCCTGAGCTTCCGAGGGCTCTGCCCCCTGGACCCCCACTAAAGGCCCTAAGGCGGGCCCCTGGATGCTCATCTGACCGTACTTAAATATTAAAACATCTGAGCTTCTGGGGGCTCCCCCCCCCCCTTCTTGAACACGTCAATGGCTTAAAGAGGGCCTCTGGATGCTCATCTAACCGTAATGAAATACCTAAAATCTCTGAGATTCCGGGGGCTCTGCCCCCTGGACCCCACCAAGGGCCCTAAGGCGGCCCCTGGATGCTCATCTGACCGTAGTTAAATATTAAAACCTCAGAGCTTCTGGGGGCTCTCCCCCCCCCCTGGAACATGTCAATGGCTTAAAGAGGGCACCGCGATGCTCATCTAACCGTAATAAATACCTAAAGTAAATACCTAAAGGGGCTCAGCCCCTTGACCCCCTGCTGAGGCTCACGCCCTGGACCCCACGCCAATTTACGCCTTTCTTGATCGTTAATGCTCCACTTTGAAAAATGTAACGTGTAAGATGGTAAGGTGGTGATGCAGATTTTTCGTCTGCCCCCCCCCCCTTCCGAACGTTTTTTCTCATTACGTCACTGCCCCTGGAAGGTGAGCCCCCTGGAATGTTTGCCCCCCCCCCCAATCCCAAACTGCTTCCGGCGCGCCTGCCTGCAGTGTATACCTACCAGACTGATATTATCTATTTTTAAACGAAATTTAGACATTACCAAAAAAATCCAATGGTGAGGGATATCAAATTGTGAAAGTATTATGTTACCAGTGGGCAAATGCATTAATAAGCAACCAGGAAAGGTTCATTTAGACAGAAATTCTTTATTTCCTGGTGATAGAAACATACATTTTATGAATATTGATGTCTCCAAACAACATTTATCGTGAAAAACCGATTCCAATATTCTGTGTAAGGAGATCTCAAAAAAACATAGTTCTCATTAGTAAATGAAAAACATATTGCTTTTGGTTCTTCATTTGACTCTCTTCCTTCTTTAAGTAAACCAACTAAAATCAATTAAATGAAACAGAATATCACTGATGCAAAATTTGGTTCTCAAAATGATAGAAAATTTCCACTCCTGATCTCATACAAACTGTCTGTTCTTTAAAACATAATATAAAACTAACGTTCCAACTACCAAACAACAAACTTCCATTATCTCCTTCTTCACCCAGATATACCAGATACGCTCTAAACTATAAGCATAATATTCCCCTTAAGGCCCTGACCAGAGCACTATTTTTTTCTTCAAAAACTACAACCAGTCTTAGAAGGTGCATTATTATTGGAAGGGTGTTATAAACAAAACTTCAAACTTAATAACATTCTAACCTTCAAAAAACACCTTAACTATCTTATGCCTGTTACGTTTGAATACAACGCATAGGCATACATTAGCTTTTCTATAAAACAAAAATAAGTTGTGACATAATAATCTTTTTCCAAAATATCGAACTGGAGTATTCTGTTGTATTGCTTGTTTATGTACATACAAAGAGCTTATTTTCAAGAGGCACTAGATCCATGTGTGTAACTCAGGGGCGGCCGGGCGACTTTCATAGTGGAGGGGGCACCAAGAGAAAAGGGCACTTTCTGGGGAAAAAGGGCACCTACAAAGGAAAATCTACCATTTTTTAGATATTGGTATATACCCCTACATTGTGTTTACAACTATCAGGGATGATTTCAATATTTGTTTCACTTTATACACCATACAAGATATTGCTTAAGCATCATGCTTTGCAGTTGGGTTTGATTGTCGACAAAATTGTTTGCGAGAGAGCGAGGAAAAAATTTAAGATGTGTGAGGTCGCAGTGCGAAAAATTACTTCTTATAAAGAGACAAACCCAATCCTAATGGGGGTATAAGCACATTGTCATAACGAAAGACTGAAAAGACCTTTGATAAGCAACAAAAGTATATCATCTTTAGATGCGTGCAAGCGTAGCAAGCGAACTTTGGGGGAAATTGCTCTTACTCGATTGAAATTAGTTAGGGCGCGTTTAAGGATGAGAGGAAAAGGGGACACTTATCAGGAAAGAAAAGGAGCATATGCCAAAGTACAAAGAGTTATTATCAGAGGTGATAATGGGGCATTTTTTACACCCTTAAAAAGAGGCACTCACCAGGGATGAAAAAGTCAGTCATAGAAAATGGGTATTTGTTGACGGAAAAGGGGCATTTATAAGATATTATTATATATTGTTAAAAGGGAAATTATCAGAGGTGAAAAGAGGCACTTATCGCATTTGAAAAGAGGCAATGACCAGATATGAAAAGGGGCACTTATGTGAATGAAAAAAGGGCACTTGTAATGAAGGAAAATATGCATTAGTTAAAAAAAAGTGTGCACCGATCAGATTTAAAAGGGGCATTTATCAGAGGTGAAGGGGGCACCTATCTGAAGTGAAGAGGAGTAACTTCTCGTACCTGAAAAGGGTCAATTACCAGAGAGGGGGCACTTATGAGAAGGGGAAGGGGCTCTTTTTTTAATGGGGAACTTATCATTAGGAAAAGGGGCACTTATTAGAAAGGGAAAATGGCACATGTGAAAATAAAAGGTGCGCTTATCCGAGTTTAAATAGGGGGTAATTATTAAAAGGGGAAGGGGCACTTGTCAAAGTAAAAGAGTCACGTACCGCTCTGTTTTAAATAGGACAATTATCAGAGGTGAAGGGGGCACTTATCAAAAGTGAAAAGAGGCAGTTCTCGTACCTAACTAGGGGCACTTACTAGAGATTAAAACGGGCACTTATGCGAATTTGTGCGTGTGTGTATGTATGTGTGAGCTTGGGTGTGTTTAGTACAACTCTTTGAGTTAGATGAAATTAAAGCTTTAGAATGGCGAGATATATTTGTTGGGTTGGTAGGTAGTTCATATAGAATTAAAATGTGTAATACTATCATTTTCATGGTGAAGTATGTTACATTTATGTCAAGATCAGGGGGGCGAGTACCAACTTTAGAAAAGATGAAAAAAAAAGCATTTTTAAGTATAAGGATGAGGAAAAGAAAATAGCAATTAGAATGGGAAAGCTGGGATCACATTTCTTAAAGTGGGAGCAGCTTAAGATTAATTAAGATTTGTTTTCTTCTCCACCGTGAGCCTGTAAGAAGTGTAACTCTATTTTGCGGCCTGGATAACATTTACAATTGACATATATATTATGTTTAGGTACTTATACGTTTACTTTGTTGCTAAGTTATATATACTGCAAATAAGTTTTTTTTTTATAATAATGTTTATGTAAAAGCAAATTTTATTTTATTCAATTGTATGTTATGGTTTGTATTACACATTTGGAGAAATAAAACAAAATTGTTTAATTTTTTTTTAAAGTGTTGATGAGGGTGGTGGGAATTTGTTTAACGGGGGAGGGGATGGGAGAATAGACAAACATTTTCTCTCTATTGATCATTCATATAAAAATGTTTTTCTACACAGCTTATAAATATGTACTTTTGTTTCTTTTTATTATTGCAATTTATGTTGGATCCAAAATATAAATGTACAATGTATCCAATTTTGTTCAGAATGATTTGTACTCTTTGAATTCTCTTTCTCTTCTTCATAATCCCACTCTTTCTCTTTTTCTTCCCTTTCTTTTTCCCTCCCTTCCTCCTATCCCATCTTTTTCTCTTCTTCTCTCCCTTCCTCTTCTTCAAACTCTTATTCCTGTACCTAATCCCGCTCTTTCTCCTCTTCTCTCCCTTCCTCTCTCATTCCCCCTTTTCTCTTCTTCCGACTATTTCTCCCCCTCTCTCCAAAGCTCAAATAGACAGGTATCAATGTAAACTTACCATTTCTTAAGACTTAAAAGGGCTTTAGGCTGCAGCCCACAAGACTGACAAGCTGGTCTTGTGACCAACTTGACAATTTCTTTTAAAAATTCCTGTTCCTCCAAAAACATATCAGGGAAAATGTCTGATTTAGGGATTTCAACAAGCCTTTTTGATTATGTTGTTATTCAATTTCAAGATATTATTTAAGATATCAACCCCCCCCCCCTCCCCCCTAAAAAAAAAAAACTTTACAAAATTGTGTTGACCATCATTCATATACTTCACAATAACAACAATATATTTAAAAACAAAACAAAACACACACAAACATAAACATAGAACAAATTTTGCAATTTATAAAAATATAATTTATTGATATTGCCAACCTACAGCTTGGGAGGCTTTGAAAACAAATAATCTTTCAGTTCCAGTACAACCAATCATTTCTTTAGAATACATCAATGTTCATTTATTGAAAACATTACATGATTGCAAAGACTTTCGAAAAATCAACCTAAAGCAATCACCACTTAAAATGTGGGACCATTCTCCATTACAATGAAATATCATGTAATCTGAACATGATTTCTATGGGACATACAGTAGGTACAAATATACAATCAAATATATTCATTGTTAGATCATACTACTAGGCCACATAATCATTACCAACTGTACATTTAATGAAAAGCAATTTTACCCACACATAAATACCGGTACATGAATACACTTTAACAAGAACACATGACACCTGTAGGATTGCATCTTTTTAGAAATGGAATTTGAAATAATAAAGGTTATTTCTTGTACATGTTTGCAAATAAATGTTGAAAAGAAGGTATACATGTATACAGTTATACACATTACACAATTTTAGGAAGAACCCCCCCCCCCCCCTCCAAAAAATAAAATAAAATTACTCACTGTCTGAAATGATTGTCTTTCATATTCATAACACTATATTTCACCTTGATTATTTTGGAAAGGAATTATGCACAGGCAAAGATTTAAAAAATGTTCTCTGAGTAAAGAAATGTTGAGTTCACAAGAAAGACCAAAACACAAGCAATATCATTATTGACAGTAAGAAAGATCCTTATTATATAAACAAAAATGATCACACTACAAACAAAGTGCAGGTTTCTGATATAAATTGATAACAGTCACTTCATTAACTACCCCATACATTTTTATTTAAGTGGAGACAAATACAGGATTCAACTGTTACTAATTTTGTATGGATCACATGACAGGCAGGAAGAAAAAAGAAAGAATGGATCATTCTTATTTTCCTATTTAAAAAGGAGGTAACATATTTACCGGTACTCATACATTTAAAGTAGAAATTTATACAATTTAAAAAGTAATATATCTTAAAGGGAGTGTAGCATGGCAAAGACTGGTTAATGCCATCTACGTCTTCTTTTGGACAACTGCACGTTGTAACAGAGCGAACAAAAATGTAACAGTTTTACCATCTTAAGAATAACAGACAATACAACTTTTTTAGACATTATTGACTTGAGTAATCAAATTCCAATGATGAAACATATTGGTCAGGAATTTAAAAGAACCCACACAAGATATACATAAGTGATTACCAAACCATTATTATAAAAACCAGTGTAAAACCAGAAACTTGCGAGAGTTTCATGCTCTAAATTTTCTATACATACACACCAGTGCACATATTTTTTGCTATTAAAGATTTCATTCAAAATAATTTATTACATAACAAGGGAAACGCTCTCGGCGGTCTCGCCTGCATAACGCAATTCAATATGATAAACCAGAACGTCAATGACATAGCGCTCATCCGCATCTTGCAACAACAAATATAGTAAATTTTATGTGGTACACTTTTGAACTGGTCAAAAAATAAAAATTTGATGCCCTGGAAGGGACATAATTTCATTTCATTTGCATAAAGTACCATAAATAATCAATGGAGCAAAATTTTAAAATTCTGTGTAAAAGTTTAGTGTTCCAAATTTAGCTCTACCAGATAAGGCAAACCAAATCAAAATCGGTCAAGAAATGAGGGAAAAGAAGCAATTTTTGTTATTTTTGGAATAAATTTGCATAAATTACCATAATTAATTAATGGAGAACAATTTCAAAATTCTGTGTAGAAGTTAACTGTACCAAAGTTAGCTCTACGATATAAAGCAAACCAAATCAAAATCGGTCGAGAAATGAAGGAGAAGAAGCCTTTTTTGTGATTTCGAATAAATTTGCATAAATTAGCATAGATAATGAATTTCACGATTCTGTGTAGAAATTTTAAATCCCCCTCCTAGCCCTATCATATGAAACAATCAGAATCAAAATCGGTTGAAAAATAACGAAGAAGTATTTTGAAAATCTTGATGTTGATGCCACAACAAAGTCTAAGTTTGTTGACCTTAAATGACCTTTGACCTTAACTTAGTGACCTGAAATTCTACTCACATAATTGGGGATACTTGATAACCCTATAGTCCAAGTTTCATTGACTAAGAACTTATACTTTCAAAATTATATCAAAAATTCAAAAACTTAACCTTAGGTTAAGTTTTCTATGATGATGCTACAACATAGTCCAAGTCTGTTGACCTGAAATGACCTTTGACCTTGACTTTGTGATCTGAAATTCTACTCACATGATATTGGGGATACTTGATTACCCTATAGTCAAAGTTTCATTGACTAAGAACTTATACTTTAAAAATTATATCAAAAATTCAAAAACTTAACCTTAGGCTAAGTTTTTGATGTTGACGCCGTCGCCGTCGCCGCCGCCGCCGTCGCCGCCGCCGCCGTCACCAGAAAAGCGGCGCCTATGTCTCGCTTTTTGCTACGCAGGCGAGACAAAAATCAATGTAAATAATTCCATACAATTACAAATCTTTATTTTGTTTTCATAACACAAATAAATCATTCACAAAACAGTGAGCAAAGAAGGAGAATAATGGAATGAAATCACTAAGTTTTTCTAATAATAATAACATACTGAGCTTAGTTATTACCATCATTCATGAAAAATAACATAATACATATTTGTATACAATGCAACCTCCGTTAATATCCCTCCACTCCTTCTACTGCTTTAACCCCCCCCCCCCCCCCAGTAAACATTCACATTCACACTCACAAACATACACAGATTCACACGCGCACAACACTGGACACATCATACCTGTTCACATTCATATCCTTCTTCATTTATCAAAGTTAGTAATACAAATGATGAAGATCCATCCAACGTAAAAACATTGCAAGAATTCAGAATGAATTTAGACAAATGGCTAACATATAAATGTAGAGGAGCATTCTTTAGGTCAAGACAAAAATGGATGGAATGTGGTGAAAAATCAATGAAGTACTTTCTTCAAAGTGAAAAAAGAAAAGGAAAAAAGGAAATAAATATTCTCTTAAAAAGAAAGAGTGAATAATTCATTTTCTCAATGGGAGTGCAAATCTGGTTAGGTAAATTATACGGAGTGAGAAACAAGCTGAGTGAATTTCAAGTGAATATATAATTGCACATCCTTGACTGGGCCAATAAGAATTAAGCATTTTCCTTTCCCGTGATCACTTTCATCCAATCACAAGCCGTAATTTGCCCACGCTTGAGATGAGCAGGGAATTCAACGTGACGCAATAATACAATAATAATAATACCTGCGCTATTTGGCTCAGCCTTGTTCATCATCATGGACGTGAGACAATTTCTCACCTCGAAAGGAGTAGCAGAGAGAGTGATTCAGGTGTTTGAAGGAAGGCAAACAATACTATAGGTATCTAACTTAAGTCTATTACAAATCTTTTGGCTTTAAGTTAATTAGGCCTTCTGCATTTTTGGATAACTTAATTAGACTACGGATCGAATCCAACCGAGCCAGCCTATATCTAACGTTAACTGTTAGTGTACGTTACTACATACGTAACAAATAGCTGTAGATTCTAGAGTCTAGATGGGGGGACCATAAGCGACGCACATTGTTTTCAGAGGCTAAAATTTTAAAAATATTTTTAGGCAAATTTCAATTTCCAGGAGACGTTCCTGAAGACAAGAAATGGAAAGAGAAAGGCTGTCAATGACGGATGTGCTTGTCAGATACCCACGATTCCAAGATATGCCAAGTTTGGTAAGATGTGAATGCAAATAAATAAAATCAAATAATACACAACAGCATTGTACATATCGAACACATAGTATAATTCATGTTACGTTGCGCTAGCTACCGTTGCTAGACGTAATACTGGCGGACGATAGCTGGCTGAAACCATGTTTCGCCAAATGTGTAGTGAGCATTTATTTCACCATTACTGGGCATGTTACGCCCATATAATGGCATATTTATGCACGAGGCGAGGCAATGAAGAAGATTGAAAGTGCAGAAAATGTTGCTTCCTCAGCAGAAAAGCAGATCGTCAAACTAATGCCAACCGAAACTCAGTCATCAGGTATCAATAACATAAAACAGGTTTTTGATTTTAAAGACATTTGGTTAATTGTCTCCTGCTTGTATTAAATAACAGCTAGTCTGTACTTGTAAATAGTTACGCCAGTCAGTCACCTGATAAGATTTGGGGTTTGATTTTTATGAGTTCAAAGGAGAGCCAATTCACATAAATTCTTGGTTCCAGTATACATTCTTCTCCATTTCTAAATGCATTTATATATGTTTAACCAAACTACTTTATTTGACTTAATGCTGTGGAATTGTTTTTATTTATAGAAATTTATATTTGCATTGTGAGATTATTAAACAAATACTTTTATTTTTTTCTGGTAGACAGTATATTTTATAATGACTTTAAAAAGTCATAAGCAGCTGAAGGTAGCAGACGCCTGTATAAGAAAATCTAGTATGTCATGCAATTATGTTTCCTGTATATTGCATGTTTACTCCAGAACCTTCGGCAGAGGATCAGGAGCCTCCAGAAGTTGATGAAGATACTGCAGCTAAAATTGAATGGCTCAAAAACAACAAGTAGCCTCGAGAACAGGTTGTTGCCTACACGAAGGAAACAGTAAAGCACCGACAGAAGTGGATAAAAGCACCGACAGAAGTGGATGAAAGCTCATTGGGACAATATCAGCACCACCCTGGCAGAGTATCCCCACATGATGCAAGCAGAGATGGTAAAGAGCTGACTTTTTTTACCTAAGAGTAACCTAAAGAATTATACTGTTCATGTAGATGCATACACATTCCTAATTTAGCGCTATGAGTATTGTTTTCTTCCATGTATTTGTGTAAGCTAGGTCATCCTATATTTTCAGACTGGAGAATTACCCTTTCAAAATATTTTTTTCATAAATATGTATTTCAATGAACAGGAGCAGTGGTACACTAAAGGGACAGTTAAAAGGCCTGCACACGGTGCATTGGAATGTAGGCTGAAGTGAAAAATCCCCTGATAGAGATCGTAGAAGTCAATAAATTAGAGTGTATGTTTTTAAAAATGAACTGGGTCTTTCTAGGCAAAATAATCAGTATTGAAAGTAACTTTAGTAAAGTGCTGAATTGGGTCTTCTGTTTAATTTTACAGGTCAAAGTGACTTTCAGATGGAAGCACTATAATAAATCAGCAAGGGCCTACATGCAGGTGAAAGCTGTTCATGGTGGGGGGACTTGCTCTGTTAAAGTCTCCAAAAAAAGCTCATATTTAGACATTGTAAATGTTGGAAAAGGACACTTCTTCACAGATGGTGTTTCTGCAAAGGGCTGGGTTCAAGATATGCTTTTTTCTCTTGGGAATTTCCAGGAACATCAAATGGTTCAGGAAGACTTCAACTTATGCAACATAGTCTGAATGAAAATCAACATTATACAAAAAGTTGTCAAAAGTAAATATACATGATATTATGCAAACTTGCAAAGAGCAAAAGGTATAGTAAGGCATGAAACCATGAAGTCAACATCGGGATATGGAACTGGGACTTTCTAGGCGAAATAATAAGTATAGGAAGTAACCTAAATTTCACCTTGACTTGAGTAAAGTGACTGAACTGGGTCTTCTGTTTAATTTTACAGGTCAAAGTGAATTTTGGATGGAAGCACAACAATGAATCAGCTAGATGCAGGTGCAGGTGAGGGGAACCAGTTGTTTTGATCTACGACAATGCCAGACCACACGTGAGGGCTCAGTTTCCACCTGATGTTGAACCACTCATCCAGGTTAACCTCCTGCCTCGTTCCTCAACTTCACAGAGAACGCCCATTCTGCATTTAAATCAACAGTTCAGAGGAATTTTGCATGTCCTGATATGCAGCAGGCAATAGGCGATCAAGAAGCTGCTATACAGGCAGGACCGACGATGGAGAGGTGGCGAGTAAACATCGTATAGCCAGGAGAAACATTGACGCCATCACGCAGGAGGAATGCATGGGATGGTATCGCAGAATGCAGACCTACATCCCTGATGCCTTGCCCGCTAGCAGATCGATGGCTAGACTTTGCTAAATAATGCTCAATTCGTGCGACTCTAGTCCCTACCCCAGTTACAATATTGTAACCTTCCTCCATAATGAAATTATGATAAATTTATAACAATCGCAGACTTAAGAATGCAAGGAGATACAGTGGAAGTGTCGACGCCAATGTTACGGCAAAGAAGAACGATGTCAACTAGAAGAAGCCAGACATCCATTACTGCCGGGCGCGAGTGTAACTTGCCTCGGAGATGATCACAGATCTTGGGGAATCTACTGCTGCCATCTCAATGGACAACAAAAATAAGGTAAAGCAAATTTAAATCTGTTTCACGACATTATTTCATTCTAAACGGACGCACCAGAGCGGACCTCCGAATACCCTATTGATTTTACACGGTACACTCGCTTGAGCACGAACAATGTTATTCCAACGGCCCAACACCCAACAATTATCAGCTAAGCAGCCGGCTGGTGCCCCACCAAGGACTGTAGAGAAAAAACCCCCTGCCCCCCCCCCCCCCTCCCCTCCTCCCCCAGTGCAGGTACACCTTCGAACGCAGATTTGCAGCAGTCGTCAATAAGGATGATCTTGGCGAATTCATGCTGCACTCCGTACCAACACAGCAAAAATATTATAAGGCCATCCTGGCAGATAAACAAAGCATGAAGGTTGGTGCTCAGCTACAGGATATGCTGAAAGTAAGCATGGCGCAGAGAAGTACTTGTAGTGTTCATACCCTATATGAAGATGGTACTCCTATCATTTACCTTAATAGTCTTTTCCTCCATTTTGGTTTCAAGTTCTAATCTGTGAGCATATTCCCTTGTCATTTTTTTTAATTAGCATCCAATTTCCGTTTGTCCTTCAAATCAATCAAATGCATCACAAATATAAGTAGAATGTGGACTGAAAATAAATTGTCATTCGAAAGGTAACTACCAACAAGATGATCGCGAGTACCTAGCAGAATTCCTCCACCAGCCAACAAAACAAACTGAAAATGAGGAGCAGTCCTTTGATCCGATTGACATTCCATTGCAAAGACTTCCTCAATCAGAACTGAGCAGCCTCCACCACAATTCTAACAATTTTTCTTGTTTGTAACATTGCAGGTGTATCAACTATTCATCATTGGATGAAACCACCCAGCCGCAGACTTAAGAATGCAAGGAGATACAGTGGAAGGATCAACGCCAAGGTTGCAGCAAAGAAAAACGATGTCAACTAGAAGAAGCCAGACACCCATTACTGCCCGGCGCGAGTTAAAATTGCCTCGGAGATGATCGCAGATCTCGGGGAATCTACTGCTGCCATCTCAATGAACAACAAAAATAAGGTAAAGCAATTTTAAATCTGCTGAAAGTTTGATTGACTTATACCATTCAGTTCATCAATATTATTTCAAATCATTTGAAAACTTTACCTATCTGTATTTTATGTTGAAAATGGAAATGCTCAGATGTAGCAGGAGTGAGTCTGATGTTCAGCATCATGGCTTTATAATAGACGCAATCAGTGGTGGATCCACTGCTGCCATCTCAATGGACAACAAAAATAAGGTTATCCCAATGGCCCAACACCCGACAATTATTGTCGAGGAGCATCGAGAGGAAAACATCTACAAAACATTTTCAGAGGTGTTCATTCTCCTCGGTGTGGATGAGGAGAAGGCCAAGGGTATACAGCTCGTCAACGCTCACAGGCTCCCGCAACCCATGCAGTTTATTTTGAGAATGTATCTATTTATTGAAATGATCTCTCTTCTTTACAAATTCATCAGGTACATATAGGAGAGCAGATACTTGCGGTAGACAGGAGACTTCAACCTGGACGGTTTTTCCTGACAACAGATGCGCCGAACTATCGGGATCATGAATTCTCCACCCCAGGGTACCTTATATAACTCCACCTGGGTACCTTGTAATGGAGCCAGGCACCAGAGAGACATATAAAGACGATAAAGGAAGGGAACACCCGAGGTAAATTCAAATCCATAGCTCGTTAATCCTGGTGATGTGAAGCAATAAGAGGAAAGTTTCAGCAAAAAATCCTGAGGCGCCTCAGGAAATACAAAATACCATGTATATATTTTTTGGATCGATTGCTTCCTTTTTTTCAAGTCCCAATGTAGAGGGGGACTCTATGTAGTGTTCCATACACCCCATTCTTGTTTGGGTCAACAAACTTTCAGAACATTTATTCGGCATTTCCTTCTTGCCCGGTAAATGACATGGACACACATATTTTTAGTTACTTCGCACCTGCGATACACATTCGCAATCTCCATGGTTTGTTTTTCCGAGACGTCCAATCACGGCCTTCCATAGCCTCGTGTTTTTACTCAGCTGCGTGATTTTTCGCCACTCTTCCGTTTGTACTCAATAGAGACACACATTACTACGGGACAGTCATCGTAAATGCATCACTCCATACTTAGTTCGTAGCGTACGACTTTTGCAATTTTTTATTCTCCGTGTTTTAAATCGTCCGTATTTGGATTTCTTCTTCGGACTGTATATGGGTCTGTCCACGAAGTTGGGGTTTTTAAGGAAATTCACCACCGACGGTCATAAAACCAAGTATAACTCCTTGTTAAGCAAACACTTTGCAATGATGGATGTTTTGTTTGATACACATAATGATAATCTTCCTGTGTGTAAATTTTCAAACATACACGCTGCTCCTTTTATGAAAAAATGAACATTATATGTTAGTGTCCAACCCCATTTTCTAATGAAAATTTGTGACATGAAAATAAAAATATTTTGACTGCTTATTTCAAAGTAATTACAAATTCCTTACCTCCGGTAACAATCAGCAAATACATATTCTAACTTCATCTATATAATCAAAGTCGAGAAAGATTGGATTCGCCAAACATTTTTTAATAGCAGACTTCCCAAAGTCATCGATACCGCCACTACGGCGGTGTCCACTAATAATTTATACGTCGTGGCGGTACTTTGAGCCAATGTTCCTTATATGGGATAGTTGAAATTGTAAATCTTATTGTCCATAATGAGGTATTTTTCTTGCCAGTAATATTTGATAAATGAAATCAGGATACTATCAAGCATTTTTAAGTATCATCATTCAGAAATACGAGTCACCGACGTGGTGTCCATGCGGTAAAAAGAAGGATCGGTAAATTGAAACCAGTGTCATTAAAAATATCCCCCCTCATCAGAATCGATCAGTCCGGCAAAATCTCGATGAGTCATGGTGGTTGATATAAATAGCTCATTCGGCTCCGTTTCCATGGTGCGAAGCTGAAATTTTCACTTTGACAATATGGCGTCCTTCTGCGAGTCACCGCTAGAGTCGGAAAGGTTTGAAGCATCGGTGAGCAAATCGATGACTTTGGGAAGCCACTCTAAAACTGCTGTAAACGGTAAGGTTTATTTTTTTGTTTGATGTACTCCACTCTATCGACTGTTGTAAAAATTCTTGTATTTTTGATGAAGTAGCTCGACTTTTCATCCTTTCTTACAGACACCACGCAAGAGTGGTGTCTGCTGGTTGAAATCGGCGGTATTTGTTAGTTTTCCGTAATGTGAGCAGTAAATGCATGAAAATCGAAGAGTTTCACAATCCATCCTTGTATTAAACCTATAAAACAAAGGATTACTACGGTAAAAGAGACTTTAAAGTATTTAGGAAAAGATACTGGCATTTTTTAGCCCCGATGCTACTCTTCGGTGAGGAACACTTGTGTCCGATGTAGTAACGGTATAGTAAATAAATTTGTGCCTTCTTCGGAACAAAACCGTCTTAAAATTCCTCAAACAATTCTTCCAGCAATTATTCCAATGGTAAAATTCCGTCCATTGATAGTTTCTCCTCATATTCAGATGCCTCCATATTCCTTTTTTAGCGATGTTTCTCCAGAATATTCGCCCAAAATCTCAAATATTTTAACAATAGTCCCACATATAGCGATACGTGTTATGTTGCACTTGACAGCCCGTAAAACCAGCGGAATCGGACCCAAAAAAGCAGCTCAAAAAGCATGTTTCATTTTTCGAACTTAATAATATTATACTAGACCTCTATAATAATCTTTCATGGTGTATTGTTGTTGTTTAGACGTCTTAGTCATAGTTTGGATTTTAGATTTTATTTTTTTATTTTTCTTTCTTTGTAATGATTCATTTATTTGTATTCATTTACCCTTTTCTCGTAAAAGTCTGCATTGCATGTAGTGTCCATTCGGTGAACATTATAGCCAAGAAAAATAGCATACTAGATAAAACTCCTTTTATTTTGAATTTTTATTTTGATTACAGAAACCAACAAACATGCCTTCTAAAGCTAAATCAACATCTAAGCCAAGGCCACCCTTTCATCTGAAATTGAGGGCATTTTGTCCAGCAGAGGGTAGTGAAGACCGTAATGCAGGGTTGTTGATTTTTTTTGATTTAAATCGGATTTTTATGATTTAAATCAGATTTTTTTTATTTTTTTCCAACGAAAAATAATGGTCACACTTAACAAGTTTTAGACTATATTTAAACTGTTTTACACCAATAATAGTGGTCAAGTAGTCTTTTGAACATTGTGTATTGTACTATTTGACACAATAATCCACTTATATACAGGTAATTTTTTTTTTTTTTTTTTTATTTATTTGCATTATAGAGAGGGACATTTTATGGAAGCCCAAGTAATGTTATGTATTATGTATACATTTAAACTCTTGAAATGTTTATATCAGTCTGTACGTTAACATCTAATTTGAATGTAATATTTAACCAGATTTGCAATAGGCACTTCCTGATATGCTTGTAACAAAATACACATTTTATGTTTTCATTACAGTGTAACCTCAGTTCCAAATAAAACTTCAATAAATTTCGTTGCAAGATGCAGGATAAGCACCACTGTCCACCACATCATTGATGTGCTGTTTTTTCAAACTATTACATTAACAAGCAAGCACAGCAGTTGTATTGCTGCATACAGTAACACTTGCCCAGCAACTTTCCCATTTTTAAATTCTTACTTATTAAGTATACATGTGTACTTTGAAATTGTGTAATTGAATGTATGGGTATTGATAAGAAAATACACAAGCATGCAAATATACATGTAATTCTTATCAAATGTACACATATGCCTTCAACTTAAGTAATTGAAAGAATGGGTATTAATAGTAACAAGAAGGAGGTACATACAAGTAGTTCAGCTGTTTTGTAAAAGTATCCAAGTTGTGGACTTTGAGCACCTTTGTAGATTTTATATATTATTTTATTGAAGATTTAACAGTTTGGTGTACATACAGAGAGTTATTTATCATTACTTCGTTAGAAACTTGTTGTTTTCATCAGTTTTGCTTGTTTTACAATTTGAAAATAAAACAGTGGTGTTAAATCAGACTCCATGAGGGTGTATCATTCTTTTAAAGTATCTCTAAAGCATGTGGAACAGAAATGAAAATGATTACATTGAAAGTATCTGTTAAGAAGAAGAGAAATAGAGAAAACTAATTTTTTTCATAAAAGTTGATTTAAATCAGTGATTTTTTTGAAAAAAATCAAGTGATTTAAATCGCGATTTAAATCATGATTTAAATCGACATGATTTAAATCAAACAACCCTGCCGTAATGAAAACGGTGATGAAAACAACCATGAACACAGCAAGAAAATTCATTGGCGTACACATTTAAGAGTCCAAAATCCAATGAAGTATCAAGCTTACCTGAAGTATGAAGCTCTTGTGAAAAGAAAGAACCGGGCAGAAAAACGTGAATACCTTGATCAACCTGGAAATGAGGTAGAGAAGAAAGGTAACCTGGCTGATAGAGCAAAACAGCAAAGAGAATATAGATCCAAGAGAAAACAGAAATCGTCTCTCCAATGAGAAAAGGCAAGAAATCTTGGACAGACGTCGTAGGAAGCGACGTGAAGAAAAGGAATTGCTCATTGGACAAGAACAGCTAATTCAACAACATAAGAAAGAGACAATTGAAGCGAGGGCAGAGAAGAAACGACATAAAGAAGAGGAGAAACGTCTAAGAGAAGCCCAAGAGCAGATGGAGAAGGAGAAGAGACGACTGAATATAAGATCAGGAGATGCAAGGCGGCAAAGTCTCATCCGTGCAAGGTCTGCCCTATCTACAGATCCAGAGATATATACAGATACAGTTGAAGATCTTGTGCATAAAGCATCCCCGAGGAAGAAACATCTGCTTCAGGAAAAGGGCATTAGGACAGATGTGACTGCACAGGCTATTCATGAATCAGTGGCAGAGAAGATACGCAATATGCGGAAGAGCAGGAAGAAAACAGACTTGATGGTAAAACGTCATATGTTACCGTCCAAGCGCATTTGCAGAAAATACAAATGCCAGACGGTCTTGTGCAAGAATCTGGGGATTACATCCAAATGTCTACGACCAAAATCAACATGTAAACCACATAGTCGCCCTTCACAAATACCAGCAGAAACGAGGGACACTGTCCAGAGATTCTACCAAGAGAATGCTACAACCCTCCCGGACAAGAAATTTGTAAGCAAAAGAACTAAAAAAGCATGCGCTTTCCTGACGATGACAGTGAGGGGTTTGTTTGCAAAGTTCCAGAAGGAAAACCCTGCAATGAAAGTTGGGCTGTCTACGTTTGCAGCCCTGAAGCCCACCCATGTCAAGCACCGACATTTGATCACATACAGAGGTTGTCTGTGTGAATACTGTCAAAATGTGGAACTAAAAATGGCAGCCATCAACAAACTGGCAAATCATTCCATCTTCAAGGACATTTACGACTTTAATGCTGCAACCCTATGCGAGAGGGCAGACAACCAGCCATTCCACAAGCTACCCTGCATCCAGAGACAGTGTGGGAATTGCGGCACATCAAAGCTTGATGCAGTGTTGGATCTGGATGTGCTGAAGCATAAGGGAAATGTGGAATGGAAAAAAGGGGCAAGAGAGACCAAGGAAGAAAATGGGAAGAAGACATCAAGAATGGTTCTAGGGACAAAAGAAGGCCCATTGGAGGAGATGTTGCAAGAGTTGAAGATCGAAGCAGCAGCACTCTCAGAGCACCTATTCACGGCATCTTGGCAGAGTCGGGAATTCTTGCGGGTGTCAAAGTCTCCACCAAGCAGAAGTGTGGTAATGGTATTACACTTTGCGGAAAACTATTCGTGCAGATTTCAGGATGAAGTGCAGGCTGTGCACTGGGGACACGATTCTGCAACAATACACCCCATTGTTGGGTATTATAAATGCCCTGATTGCACAGAAACTGTAACAGAGTCAATGATCATGATTACGAAGGACAATGTTCATGACTTCAATGCAGTACAGCAGTTCACTTCCTTTGCTGTGGAACATATCAAGAAGAAGATTCCGAACATCAACAGGATCATTCGGTTCTCGGATGGGGCAGCTTGCCAATACAAGTCCCGTGGACCATTCCTTGACATTTCTTATGGAAAGGAGGACCACCAACTTGGGTTTCAACATGAATACTTTGGCAGCAGGCATGGCAAAGGACCCAGTGATGGAGAGAGTGGCGTGGTGAAGCGATTAGCTACGGATGCAGTCATGTCTGGCACAGAGATCATCGCTAATGCCAAAGATTTCTTCAACTTCATCGAACGCACGGCAACCCTACCTAAGGAACAAGAGGATGATGGCAGTAAATGCACCCATTTCTGTAGGAAAGCATTTTAAAAAAAAGCTCATTTTAGAGCTAGAACAGGTTCAACACAGAATACAAAGTTACAAACAGATCTTTTAAGAGCTACCATGTTGTATTTTCTGCCATGAACATGTGCTACAGTTTCACTTATTATCATTTTTTTTATCGCCTTTGATAATGCTGAAATATTGTTCAAGTATTTTCTCTTTTGTTAACTTACTGCACAGTACGTTAACAGCAGAATACACAAAGTTCTTTTAAGAGCTACCATGAACATGTGCTACAGTTTCACTTATTGTCATACTTTTCAAGATCGATGACATGGTCCTCATTGGGGACGAAAATTTTCCTCGCGGACAATGGCCACTTTTTGTCATTCTTATAATTCACACCATTTGATAATTAGTTACTGTATATAAATTAATGGATATATGTTCTCTGTTAGTATAATAAGTTGTATTTGTTAGATGCCAAGAAGAATGGCGCCAAGAAGAATGGCTGCTATCGCCTCAAGCTTCTTAGCTTATGATAGTTGGCCTCTGCATTTATCTTGATTATTTTTACTTACCTCCATACTTTCAAGCTTTCAATTATGTACTTTTTTTTTAAAATATTTTATTTTGTGTGTATTAAGTTGTCACTCTTGATGTAAATCAATTATATTATATACTATTATTGTTATTTGAATGTTTTGTATTTGATTTATCAATAAATGCAGAAACATCTGCTAAAAAAAAAAAAAAAAAATGTATGGTTTACTTACTTATTCTGTATGATAATTTCTTGCCGCATAGTTGGAATTATGAATGATCATCCTGTGGCCAGAATGTTACGGCGGCTATCACTGTGTAGTCTGAATCTGAAGCCTCCATGTTGTCACTATATTGTGATGACTTATCCAAACGATTAGCAGAATATTGGCTACTTTCATAGATATTATGATGAGTTAGCCAACTTCAGAAAGATTCCATGGAAGAAGAAATACTACATGGTGGCAGTTCTGCTTGTGCATTGACAACTGAAGCTGAAACCTCTTAGGAAAGCACATGGACTGTCCATGATAATCATTCTTTTGAAGTAGCATCTGTACAGCCATCTAAGAAAGAGAAGCTTCAAAAAGATTCCATTGAAGAAGAACTACATACAAAAGACAAAATCAAGCGGAAAGAAAAGCCACTTCTTCCACGTGCTCAAGGAGCAAAGTCTTGTGATATTGTACATGAAGTTATCAGTGTTCGTAGTAGTGATGATGTGGCACATTGCATCAAGGGGGACCGCCTCATTATGGAATTAGCGAACAAGCTTTGCCTGAAGATGGGCCATGATGGCGAAACCTACAACTTCAGAAGATGTTAACTTCAAGAAATCGACAGATTGCTTCTTACATACAGAATATCTACTGAATAGGAAAATGCCACTTGATAGAGCGTGACATTGATGCGGACTTCATGCATGATTTAGACAGTGTGGTTGAGGACGAGGCAGAGTCTCAAGCTAACCCTGAACCTGCACGCCATGAAAAGGAAGATCACTGGATCAACATGGGAGAGGAAGAGTGGGCACCCTCCTGGCAGAACCCTTATAGTGAAGAGCCCCAACTCTTATTCGACACAAACAACTTCAAACCGGTCAAATTTTCCCACCAGTTTTTCCCGGAGGATTTGTTTACCAAGCTTGCTGAGCAGACGAACCTCTACGCAAGACCTATTCAGAGACTGGGTGTTCTGCAACAACATTCCAGACTGAACAAGTGGAAAGAGACAACAGCAGACGAGATGAAGGCATTCACCGCGCTGCAGATCGCCATGGGGCTTGTCACCAAACCAGTGTATTGGGAGGAGAACTGGCTGATCGGAACACCGGGTGTCAGCACTGTGATGAGTCGTAACAGGTGAACGACAACTACAGACTTTTTTGGTCAGAACCTGGCAGAAGGTGACTGCACACTCGATGCACTGCGGTCTAAGTTAGTCGATGAAGGACTGTTTTGCTGTATGATGAAGTCGTGTCTCCTCAAGGTGGTTGAAGTTCTTGAACGTCAGTACAGTCGCTACTTTGGAACTGACCTAACCGATTAACTGATGAAGGAGACAGAATCTGTCCGATGTCATAATATAGATGCCGAAGAAATAATGGGCATGTTCAGTGCCGCAAAAGAACATGCACTGAATGCCACAATGTCCTTCTTGTCATCTCGGATCCGGGCTTAAAGATGCAGGCAAAAAAAAAAAAAAAATAACCAGATTTTAACAGGGTAAAGATAGTGATGGACAAAACTTTGGCCGACAGGAGGGCCTGGCTGGTTGATTCGCAACCACATCCAAAGATAAAAGAAATCCACTCCAACTACCCTTGGCTCTTTGATGAGGACCAGGTAATTAAATATTATATCAAATCTTTGTCCTATTTGATAAGACAACTTGTGCAATTACAATCGACATGTCAGAGGGATTACTTAACAAGAAGTTGGTACCTGACTCGCAATTATAGACAACCTATTCGCAGGAATCGTTGATAAAAATTATGTTTTCAAATGGTATTAGTTGCTGATGAATTGTACACCGTCAGGGTGGTATGGGCACGTCGGAGGCCAGGAATTGGTGGGAGAATGCCCAACAAAATTTCAATGATTCGGAATGGTCAAAGCACTTTAGAATGAGAAGGGCAACATTCAACTTCTTGGTAGCAAAACTTGGGACCATACATCAGGCATGATGATACGCGTATGAGAAGTGCCATTAGTCAAGAAAGACAGGTTGCCATAGCACTTTGGCGCTTGGGCACTCCAGATGCTTTTCGTACCATTTCAGAACTTTTTGGTGTTGGAATTTCAACGGCCTACGAAATAACGTGTGAAGTCTGCCTTGCGATTGAGCAACATCTCCAGCGAACATACATTTCATTTCCAGAAGGAAATGTACTACAAGACATTATAAGTGGCTTCAAGGAAAAATGGAACTTCCCTCAATGTGTTGGAGCTGTGGATGGGTCACACATCGAGATTAATGCATATCCAGAGAATGCTGTTGATTATGTAAATCGAAAAGGATACCATTCCATTATTCTTCAAGCCCTTGTTGGTGATAAGTGCTTGTAAGTACCCCTCCCTCTCTCCATCTCCATCTCTCTCTCTCTCTCTCTCTTTACTTCATTTCCACGGTAAAGTTGCTTTCATAAACAATGTTTATAATTGTAGTGAATATAGAAATTGAATATAGAAATTTTGCGGTGGTGACACCGCAAACCCCGGGGATGCAAATGTCAGCGGATATTTATGCGGGCAAGGCAAGCCCATGAGAATGGTCGAGGGGCGATGTTATCTCCCCTCGGGACTGTTCCCGGAAACCCAGAGGTGTCACCTCTGGGTGGAACGGACCTTAGTTCTGCACCGCCAACAATTGTTCAGTCAGGTCAGGTCGGTGCACAAATCCATCGACGGATATTCGGCGCTCTCCGCCGTTGCTACCGTGGATCCGGACTTGAACCGGTCACCGATCGGTTCTTCTGTTCCTTTGTCGGCTTTGCCGGTTCCGGATTTCGGTCCGGATACCCGTGCAGCCGAGTCGGATCCTGGTGCTTCAACTAACCGCGCCTCTCCGTCGGTGCGTGTTCCGTTTTCCCGATTCGGTTTGCGAAAATCGCTAAATTTTGAAGTTTGAACATATGCAAATCTTAATAGGAATCTTTAAAAAATAAATCATGAGATATGCCAAACATTATTTCGGCGATGTGCCCTCTTGTGTTGCAGCTCCTAGCTATCATAAATAATGTATTTTAAGTGTTTTGTCTGCCATTTGATGTGACATGGGTAATCAAAGCTTTTCTCACATCTACATTGTGCGCATGCACTCTTTGATGGACCTGGGCCCCGTTGCATAAAACTTTTTCTTACCATAATTGAAACTATAGTAGCTACCATAATTGGCTGGCGAATTAATGGTAAGCTACTATAATTGGCATTTTCCATTGCATAAAAAGAGTAGTAAGCTACTATAATAGTAACGTCATTGAATCGATCGAAACAAGCAGGCGCATGCGCAGATCGGCGAGCGGGATGTTTATTTTTTGTCGACCGTCTGCTACTGTTCCGAGAAACCGAAGTTCAGTGTGGTGCAATGGCGTCCCCAACTAACGTAAGTTTACGCCTTTATAATTTATCGATCCACTTTTGTAAACTGCAGTACTTCAGAAATGAAAATGAATTGTTGTAAGTCATGTTGACTTCGTAAATAGTGCGAATCTCTTCAAATTTCATCGAATATAATGACGGTTTTTGTTACGGTGTCGGTGATGAATTGTGTGGTGTGTTGATGCAGCTGTGCCGAACGGGATGGCCCCGCGAATCTCCCCCGGAGCTCTGGGGGCGATTTAACGGCATCTGTGTGTGTGTGCGTATCGTACATTGCTTGTTGTGTATGTCCGCGAAGGTCTGCTATTAATTAATTTAAACATCGAAATACATCATCCATGGTATTTCAAACGACTAACAAGGCTCCTTACGATGCAGAGTCACAGTTCGATATATTTTCCTTGATTATTTTTCTGTTTCTAAACCTAAGTTCAGTTGATTTCAAGTTGTAATTTTATTATTTTAATGAACCACTCACTCAGTCTCAGCTCACTGACTAATTAGTCCTATCGATGCAGGTACTTGGTACTTGGTAGGATTCCTCCAAAAGACACCGTAAAGGTGTTTAAACTGGAGGTGTGTCGTCGTGTGCAGCCACCAACTTAAGCCTAAGCCTAAGGTGCTGGTTTAAGTGGTTTAAAGTTGGTTTTCAACTTGATGAGTCAATGACATTGAAAATTTGAATGACAGACTAAGAAGAATGATAACCGAATTCAAGCTGACTCTGTCTGTGTTGTTAAATTGAATTAGTGACGTACGTGGGCAAGTTGCGTTAGACCCAAAACTAAAATCTGAATTATATGCTGCTTTACTTAGTTTAGTTTAGTTCAAGACTCGAGTGCTTTCCGTAGCTTTTAACAACAGCTACAAACGAGCTAGGCCTGCTAGTGTGTGTGTGTTGTGTCAGTTGTGACAGACATTGGGCACTAGATCTAGGTCTACCCTATATCTAGATTGTTGCGTATATAATGTAATTGCACCTCTGTCAAAATAGAGGTTCAGGGGTTTGCGTGAAACCCCCCCCCCCCCTAACAATATTTTGTTTTGTTTTAATATTTAATAAATTTTGCTCAAGAGGGGGGGGGGGGGGGGTGTTATTTTTTTTTTTTAAATATGGTGCTCTAGACCCCCCCCCCCCTCCCCATGTTGAGCAACAAATTTATTAAAAAAAATGATTGCTTAACAATGAACGAATGAATAACACTTGAAGGTTAATGTAACTTTGGTCTTTGCAGAAACAAACAAAGAGGAGAGGAAACTACAGCGATAGCCAAATCGAGCATCTGTGCAGGTTTATTCAGGGGAAATGTGCCATTCTATTCGGCAAGGCAGGAAACTGCAGCGAACGGGTAAGACTTCTGAAATTTACATGATAACAATTTACGTGCTAATAATGGTACTTACATTCCCTCCTAAATGACTTTATTTTGAGGTGAGACCCTCCCCTTCAGATTTGGGGCAATCACTGCAAAATATAGAAGGGGCATTTTGAAACCGAAACAAAATATAACTGATGCTTTTAATTGTATTTAATATTTGTAGTGTTTGTAGTATTACGGGATGATTCTTTTTCACATTTAGTTAATGTATTTTTTGCAAGGATTAGAACTTTAATGACATAAAATGTGCATATGCATGAGTGCTATTCCATTCTTGTTCCTGAAACTATAATATTACCTCCAATCTTTATTTGTATGTAGGTGCAGGAGAGGAAGAAAAGGGCGTGGGAGGAGGCAGCCATCACCATGGCGGCGATAGGTTGCCCCAACCGCTCGGGCAAGGACCTGAGGTTGTTGTGGAACGACCTCAGGTCAAAGGCCAAAAAATATAGAGACAGCCGCAATAAGACAGGTGAGTCTTTTTGCTTTAAAAAAAAATTACGATGTGAAATAAAATCTGTGCCACTTTACAATTATTTTGTTGTTGTCTGTCTTTGAGTTGTGCATAGAAATTTATTACCAGCTCAAACAGAATTTTTTAAAGGCTAAGTAAATGTGTGCTTTTTATTAAGCAATCTTTTCATTGCTCAGGGTAAGGTGTCTATCTTGACGACAACACAACTCTGCAAATCTTTCATGTCACATACATATCACACTAAAATTGTCATCATCACTGTGATGCCTACTGTAGTCTAATTAAAGGTCAGTGTAATTGTTTTGGTTTAAATTAAATACATATGTAAGAATGAATTGACAGTCATTGAATGATTCTCAATATTTTTCTTATTTAATTCTTTAAAAAAAAAGAACCATTTTATATATCTTTGAGAAGTTTTATAATGTGTTATCTAATTCTTCTTCTTTTCTTGTTTTGTCTTCTCAATCTCCAGGGGGAGGAGCGTTCGAGTACAATGCAAGGCATGAGATGGTGCTGAGCGCCATGACAACCCAAGTCAAGGAGGGGATCTTGCCTCAGTCCAGCGAGACTGGAGCTTCGACACTGCCGGTAAGTATTCATTATTACAGGAGAGTCATAAAAACCCTCACATGAATGTAGAGGGTGTATTGGAATTTACAATTTATCAATGTAATTTTATTTTTTCTTTGAAAAGGTAATTTGATTAAATATTTCCTGTATTTGTTATATTGTTTATTTCAAAATTTTACTTAATGTATTATTGTCATATATATTTTTTTTAAATTAATATAAAAAGAGCAACTGTTCTGAATTTCTTGAGAATAAGCAAATCACCTAAACATGCAATTTCCATTTCAAATTTTTGACCAAAAAAAGGAATAGTATTTACAATTTAGTTTTGGCTTTGTTTTCATTTCTACTTCACAGTTGTCTCAAAATGCAGGAGCCGTGGAGCTTCTCCAAAGAATGGGGGAGGAGGCAGGAGCGGTGGAGGAGGAGGTGGAGGAGGAGAAGGTGGAGGGGGATGAGGTAGAGATGGTTGTGGAGAGGGAGCCCAGAAGGGGGAAGATGAAGACAAAATTTGGTGGGAAAAAAACAGTGAAAAAGTCTAAGGGGTTGGCGTATGAAGAGTACCAAGAGCGTCTCCTTCAAGTTGAGCAGGAGAAGCTTGAAGTGATGAAAAAAAATCATGATTTAATGAAAAGTAATCATGATTTGATGAAAAGTATGCTGACAGTGATGTCAGAATACTTTTCATCAAATCATGATTGTGCAAAATGATTTTTTTTTTTTCATGTTTAGAAAATTTAACGCTATTTGATTTGATTCCATTGACTTCAAACATATCAAGATTCTCCTGCTCAATATTTGGTAAGACGCTTTTGGTATTCTTCAAACTATGTACAATTTCACCTCCCCCTTTCCATTCTCTCTCTCCTAAACCATCTCCATCTCATTCTCTTCTTCCAAACATTTTCAGGAATTTCTTCTTCTACCATATAGCAGATAAGCTGATGTGACAGAGGACCACTCAGCAAACAATGTATTTTAGATTTTGACCAGAAGGTAATTTGTACATTTTGCAGACAACATATAACTTTGTCATGTGCGGAATGAATCACAATTATGTCAGATTATTCCTGTCTGTTTAAAGTCGACCTAGAATCCAAATGAAACAAAGAATATTGGTAATTTTTAAGACTTTATTGTCAGATTCTGTTGAGTGCATGATTCAATTCTTTTTCAAAGTTAACAATACATGTAAAGAGTACATTTGAATATGTGCACATTGTAATTGCACCTCTTGCAATAACCAAACTGAAAATGAATCAGTCTTTACTTGGCACAAAACATACCACTGTGCAGTACAAGTATCTGAAATATTAGAACCTAAGTAGAAACACTTCCACAAAGACAATTCCAAGTTCCGATATTTTTAAGAGGAACTTTTAGATGGTTTTATCTTTTGATTACTCTCAGATTTACACATGTTTATATTTTCAGCCTTTAAATGTATACTCCACCTTTAAGGGAAGATGGTAAATTGCACTGTTTTGCAAGTTCCATAGACCAGTTAGGTACAAGTCAATCTTTAACCTGACAGAACCGTGTTTCTTAACCAACTAAAATTAGTTGAAGTTAGGAGGTCAGAAAACTATGATCACTGTATTTTGTTGTTATAAAATACAGCATTAAATCTATACATTCACATTGAAAAATACTGTATAGTGCTTGCAAACAAGTTATGACATTTATGAAAAGTAATTATTGATGAGTTCTGCTCGAAGAGCAATGCCAGTCAGCTGGTTCTGGTCTGCGGGGTGGTGTGGCACTTCATCCGGTTCCACTTCAATGATTTGTTCCGGTTCTTTAAGGTCTTTGGCGATGTTAAAGAGCACGGCACAGGCAATTATGATGTCGCATGCTCTTGGTGCAGACATTGTGATCCCTTGTCCCATCAGGCACCTGAATTTGTTTTTCAATTGCCCATTCAGTTGTTCTATTGTCACTCGTGTTCTGCAGTGTGCCCTGTATACATAGTAGTCAGAAATATTATAATGAATGAATAAATAATCCAACACTGTAGTAATCATTTTTTGCAAGCCATCGTACATGCTACATCTCTCAGGATCTTTATTAACCCAACTTACCCTTTAAGCAAAACCATTTGTAAATATCGATATAATATATGCTATTATCTTGCCAAGACCTTTTCTTCCTTTATTACATCATTAACAAAGACTCAAACTACAATTGTATTCATTTTGTACCAATATAGTTATATACTATTATAAGATCTAAATATTTATTTATCTTTTTTAAGTTATACATTATTTATATTCAAATGAACATAATTTATAAATGTATATAAAGTGTATATGATCTATGTGCAAATTTTGAGATGTACTTTGTACAAATATAGTTGGTATTATGTTATTAAACTGATACATTCCATCACTTTTAATCATTGAAGGGCTCTCTGATTATTTTCAAGTAACACTTTAAAGATTTGAGTGAACGTGATGGATTGAGTACTTGCCTGTTGTAATTTCTTTCAGCATTGCCTTGTGGGTCCCGTAGTGGGGTGATTAGCCAAGGCTGGAGGGGGTAGCCGGAATCTCCAACCAAGATGCCAGGTAGCTCTCCGTCTGCGAAACGCTCTCCAATGCGACTGTTCTGTGTATTGAATTATGAAGAAATGTATCATTATTATTATCTTTGCAAAATGTGATTAACAAAACAAAACAAATACAGTTTGGGCTTCTCTCAGCCCATAGCAAACAAATTGAGAAAGATGTCAGAGATTACATTGTACTTTAATATATTTCTTTAATATCAATGTGACATTTATTTGTTTAAATTAAAAATTAAAATTATTAATATAGGCTTAATGGATGATTGATGATGATAATGATGATGGTGATAATGATTTTAATGATGAGTAGGATGATAATCATGATATTGGCAGTGATGATAATAGTGATCAAAGATGCTGATAAAACCGTCACATACCCTCAATACTCGGCTGTCGTGAGTGCTCCCAGGCCATCTTGCACACACGTTGGTTATCTTGTACCTCGCATTGCAAATAAGCTGGACGTTTATGGAGTGCTTGCCCTTCCGATTCGTATAGATGTACTCGTCGTCGAGAGGAGCCCCATGCAGTTCAACGTGAGTCCCGTCGACGGCCCCGACAACGTTGGGCATGCCAGCGAGGTTAAAAAAATCGACCTGCGCTGTTCTGACTTCTTCCATGGTTTCCGGGAACTTGATCACCTGTTGGTAAAGAGTAAATATGTGTTAAATTGTTGTCATATATGTCACACTTTTGGCAATGTTCAAATTCATAGACTGTAAATAGCGTTAATATACAAAAAAAGTGAATGATTTTTCGTCTAATTTGATATTCCATGGATGTTTTATTGTATAGTACTATTTCTCATCATAGTCGATTCACTATAACGAATTGTTATGATAAGGGAATTTTTTCAGGGGGAGCTAGTCATGTGTTTCATGTTCAATTATTGATATAGTTCATGAATAAGACATTATATAAACAGCACTGATTTGATGAAATTAGAAAAAACTCCCACTATGATGACATCACATGTTTTAATCCAAGATAACTTTTTAATTATGTATCCTTTATCATATTTAATGGCCCATTTTTTATTTAAAAATCAGCCGTTTCATTTCTTTAATTTTGCTTTATCAATTAAAAAAAAACGTCTGGATTTGTTCTTAAGAAGATGGATTTTTTAGGTAGTAAGGAGTATGAAAGTGTTTATATTCATCATTTGGTAAACGTCTCAAAACAACTGGTATAAACACGATCATATGAAAAAAATTAAGTACGATCAAGAAAACAAATTGACAACACCATAGCTACAGCCGTCTTTCATTTTCACAACAAAATTTTGAGTGTCTAACTTCAGATAATTCTCGCTACACGTTTAATTCGATGCAGCGCGCAGGATCGTCGGAAGATGTAAAGAGAGCTAAGGCTAAGCCTCTAGTACCTGCGATCAGCAGAGGTGAACAATTTTACAAAAAACCGTTCGTGTATATTTCAAAACTTTTGCAGTACCGTGTTGACAAATTATTATGCTATAGACCCTAGTGTTAAACCAACTCGAAGTTTGTGACTCGGTCACTCAAAACCTTCGGGTAAGTACAGAATCTTCGTGCCTTACATGAATTTCCACATGTGGGACTGGTAGCAAAAAAAAGTTTCGTTGCATTTGGGTGGAGACTACAGTGACTTTAACAACAATTGTATAAAATCTCTGTTACGTGAATTTGATTTCAGTAACCCTGATATATATCCGTAAGCCAATTAATTGATCTAGATTAGTCATCTAAATATTTTTTGGTATAAGGTTGAGAAAATTATGATTCTTCCAAGAGTTAATGGGGGAAATTGTGGTGCCATCGCAGCCGATACGCCAGTCGGCTATCGCTCCGCGGGTGCTGGGCTAGCTGCAGACGGTAGACGGGACTCCATAGCAACGACAGGGCTATTTTTTTTTGTAAATCGAGACTTGAAAGAACTTATTTAAAAAGTTCATTTATGGATAAAAGATCTCGAATTAAGACATATATCTACCGTAATGGGGTTTTGCCTCATGAACACTGTACTGGGTATATTTTTTAAGGAATGAATATTGGCAAAAATGTGTGATTTTCTTGCCAATTCAACCATGAAAAGTGAAATGATCACATTTAACATAATTAATACAGGATTTAAAGTCTAAGATTGGATCATATTCATGCCATAAAAACATTAACAAAATGAATAAATACCTCGTCCCGGAGCTCGCCGAGGGCTAGAGCGACTCTCCGTACCGTTCTTGATGTAGTGGAGATGTGGATGCCATGGATGCAGCTAGTACAATCCATCACAGAGCCAGTGGCGAAATAACGAAGGGCGACGAAAACTTGCAAGCTTGGGGGTAACGCGTGGTTTCTCTGGGTGCTATGTTGGATCCTTCTGGATAGTCTGTTAATGAGGTGGAGGCATCCCTGCCTGCTAAACCTATACAACTTGAACATTTGTTCGTCGTCGTATAGGTCTAAGGGATGCCTCCGGTCCCGAAATAACCTCTCTCTCCTGAGAGCCGCCGCGTGCTGTATGGCATGTAGTATGGCTGCCATCTTGGAATGAAAGCTTACCGTAATTGATTGATGGTAGTTAACGCTACCTTCATAGCTGTAGTAAAGTTACCGCTGTTTCTGAAGTGCTTACCGCTAAAAAACTACGTTAACTCTTTATGCAACGGAAAGTTAACGCTAACTTTAAATTTAACGCTGTTTCTGGACTTACCGCTAAATTAGGGGCTTAACGCTACGTTAAAAGTTTTATGCAACAGGGCCCAGGACTAATTTTACAATGTGGCCAAGGAGGAAGCCCTCAAACTCTGCAGTGAACATTTTCTGAAGAGGATTATGCGAGAGGTGAGCCTATACTAAATATTTCAATTCTTCTGTCCCCAATTCTAAGATGTGGCATCTGGCCACCTGAGAGTCATCAACAGCCTGCTTGACAACTACCCGAAGAACTACACAGCTGGACGACCCAAGGCACTGCGCGAGTCTACCTGTGACAATCGCCTGGCACTGAGGCTCACTGGAGATCATTTCGCTGATCAGGGAAAGGAAAAAGGGAAGTCCCGGTATTACCCCGACTGCGTGGTCTGCTCGAAGAAGGCCAGGAATGGCAGAGTCACAACTTCCTTCTTCTGCGAAACCTCCAAGCTACTAATGTGTTTGAACCCTGTTTTCAGACGTTACCACAGCCCAAAGATTGTGGAATCTATCAGTGACAATTGAACTGTATCACGTAGACTGTAGCATAACAGTTTAGCACATTTTTCATAGATACAAGCTCAGCATGAAGTGTTTGCGTAAGTTGATTTCATAATGTCTATTTTTTTAATTTTATAACATATTGTCATCATCATGACTTTGCAAATATCATTTCCTGCTTTGTGCGATTTATTACTTTTCATTTGAAATGAGAATTAATCAATTTTTACTGGATAACTTTCTACAGTTAGATATCTAAAGAAAGGATTTGAATCACACATTCCCTTTTTCACAATCCTGCAACGTATAATGAAGATACTTATATTGCTCTGTAGATGATAAACATGATCACTGGGAAGCATTTCATTGACAGCTTACATGATCATTAGGACTTTGGTTTACGGTGTGAACCTCAATGATAAGCAGTCAATCACAGCAAAATATAGACACTGTGTGAGTGTACTTTTGGCAATTGCACAGATTTTTTAAATAGAGAGGTCATTCATTTTTCGAACACCTTGGACATTCTTAGCAAACTAATGTAATTTATCCAATAATATGCCTATTTTCCATGAATGCACTTGTAGGCCTACAACTTTACGCCTGGATAATCGACGATACGAAAACCTCAACTGGGAGTCAGCAAGTGAATGGAACCAAAAGGGGAAGTGGTTAAAATGAGAGGGCTGATTTGATAGCGGTAGTCTAAAATGAAGCTAATACACGTGCCTCTTTACTATAAATAATTACGTATTGCGCCAAAAGTAACCAATCAATCAACATTATTGCTTCGCTTACCATGTCGTGGAAGAACAGACTCCGAGATCATAACAACGGTGAATTTCTTAGTTGGAGGAATTCCTTCAACATTATGCTTCTTCTTGCTCAAGACGACGCCAAGGTATATTAATGACTGGAAAGCCATAATATTATCGCAAGGAGGATTAATTGAGAACTCTGTACCAAACCCTGCCCGGCCATCGAAAGCAAAAAAAGAAAAGGGAGGAAAAATATGGGCGGCATGAGAAAAACAAAAACTGTTCACAAACACTCAATCTTCGAACGCAGCCAACTAGATGTGAGAGACTTCCTAGTTTTCATCAGAGGGTGGATTATCCAGTATTCTTTGCATTGATGCGCAATTACATCAGGCCTGGATTACAAGAAGACATCCGTTGATTGGGCGAAATTTCTTTGAGACATTACTCGCAAGTATGTGAACGACGTCTACTACTCGGAGGATGGAGAAGAAATGATGACTGGTGAAATTGAAATGATGAAAGTCTATTTGGCCGGAGGTGTAAGTACAACCATGGTTATCCGAGAGGACTCAAAAGTTTGGATCTTCAGCATGGTAGAGAGGAGCACTAATAGGCTGATCCTCTACCCAATAGATACTAGGGATGAGGCGACTCTGCTACCACTCATCGAGAGGCACGTTGCCAAGGGCTCTACAATCTACTCCGATGGCTGGAGAGCTTACAAGCTCAATGAGAGAGGGTACAGGCACTTCACGGTGGAGCATAAGCATAGCTTTGTACAGCAGTATCGCAATACTGAAATAAGCGAGATCAAAGAGGTGCATACTAACATGTATTGCTGTATTCGTCAAGATTTTCTCCATTGCAGTGAGATAACCTGTTCCCATGAGGCATGCTTTTTTTCTGAATTTTCGAAGGTGCTGCATGATTATATGAAATATTAGAACAATTGTCATGTCATGAGAAAATCTTTTTTTTGTTTCTGTTTGCTTTTATTGTAATGCAGGAATACATCCAAGTGAGGAAAAGGATGTTATACACCACTATCTCCTTCCTAGTTCTGTGCCCACCATCTTTCCTGGACATCCTCCTTATAAACAGACCCATAGCATGAAGAGACCCCCACCATAACCATGTTCAACATCCAAAGGTGTTCCAGTTCCTTAAAAAAAAACCTATAACATTGCAAACAAACATGACTATTCTTCTTCTTCTGTCCCAGTTGATCAAAAACTGAAGATAACCAGACAGCATCTGCAGGATGCCAAGAAGCAGCTTAAAGTGGTGAAACAGAGAGTAAAGAGAGATGGAAAAATCAGTACTCTCTTACAGGAAGTCCATAAAAACAAGCTTATTAGCAAGGATCAGCTTGGCCTACTTCAACACAACTTTAGAGAGAACACATTTAAACTCTTTGAAAATGAGCTGAAAGCTAAAGACACAATGAGCATGGTCACCGTTATTCTGAAGAGCTAAACAAATTTGCAGTTCCCAGGAAAATGATTTTCTCCGCACTTATCTTCACCTCCCTCATCCATCCACCATACTTCAGTGGAGTGCAGGTTTAAATTGCCAGCCTGGTATTCTCACAGAAGTCATTGCGCATCTCAAGGAAATGGTTGCAGAACACCCCATTATGGCACATTGCATGCTTATGCTAGATGCTATGGCCATCAAGAAAGAAGTGGTATTTGACTTTCATTTTGCTTTGTCATTTATTTGTGTGTACATTATTGAGCATATGGCTCTTAATTAAATCTATGTACACTATATTTACTCTTGAAGTCACCTTTAGGCCGGATGAGCTAAAAATCTAAAAAATGCTAAACGAAACAAACGACTAAAGGATGTAAACAAGGCAAGAAGCTCCTCAGAAGCAAAAGATGGCGTAGAACTAATGAAACTAAAGGACGAACTCTGTGTGAAAAATGCAACTACAACAGACTTAGAAAATGAAAAGCTGTGTTTACAAGAAACAGTTGAATCATTGCAGTCCGGAGATAGTAAATTACAGAAGGAAGGGACGATGTATTCTCCAGAAATGAGGATGTTTGTGTATGATGCAATAGTCAATCATGTCCCAACAAAGAATGTGCCAGTGTTTATTCAAAAGTTTGCCAAACGATCTGGTGTCATTCTTGACAAAGTGCTACACAGAAATACCCTAGAGATGATGACCAGGGAGTTGGGCGTTATATCAGATTTCTAAGCCGCTGAAATTCTTTTGGATAGTCATAATCTTACTCTTGGTTTTGACGCGACCACACAAGAGGGGGTTCATATCAATAGCGTCCATGTCACCACTCAAACGGCCTGCCATATTCTGGACATCGACCAGCTAGCTGGTGGTACGGCAGAAGACTCTGCCCTTCATATTGAAGACAGCATAGATCAAATGAATGATGTGTACTGCCAGGTTTACTCGACAGACTTTTCAGCAAATAAGAAAAAAATACTCAACAACATAGCAAACACAATGTCGGACAGAGCTGCTGTTTACCATGCGACAATTCGTCATCTTGAACTATCATGGCGAAAAAATCTAAATAAACTTAACTGCCACCTCCATCCCTTGGATACCATTGCCAGCAAAACGAGATCAACGCTCAAAGCTATGGAGCCTGCTGATGTTGGTAAAAAGCTATGCTTGAGCCATCAACTGATACTTGCAATCAATAAATTCAGGTTTAAAGATGGTCGCGGGGATCCGAAAGGGTTCACTACATACTTGGATAATGCTAGACTTCCAAGAGGTCTAATTCCAAGATATAGGGGAAACCTCCTCCACATTATGTTTCATATTTGTGGAAAACTGCATTGCCACCGGGACTTTTTCCTGAAGCTCTTCAAAGAAGGCACTGTGACTTGTGGTGGTCTTCAGGGAGGGATCAGTCAGGATTTCCTGAATCCTTGTGCCCAAGTGGAAATCCAGATTCTTGGACTCATTGGCAAGTTGCTTTCGGGACCTTGAATGACGACATTTTATACTCCAAGCCAGTCACAAGTTAGCCACATCGATGGCATCAACGTATCGAAAGACATTGTTGGTGTTTTGCAGCGATTCTCCACAAGCCCACTTGACTCTCTGTCTACAAAGACAGATTTCTTCTGTTGTATGTTAAAACAATACCAAATTTGACGGAATAATTCAGCTCGACCTTCCCAAAAGCCAGCTGCTTCCAGTTTGTCAACGTCACCGCCGACAAGCAGCATAAAGTTCCCGAGGTCGCAGCTGAGGAAGAGGTTTCTTCGCTAAACCTACCGCTACCCTCCCAGCGTACGCTTCACATTTCAGATGAAGGCCATTTCAAGAGAACAAGTGAGGGAGGAGGTTAAAGGAAAGACGGGCATCACATTGAAGTATGATGGAACGACGAAGGGTAGACTTGGGCACCTTGCAGAGGTGGAAGTGGCGACAAAGGACAAAACATTCCTAATGGGGGTACAGCAGCAGCCGGGAGGTACATCAAAGGACTACGTAAAATCCATGAAGTCTGTATGCAGCCACGTTGATGACCATCTAATGGCAAATGTCACGAACACCATGACTGACAGATGTGCCACAAACACGGCTGTAGACAGGGAGCTGCAAGAAGAAAGTGGTCATACCCTCAATTCCTTCAGATGTGCTATGCATCCCCTTGAGTCTTTCGCAAGAAAAGCAAACACTATCCTGAAGAAAGAAGATGAAAAGAGGCCGCTGATAAAAGGGTCCATGCCTTACCAAAACCGGGGGGAGTGTTCCGCCCAATCAGTCTTAAGAGCGGCAGACAAACTCTTCAACAACGCAGCCAGTGGAGACAACGTGGCACTTAAAACTTACCTAGCTGATAAGGGGCTACCGTCCAGTCTACCACGTTGGGTCGGCAATCGTTTCAACATTTTATTTTCTAATGCTTGTATTCTTTTCTGTTCAGGAGATGGCATCTTGGAGTATTTTACGAAGGTAGCCCGCCCACAGAATTCCCTGCAGCAGGCATTTGTCAATGCCTGGTCCAACACTCCAAGGACTGCTCTGAGGTGCCTTGGCCTCCTCTTCAAGTGCTTCTTAGAGCCATGGAAGGCCATGGTTGGCCGAGACATCCCTATCCTAGAGATGAATGCGTTGTTTGAAGAAGCAAGGTCTACACTTCAAAGGTGGGAGAATGAACCCCTCGAAATAGTGCATGGTCGGACAGTATTTGGGAAAGTTGTAACTCAGGATTCTTGCTGGGCACACGTGACGAAGATGGCTGACAGTGAGCAGGAGCAGGTAGGATATCTCCTATCGAAGCTGATCGGCGGTATCATCGGGGTGATGAATAGACAGTTATCGACTCAACTTCCAGGCGGTGAATTGTATATTTGTACCTACTGATTGAACGGATGACACGTGGACAAGCAGACAACAATGACTGGCACCTTTACCGGCATGGACGGATCACCGGCTCCACTGCTCATGCTGTCCTGACAAGAGGAAGAAAGTTGGCAGCAAGCGATGGAGCAGGACCGTCCACCACAGCACCTTCAAATCTTGCCAATCGTATATTAGGTTGCGAGGTGGTGTCTGCATTGATCCCTGCCTTGAAGTATGGGAGGAAAATGGAAGGAGAGGCCAGAGCAGCCTACGTCAAATCCCAGCGAGCTCATCACAAGAAGCTGACAGTGATAGAGGGTGGGCTTTTTATATCAGGGACACAAATATTCTTGGGGGCAAGTCCAGATGGAGTGGTGAGTTGCGAATGCTGTGGAGAGGGTGTACTTGAAATAAAGTGTCCGTTCAGTGCATCACACACCTTTCCTTCGCCAGAGAATGTTGCATTCCTAGAGGCATCAGATGATGGAACTGTTGGTCTCAAGAGGTCCCACCAATATTTCTCTCAAATACAATTTCAAATGGGAGTAATGAAGCGTAAAGGGTGCGACTTCTTTGTCTACACAAGACATGGACAGCACAACATACCAGTACAATGTGAGCAAGATAAATGGGACAAATTACTTCTTCACAGCAAAGACTTTTTCATCAGAGAAATTGCAGATGAATTAGTTTCGGCAGCTGCAGTATAATCTCCTTTAACGGAACTATATCTAGCAGAGACTTACATGTACTCCTTGAACAATCTTAAAGACTTAATATTTGTTATTATTATTTTTTGTTGTTGTATCGAACAGTGTCAATTCATCAGGTATTTCTGATTTCTGTATTTTAAGAAATCCTGAATCTGGATTTGTTTTATTTCATATTGTTCACAAGGTTAAACAAAAATTGTGCAGGAACTTTCATGATATCTGTGTTAGAAATTAAATGCCCCATTTCCGTAGCCCACACACAACCTAATGAAACCCTTCGTTGCGTCAACATGATCAATGGCAGACCCTCCCTCAAGGAGAATCATCCATACTTCTCCCAGGTGCAGCTACAAATGGGTGTATGGCAGAGGACCTGGTGTGACTTCTTTGTTTATTCCAGGCATGGGCATCTGTGCATGCGTTTACATTTTAATCAACATCGTTGGAATGAACTCCTCATAATATGTGAACATTTTTTTAAAGCTAAAACCGCAAAAGAACTTGTGACCAGAAAACTGTATCGGTAGGCCTACTCTAACTTTAATGTTAGAATTGTCACAGTGGCAGTGGAAGTGTGTGGCCAAAAACTAAAAAGTTAGTACGTTACTGTTCTTATGAAAAATATGACACAGTACGATTTGTGTCTCCCTTTCAGAGATTAAGTTTTATGTTGTGAGTTTAAATACTAGTCAGAAATGTTCAAAAAATAGATATTGGAGTAATTTAAATTCATCATATTTCTCTAGTTCGTTCGTTCGTGTCTCCTTAGATCAAGATTAATGTATCTTGATCTTCGGAGTAGTTGATACAACCGGCCGTGTCAGACACGTTGCCCCGGGGTGCGAGATAGGACTCTTGTAGCGTGCCCCCACTTAACACAATTATACAATAACAATTAACATTACATTGCTGCATTAATGATTTGTGTGTTGTGAGATGCATGAGGGTTTTTTATAAAATAATGTAGAATCATCTTGTTGTGATAATATGTAAAATATTTTTGGATTGGATCATGTTTTAAGAGAGGGTACACACATCTAGAAATTACCAGGTGTTGGACTAGGGAACCTGATTGGTTCACAACTTTTAAAATTTGGCTACCAAAGTGAACTAATTGTCAAATCTTTTCTTTTGTTTTGTAGTCCTACAATAATCTTTTTCTCTGTGCATAGGTTGGGTTTTCCTGCATCCATTGTCACCGACCAGGGGGAGGGAATTCAAGAACCACTTAGTGGCACAGATGCTGAAGCTGACGGGTTCAAAGCACCATGTCTCATCAGCAGATCACCCTCAAACAAATGGCCTGCGAGAAAGGTTTAATCAAACCTTAATCAAAGGTCTGGAAAAGGCGTTGAGAGGGGACTCAGCATATCACCCTCAAACAAATGGCCTGTGTGAAAGGTTCAATCAAACGTTAATCACAGGTCTTGAAAAGGCGGTGAGAGGGGACTCAGCATATCACCCTCAAACAAATGGCCTGTGTGAAAGGTTTAATCAAACCTTGATCAAATGTCTGGAAAAGGCGGTGAGAGGGGACTCAGCATATCAACCTCAAACAAATGGCCTGTGTGAAAGGTTTAATCAATGGAGCTAGCTTCCAAAGGCAGTCGAGAACTGGGATCAGTTGCCTGAAACGTCACAAGAAGCACTCTCAGAAATGGGGAATTATTTTTGTAAAATGCATTTACTGGTGAACTTTGCTACATGCGGACAAAGTCCTGAACATAAATGAGGCAGATGTGGCTGTTGCAGGTAAATACCAGTTTGCCTTTGGAACCGAAAGTGGGGCTGCTAGACTCATCCGAACAGCTTGTAAAGCACTGACAGAACATGGATGTTGTACTCTGCAATTCCTTTAATTTGACACCAAAACCAGCTCAGTAGCCCTTAGACAAAATTTTGACCTGAAAACCCTACTTAGATCAAGATCTATCGGCAGATGTTGTTTTATGAAGTTTATTTTCGTCTTCATGTCAACAATGCAAGATAAAATTGTCGATAAGATGTGTGGAAATGTCCTGTACCATAGTAACTTTTTGATATTTTCTCTTCCAAAATTATTGCGGCCTTAACGCCGGCAAATACGGTATTTGGAAAAATTAGGGGGCAAAAATTGCTGATGACATTGAAACTACCAAGTGTACCCTCGAAAAGCTACAAAAGCACCTTTGAATAGAAACAAGAATCCAACATCTTGTTGTTGTGGGGAATGCCAAGACCTACGGCCATTTAGTGAAAATCAAACAGGAATATGTGCAGTACATGGAGTGGTTAATATTGTTTCCCGGAGACTGGCACATTTTGAAAAATCTACAGCCTGTGCTCATGAAGATCTAGTGGCATGCAGGTCTTCATGAGCTGGCTGTGAAGAACCACAAAGGGGCAACACTGACTTCTCTGGCATCATGTAGCCACTTTAAAAGGACTCCCAGGTTTCTGCTTGCTGCATGGGAGGCAATGTACCGAATCCCAGCTGCTGGCCTTCATGCGGAGGTATAACGTGGAAGAAGTAGACCCTGACCTATTTGAAGACTTCACAAGAAAGCAGGCTGAGGAAGATGGTACATACAAGTTGTGGCACAGTTTCATCCATCGAGATGCCCTCTCGTACATGCTTCTATACTACGCTTTTCGTACAGGCAATTGGCATCTCCGAGTTGCTGCTTTGAAGAGGATGGGACCGCTCTTTCATGCATTTGACCGCCCTATGTATCGTTGTTTGATACCTGGCCACATGTCAGACTGCAAATGCTGCCTTCAATTCACGACCACTTGGAAAAAGGAATTGTGGTGAGCTTGAAGGAGCGTGCAGGACAAAGTGTAGCGTTGGATGAATCCCATGAAACCCTTATCAACAGAGATATCAAAATGGCTCTCCATGAACCTGGTCCTCACCTGATGGACAAGCTTGCCATGTATCTTCTGTACAGCGCAATGGGGCAAGAAAGGGTGCGTAATCAAGTTCTTCCATCAGGAACAGATTGTATTTGTAGCTTTTCCTTGATGAATTAACCTTTAATTTCATATTTACCAGGAAGAAGAACTAGACATTTTTCAAAAGTATGGACGATTTGTGCAATTCTGCTCATCGGAGCCTTGTAAGCAAAAAACATCAAGCCACCACATATCCAATATAAAACGAGTTGAACAGCTACTAGGAGAAGGAGGCATGAAACGACTGTTCATTGACAAGGGATCAATGTTTAGGTAATGTTTAATGATACAAGAGCTATTGGGCTTTGGATTTAGTTGTGGTGAAGAAAGGATGAAAGGTCACAAATGACTTTTGCTATTATGGGGAGTCATGGATGGTCACAAATGTATCTGGGTATATAGGTGGCCTGACAATTGCATGCATGAGATTCTGATAGTGGACTGTATAATTATGTTCTGTACGTATTGCAGTGCTTTGAGTTTTTTTGCTTTTTGATAGATTGTTCTAGGTAGTTTGTGATTTTCGCCAAAATGTCTTCAAAATATTGTATTGCAGAAATGATGATTGTTGAAAGCTTTCAGCTTCGGAAAGTTACGGCGAGTGGTCGGTATTATTTATTCGGCCATGTGATCGAGAGTGGTGTCGAAACAACGGCCATTAAGGGGTGCTTCGTCAATGATGTTAAGAGTGAAGCAGCAGCGGACCTCCTTAAACTAAAGGCATGTGACAAGATTATTGTCACACACGTTGTGGGAAAGGGAGGACCCAGTCTTTGTTTGCTCGCAAATGCTACGGTAAGTGAAAGTTTGGAACTTCATGGTGTTCATTTTTTAGTGGATTTTTGTTGAGTTAGCGTCCACTTTTGACTTTCTGAAGATCGTGAAATAACGTGTTTCAAATATTTAATTGTTTTGATGAAAAATCATCATTTAACTTGGATGAATGATAGGCCTAAGCTAGTCTTTACTCCATACAGAGTTAGATTTTATGATATATTAAGGATTGGGTATGTTTAGACAGTTAAATCTTTTTCTTCTTAAGATTTATTTTTCGGCAGAGTCAAGGTTGGGAGGTTTTCAAAAGAAATCTATTGTCCACGATGCGAAACACAGAACATTTCTACATGGGGGATTTCTTTCCACCACACGTATTTCAATTGAGGCGAAAAATACTGGCTAGGACACTATTTCAAACAACGTATTATTCTGTATTCTTAGTCTCTTTTTTATCATTAAATATAATGAACAGTATGACACAAAACTTGATGCATTTCAACTAAGAGTTCAAGAACGTGCAAATAATTTGCCCGTAGCAGATCCAGATAGAGCAGCGAATCTAAACAGAGAGGCTGTTCACACCGGCAGAGATAGCGCGCGCTAGACCGCACTATCTCTGCGGTTTGGAAGGTACAACGTCGTTTCGGTCCGCCCAACAGCGAGCCAAAACGGCGTGCCACTGGAGCACCTCTTGGGGGTGGTCCACGAGAGAAAAAAGGGGGTGCTACGATAGACCGCGCATTGCGATGTGAACAGCCTGTCAGACATCATATCTACCATAAAGAGTACTATGACAGACCAAGGGCCAACTATGCCCCAATTCAGCGATAAGCTTAAAATACTCGAGGAGTTGTTGCCTGAAGTTGTCAGCAACTGGGACACTTTAGAAGAGGTAGACAAAGCAACATGTAGGCAGTTTGCCACATTCTATTGTAAAATGCACCCGCTGATCAATTTCGCGGAGGAGCTAGACAAGGTCCTAAAATCATACGAGGACATAGCATCAGAAGGAAAGACTACACATACACTCCAAACAGGGGAAACGGGTGTACGACGACACATACACTCCAAACAGGGGAATCGGGTGTACGGCGACTTATCAGCACTGCCAGCAAGGCCTATCATCACAGGGGATCGGACAAATCGAGTGTCGAAGACTACTTCACTCCCTACTTGACACATGAATTTGACTCGACAAATCACTTGGTAGACTATGTCGGGAATAGAGCCAATATTCTTTTTGAGGGAGCTGCTGTGACATATTTTCAACTGCAGCACTTCCAGAGCTTCGTGTCAGTCCTCCCTGAACCCAATAATCTTCTCCGTGCAGTGGCTGAAGATGCCTCAGATAAAGTATATGAAGCTGAACTACGTGCCCTTGGAAAAGTGCACAAGGATCCTCACAGAACCCTTCTGGACAGCGGTAATGACCTCTGATAACATCCTCAGGCCTAAATGATGTGCTGCACCAGTTACAAGTGAAACTGACGCCGAGATGTTATCAGGCGTGTCAGCTGTGACAGGCATCTCCCCGGTAATGGACAACATCTACGACAAGCTGTTTGAGGATGAAGAAGATGCAGACAAACATGCTATATGTGTCCAAGCTCTGGAGCTGATTTGTTGTGCCATCCTACAGATATTAGAGCGTCAATGCAAAGGACCAACTACCGGGGAAAGTACTGGAAGCCAGCAGCTGCATTCAAGCAGTCGTTCTCTAACGTACCGTCAACCAACCTTATAGGAGAGTGAGATTACGCAATTTTGGACATGTTAGTCAGACAGAAGCCTTCAGCAAGAGTGATAAGCTTAGAAGCACTCATCATGTGGACAAATAACAAGACGGTAGGGTTGCTACATAGCAGGAACAACAAAGCTAATGACTGAAGCTAGATCGAGTGCTCCAGCGGTACTTCAAAAATACAAAGACAGGATATCGACAATAAAAAGCGAAAAATGGAGGCTCGAAGTCTGAGAGGAGAGACGAGAAGATTGAAGAGCTGAAAGATGCAAAATTACTAGCAAAAAAGATGGAACTGACAGTCAAAGAACTGAGTGAATGCAGAGCAATTTTAAAAGCAACTGAATTCTTACTCCAGCACAATGAAGACTACCTTGTGAAGGCAGCAGACAGGGCAATTTGTCCAGATGTGCAGTTTGCTCATAGGTAATTTGTTTGTATCTTTTCAGTCATTGTTGTTGTTCAAATGACCTGGTGTGTGATAAATCAGTATTGTGATTTACATAGTACACATGTCTTTTTCAGAATTGTTGACAATTTTATCCCTATAAGACTGGTTTGATTTGGTTGGAACTACAGGAAGCATAATTATTAAAATTCACACAAAATATAACCATTTACAACCCATGTCACCTTTGAACCTATGACTCCAAAATCAGATAATCTCCTCCTTGTGGCGTATTAAAGAGGTCATCAAACACCACTTCCTCAAAGATGACCCTCAAGATCTGTGGTCTAGGATCCTCTGCCACTTGTAAGGCACAAGTTTATCCCAATATAAGCCATCTTCTACGGATCTTACTTTTCCTCCCTACTGCCACAGCACTGGTAGAGAGACAATTCTCCACAATCAAGTGATGTCAAGGGGACTGGCAGACATAGACAAGGCATTATCAAGGTATTGGCGTGTTCTACCTCGCTCGCCAAATAAGTTTGCAACAACTTCGCTTATGTGAAGTTTAGAGTGGATGGAGAGACGGCTATTGTCAATATCAGCGAAATAAAGAACTTTGACAGGGAGAGCCATCACGAGGACAAATGTCACATGGTGCGGTGGAGCCCTGCAGATGTGAAGGCCAACAGTGCCGGGACTGACGAATCCAACTCGAACTCCAAGCTCGAAAACTCACAGAAAAACAAGAAGGGTAGGCCTACAACATTCTTCAGAATAGGCCTAAACGAAGCAAAAGGGATGAGAATTCTTCAGACGAAGACATGGAGGTTGAAACCGACGAGTACTACAGAGCTCAGATACTACTTTTTGGAGGTAAGTAATTCAACTTAGCTACCTAGACTCTAGAAACCTATCCAAAATTTGAAATTTTAAGAGGTGAAATCGTATTATCGTATTCCACTCTTATTATTGTACTAAATACGATTAAATCGTACTGTTTGGCATCTCTGCTTACAGCACCCAATATGGCCTTGTACAGAGACATTGTAGAAGTTGCAGCTTGGGCTGTCCCTTGTATTCCAGAGAGACAACCTCCTCATTTCTGCAGTCCACAGAAGTGTGTCTGCCACACAAGCCACATTGACAAGAATGGAGACACATCCAGGTGTTCATCTGAGGCATGTTCATGCTGCTGCAGGCGGAGCAACAGAAAGTAATGAACCCATGTCAAAAAAGTTGCTGGTAAAATTATGTATACTATAGTTTTGGTTGTGTTGATGTTTTTAAACGATGATATTGTTAATGAAACTAAATTTTCATCACCATTGTGTGTTTATGTGTTTTAGGGATTGGAGGTGTGATATATTAGAAGTTCATTCAGCATTCCACACCCTTATTGCGGTAGCTTTCCGATCGTGTCTTCTCTAGTCTAAAGATTTTATGCCTGGGCTCAGTTGTTTTTAGTTGTTATTTCCCTTTTTCTGTTACTTTTGTTAGAGTTATTTATTTTTAAGTTCAGTGCCGTGTGTTTTTCTGCCATCATGCCTGGTATTTTCAAGGTGTTTTTTGTTGGACAATTTGAGACCCGCAGACCACGAGGCAAGGAACCGCATTTGTTTGGGCCCATGTTGGAGTCGGGGGAAGCAGAGCCAGTGGCCGTCTATTGCCACTTTCCTGAGGAGCAGGTCGGGAAAGATCTGTTGGCGTTGCCATTGCGCAAAAAAGTGATGCTCGACAAACGATGCTCGACAAACGATGCTCGTCTAAGCTAATGCATAGCTTAGACGAGGCAAGAAGGACAGAGCTTATGACTGAAGCTAGATCAGCTTATGACTGAAGCTAGATCAAGAGCTGCAGCTGTACTTCAAAAATACAAAGACAGGATGTGGACAATAGCGAAACATGAAGGCACAAAGTTAGAGAGGAGAGATGAGCAGATTGAAGAGCTGAAAGATGCAAAATTACAGGCAAAGATGAAACTGACAGTCAAAGAACTCCAAGAAGAACTGAGTGAGTGCAGAGCGATTTCAAAAGCAACTGAATATGCAGCTAATGAAATGGAACAGCAGATAGAGAAGTCAAGGAAAGACAAAAAATGTGTGTACCAGTCATATTGGTATGAAAACAAAAAAGGAGAGAATGAAGACAACACCTTCGGCTCTTGTGAAAGAGAACTTGCCTATCTTCAGACCAGGATTAACACTTTGACGAACAACAACAAAGAACTGGCAGATCTTGTTGATCTCCTAAAGGATGACGAGATAACCACATTTAAAGATGGAAAATACTCAGATGACATACGAATAACTATTATGGAACTCTTGGCCTGCAAAGTCTCCATGGCAAAAGTCAGTAAAGTGATGAAGGTAGTGTTGAAGAATTTGACAGGAAAAGATTTAGAGCAACTCCCATCACTTGCTACAGTCTCACAGATTGCTGTTGAAGCAAGATATCTAGCTGATGTAGAAGTTGCAACAGCAAAGTTGGCAAACCATCTCACAGGCACTTTAGGCAATTGTCTGCATGGCAATGGGATGACTAAGTGCAAGAAAAAGTATCAGGGGTTTTCAAGTCACTTTGCCTGATGGTTCAACCTGCACCATTGAACGTGAAAGGCAAAAACGTGCAGCAGAGAGCTCAAAGCGTCATTTTCAAGCCCTGCTAGAAGATCCAGCTCTTTTATAAGGAAAGAGGATAGACCACCTCTTCAATGTAGAAACAGAAAAATGATGGTACAGTGGAACTGTGGTGAGCATCAAGAAAGAGGAAGAAAACAAATTCAAAACACTTTATTCCATTAATTATCGAAGATCTGAATCAAAGATCTCTTAAGAAGTGGACAAAGGCTGCAGGCAGTAGCCAAAGCTTTACAACAGGAGATCCTGAAGCCAAGCCGGTCCTAGGGCACTCGTTGGCTGGAAGATCGGCGCAGAGCACTGAGATGCCTGGCAACCGACTACCATGCCATTGTAACTCAGTATAATGCGTATGCCTCTGGGCAGAGAAGAGATATCCCACCTAGTGATGCTGCTAAGATGAAGGGGTACCTCAAACTGCTTACAGGACCTAATTTTGTTTTCCATATGGCCTTGAACAGAGACATGGTAGAAATTGCAGCTGAGCTGTCCCTTGTATTCCAGAGAGACAACCTCCTTATTTCTGCAGTTCGCAGAAGTGTGTCTGCCACACAAGCCACATTGACCAGAATGGAGACACATCCAGGTGTTCATCTGAGGCATGTTCATGCTGCTGCAGGCAAGATAAAGTAATGAACCCATGTCACCTTCTGTGGCGTGGACATTGATGCTAGACCTTGTCATGCCTTTGAAAGTGGGAAGAAGAAGATCATCCAAGCAACGATTCATTGCTTAATGTCAGGTTTTCTGATTTTTGGCAGAATCCCATCATTCTGGCATCAGATATTCTCAATGTAACCAACTTTATCTCTTTAAACCCCTCTATATAGTCTCATTCATTTTTTTATTTTTGTTTTAATGGACTCTCGGTTTGTGCCTGATTTAGTTATTGCACAGCTCAAGAGTTGATGTTATTGTAACGATGTATACTTCTTGTTGTTATTGTTTATATGTCCTTTTTGCAATATTTAGTGATGATAGTTTAGTTATTTGATATTTTTACTTATGTAACTTACGTATGTATTCGTTACTGCTCTTTTATTATTTATATTTGATTATTTCAAAATAAATTTGTACCCAAGACAGGTGTCAGTCTTCGGACTGTTTGCTCTTGGTTTTTGATGTGTTTTGATTTCAATAAAATCCTATATAACTTTCCTGATAATCCAGATGCATTCCAAGAATTTAAAGTTGTATTTAACTTTGATCTATTTATTTTTAACAAAGGGGCAGACTCGCATCTACCACAATTCCCAACAGAGGTGGTTATAACATCCACTCACAATCACCCTGTGATGTGTACAGATGCACTCAAATACAGGGATGTTTCCAAAGACACCAAACAGAGGTTGACAGAACTTTTCAAAAGAGAACATGGTCCAACCCAAGCAGTGGAGATGCTCAAATATGAGCTCTTACTCAAGCACAAGGAAGACTACCTTGTGAAGGCAGCAGACAGGGCGATTTGTCCAGATGTGCAGTTTGCTCATAGGTAATTTGTTAGTCTCTTTTCAGTCATTGTTGTTGTTCAAATGACCTGGTGTGTGATAAATCAGTATTGTGATTTGGTACAGTCTTTTTCAGAATTGTTGACAATTTTACCCCCATAAGACCAAAATTCACACAAAAGATAACCATTTACAACCCATGTCACCTTTGAACCTATGACTCCAAAATCAGATAATCTCCTCCTTGTGGCTTATTAAAGAGGTCATCGAACACCACTTCCTCAAAGATGACCTTCAAGATATGTGGTCTAGGATCCTCTGCCACTTGTAAGGCACAAGTTTAATCCCAATATTGGCCATCTTCTACGGATCTTACTTTTCCTCCCTTCTGCCACAGCACAGGTAGAGAGACAATTCTCCACAATCAAGTGATGTCAAGGGGACTGGCAGACATAGACAAGGCATTATCAAGGTATTGGCTTGTTATACCTCGCTGGCCCAAGAAGTTTGCAACAACTTTGCTTATGTGAAGTTTAGAGTGGATGGAGAGACGGCTGTCGTCAATATCAGCGAAATAAAGAACTTTGACAGGGAGAGCCACCACGAGGACAAATGTCACATGGTGCGGTGGAGCCCTGCAGATGTGAAGGCCAACAGTGCCGGGACTTCCGAATCCAACTCCAACTCCAAGCTCGAAAACTCAAAGAAAAACAAGAAGGGTAGGACTACAGCATTTTTCAGAAGTAAACGGAGCAAAAGGGATGAGAATTCTTCAGACGATGACACGATGGAGGTTGAAACCAACGAGTACTACAGAGCTCAGATACTATTTTTTGGAGGTAAGTAATTCAACTTACCGGCAGCTACCTAGACTCTAGAAACCTATCCAAAATTTTACCCGTAACTCCTGCGTGGAGAGGAGGGGTTTTTTGGGCCACTTACGACAAAATCCTTTTTTTTAGACTCTTTTCTTCCTATTTATTATCATTTCTTGTTCAAATCATGAAGCAAATACTATTATTATTTAAACAAAAAAAGAATCCAAGAATTTTTTTTATGAATTGCCATGACAATATTCATTTCCATTTTCACTGTTTCGGAGGTAGTTTTCGGTCAATCAAGGTCAATCAAAGTCAATAGGAAGCGCGCGCCGTGCCAGGTATGTATATAGCCGTACAGACATAGACCAAAAAACGATTGTAAGAAATCTGCAGCTCAAAAGGTGATCAAGCTCTTTACCAGGACTCGTGAACATGGAGAATGAAATATATCATCAGTTGAAAGTCGAAGTGAACAATTTTTTTGATTTTCAAAAAAGTTACTATATAATTTTTGCCATCATTTTAAAATGCAATTTATTCCATGACTAACATTTAACAGCATAGGAGTTATTATCGAATAATTTAATCAACTTTATTTCGTTACAGAAACGGTATCCGGAGAGTCAGCAGAAGTCCCGCCTGAACATGATGAAGTCCCGTCTGAACATGATAAAGAAGTCGGTGGAAAAGAAGGAGAGCCAGGTATGGAAAGTGGAATTCTTGTTACATATGATGAGAAGTACCTCTTTATAACAATTATATGTCGTCCATGAACAAAAATATAATTCAATTAAAGCAGAATATTAAAAGTATATATATTCCCATTATTGTATGATGCAAAAATTCCATGAATGACATTTAAAAGTATTAGACAAATTATCAATTAATTTAATCAACTTTATTTCATTACAGACCCGGTATCCGTAGAGTCAGCAGAAGTCCCGCTTGAACATGATGAAGTCCCGTCTGAACATGATGAAGAAGTCGGTGGCAGTCGGGTAAAATAACCACCACTAAACCGCAAATCACAACCTATTTTACTTTGGTATAGGTTATTTAACCATCACGACCTAATCCAAGATCTCTCTTTAACTGTTATGGAAAACAAAATTACGATGGATATTAATATTTCGTAAAATTTATTGTAAGAAGTTAACATTTCTTTGACTTTGGATCATTAGGAGGTGAACCACCGGTTGAATTCAATGAAAAGCATGAGGCTGTGCTTGAGGCAATGGTGGAGGAGAGTGTTGAGGGTATTCCGGGGCCAGAAGAGGAGGCTGGACACCTAGCTCTCCCTTCGAGCCAAATGTCACAGGTAGAATTTGTAGAATTTGATTGACCCCCTCTCTGGGTATGAGAGTACAAACGAACATAAAAATATACATAGCGATGCACGACTTTCCATCGCCATATTTGTAACTCAGTGAAATGCGTATGCCTCTGGGCAGAAAAGAGATATCCCACCTAGTGATGCTGCCCAGATGAAGGGGTACCTCAAACTGCTTACAGCACCTAATTTTGTTTCCCATATGGCCTTGTACAGAGACATTGTAGAAGTTGCAGCTGAGCTGTCCCTTGTATTCTAGAGAGATAACCTCCTCATTTCTGCAGTTCGCAGAAGTGTGCCTGCCACACAAGCCACATTGACCAGAATGGAGACACATCCAGGTGTTCATCTGAGGCATGTTCATGCTGCTGCAGGCAGAGCAAGAGAAAGTAATGAACCCCATGTCACCTTCTGTGGCATGGACATTGATGCTAGGCCTCTTCATGCCTTTGAAAGTGTGAAGAAGAAGATCACCCAAACCATGATTCATTTCCTTGATGTCAGTTTTGCTGACTTCTGGCAGAATCCCATCATTCAGGCATTATTCTGGCTCACTTGTTTATGTGTGATCGCCAGGCTGTGCAGACACAAAATTTTCTTAGCTCTTCATTTTCGTTTGTACCATCACTTTGTTTGCAAGTATGGAATATGTAATACGTTTTGATCTATTTTACTGTGTATTATTTGTACTTGTATTATATATCTAAGTTTTGTTGAAATGCTTTTTAAAATTGAGCTTGTAAAACTTGCAATGTAATTTAGCTCTCGGGGGTTCTAATAAAACCATTCTACTACTACTACTATCAGATATTTTTAATGTAACCAACTTTCCTGATGATCCAGATGCATTCCAAGAATTTGGCATGGAGAGTGTTACTAATCTTGAGGAATACTCCCCTCCTAAGGGAAAAGGGCTGTAACTCAACACTTGTGTCAGTGAAATAGATGAAGCTTCAAGAGGTCATCAAACACCACTTCCTCAAAGATGACCTTCAAGATCTGTGGTCTAGGATCCTCTGCCATAAGGCACAATTTTATCTCAATACTGGCCATCTTCTACGGATCTTACTTCTCCTCCCTACTGCCACAGCACAGGTAGAGAGACAATTCTCCACAATCAAGTGATGTCAAGGGGACTGGCAGACATAGACAAGGCATTATCAAGGTATTGGCATGTTCTACCTCGCTCGCCCAATAAGTTTGCAACAACTTCGCTTATGTGAAGTTTAGAGTGGATGGAGAGATGGCTGTCGTCAATATCAGCGAAATAAAGAACTTTGACAGGGAGAGCCACCACGAGGACAAATGTTACATGGTGCGGTGGAGCCCTGCAGATGTGAAGGCCAACAGTGCCGGGACTTCCGAATCAAACTCGAACTCCAAGCTCGAAAACTCAAAGAAAAACAAGAAGGGTAGGCCTACAACATTCTTCAGAAGTAAACGGAGCAAAAGGGATGAGAATTCTTCAGACGATGACTCGATAGAGGTTGAAACCGATGGGTACTACAGAGCTCAGAAACTACTTTTGGAGGTAAGTAATTCAACTTAGCTACCTAGACTCTATAAACCCGTCAACCAACTTATAGGAAAGCGAGATTACGCAATTTTTGACATGTTAGTCAGACAGAAGCCATCAGCAAGAGTGATAAGCTCAGAAACACTCATCATGTGGACAAATAACAAGACTGTAGGGTGGATACATAGCTTAGACGAGGCAAGAAGGACAGAGCTTATGACTGAAGCTAGATCGCGAGCTCCAGCTGTACTTCAGAAATACAAAAACAGAATGACAATCAAAAGCGAAAAATGGAGGCTCGAAGTTAGAGAGAGATGAGAAGATTGAAGAGCTAAAAGATGCAAAATTACAGGCAAAGAAGATGATACTGACAGTCAAAGAACTGAGTAAATGCAGAGCAATTTTAAAAGCAACTGAATGTGCAGCTAATGAAATGAAAATGCTGATAGAAAAAATTTAAAAAGTATCTGGGTTTTCAAGTCACTTTGCTCGATGGTTCAACCCGCACCATGTGCTTGACTGAAATGGCAAAAGGAAATACAGAAGGAACGATGGAGGCTTTCAAGGATAGATTGAGAGAGTTTGCAGAAGTGCTATTAACAGGTGAGAACACAGACGCCATCTACAACAAGCTAAACTGCTCATTCAAAAGCACTATGACAGACCAGGGACCTGGATTTCCCCAGATGAGTGAATGGGTGAAATTGAAGAAATTGGAAAAGTCCTGAAATCACTAGAAGAAATTTCAACTTGCGCGAGAGCAACGTTTTAAAGAACAGAAACTCAAACAAAGTAATAAGATTGAACACGAAAGGCATGTTCATATCCAGATTGATGGCATGATGATGCAGCTGTACTACCTGTATCGAAGACCTCCAAAGAAGTGGGGGGAGCTGCATGCAGTAGCCACAGCTTTGGAACAAGATCTACTGAAGCCAAGCCTGTCCCATGGCACTCAGTGGCTACATCTTCGGCGTAGAGGGTTGTGATGCCTGGCAACTGACTACCATGCCATTGTTACTCAGTGTAATGAGTATGCCTCTGGGCAGAGATATATTCCACCTAGTGATGCTGCCCAGATGAAGGGGTACCTCAAACGGCTTACAGCACCTTATTTTGTTTTCCATATGGCCTTGTACAGAGACATTGTAGAAGTTGCAGCTGAGTTGCCCTTGTATTCCAGAGAGACAACCTCCTCATTTCTGCAGTTCGCAGTAGTGTGTCTGCCACACAAGCCACATTGACCAGAATGGAGACATATCCAGGTGTTCATCTTATTTATTTTTAAGTTGAGTGCCGTGTGTTTTCCATCCATCATGCCTGGTATTTTCAAGGTTTGTGTTGTGGAACAATTTGAAATACGAAGACCACGAGGCATGGAGCCGCATGTGTTTGGGCTCGTGTTGGAGTCGGGGGAGTCGGAGCCAGTGGCCGTTTATTGCCACTTTCCCGAAGAGCAGGTGGCCAAAGATCTCTTGGCATTGCCAATAAGGAAGAAGGTTATGCTAGCAAGGGCACAATGAAGGGTCGAAACCTGTCCTTAACGAAGGAATCCAAGGTATTCACTTTTGTTAGAGTTATTTATTTTTAAGTTGAGTGCCATGTGTTGTCCATCCATCATGCCTGGTATTTTCAAGGTTTGTGTTGTGGAACAATTTGAAATACGAAGACCACGAGGCATGGAGCCGCATGTGTTTGGGCTCGTGTTGGAGTCGGGGGAGTCGGAGCCAGTGGCCGTTTATTGCCACTTTCCCGAAGAGCAGGTGGCCAAAGATCTCTTGGCATTGCCAATAAGGAAGAAGGTTATGCTAGCAGGGGCACAATGAAGGGTCGAAACCTGTCCTTAACGAAGGAATCCAAGGTATTCAACTTTTGTTAGAGTTATTTATTTTTAAGTTGAGTGCCATGTGTTGTCCATCCATCATGCCTGGTATTTTCAAGGTTTGTGTTGTGGAACAATTTGAAATACGAAGACCACGAGGCATGGAGCCGCATGTGTTTGGGCTCGTGTTGGAGTCAGGGGAGTCGGAGCCAGTGGCCGTTTATTGCCACTTTCCCGAAGAGCAGGTGGCCAAAGATCTCTTGGCGTTGCCATTAAGGAAGAAGGTTATGCTCGCCAAGGGCACCATGAAGGGTCGAAACCTGTCCTTAACGAAGGAATCCAAGGTATTTATTTTGTTTTTTCTGTTTTGTGTATGATTGTTGGGGTGTATATTTAAGTGTAGGTTTCGGACAGTACGTTGGATGCATACCACAACATATGCCAGAGTCACTGAAAAATAGAATTCTGGGTGAATTTGTTTGTTTTCCATGTTTTTTATTTTTAATGCTTTGTTTCATGTTTTGTAGATTGTATCTTTGGTGTCGACACCCACCTTCAAGAGGCGTCGCCTGATGCTGAAAGACACAAACATGGAAGGATCGCTAGGCTTAACTTCGTTGGGCTCAGTGGCAGAGAACGTAAATATGGTCGTGAATGACACTGTTGTGGTCACAGTGGTGTTGGTCCGTGACCAAGCGCTATGTTCAACCCAACAATCATGCATTGAGGTTTGTATGTTGTTGTTGTTGATTTTTTTGTTGGTTCGGATGGTTATGTGGGCATCGATTATTCTTCGTTTGTTTTTTGCAGGTTTTTTGTGATGTTCTATTATGGCAGGATAGCTAAAATGTCAAACCCATGGCTGCCACTAGCCTACTGCAGTGCCTTTGCGAGTATTGTGTAAATGTAAATTTCCTTGTGAAGTCGTTGACTGCAAAGTGCATGCAGGTTGGACAGAAGAACACCATTAGAAACAAAACGATGCACTGAATGTTACACTATGTCCCCAGCAAGGAAACACTCCCAAGAGAGCCTGCATTGACAGGATCTGCAAGCAGTGTGGTACGAAGGGTTTAGGAGATGTGTTTCGGCCGCTCCTCAACAGTCACGGCAAGGAACCTATAACCTGGAGGGAGTGGACGATGAAAGAAGTTGAGAAGGGTAAACGAATGGCACTCATAGAAAAAAATGGGACTGTGGATGATGCTGTCAACGCCCTCATTATCAGACTTGAACTATTTGCAAAATATCTGGGTAGTGCTAAGTGGCAGGCTCAGCAATTTCAGGCTCTGACCAGGGATGTCCTCTACGAATGGCTGGTTTACTGCCTTAATTTTGGAGAGAACTAGAATTTGCTGTATCTTGTGGAGCAGAAAGCTTATGTTAGCAGTTAGTAATGTTTTGTATTTTTAATGTATACAATATAATTGTAAGAACTAGTATAATGCTATAGTAATGCAAAGATACACTATTGATATAGTGAACAGAGAAAAGCGATCTCGATCGATCTTTTAGCAACAACTTTTGTATAAATGTGTTTTATGTAAGCATTAATTAAGCTTAAGCAGTAATTCATTGTTTTATACATTATGTACAGTTTTTATATTTTATTGTTTTGCCTTGCATACTTTGTTTTATGATGTACATACATTTTGTTTTGTTGTTAATAAACTTCAAACTTCAATTTCAACTTTCACCTCCACGAGACCGAGGAACACTTGGCAAGCATGTCCCAAATCAGTGCTGTCGCTAAAAGAACATGAAATGGACCAATTGGCATCTTTTCTGGGACACGATATCATGATCCACAGACAGTACTACCCCCTCCCACTGGATGTTGTGTAAGTTGCTCATGTTTCCACCTGGCAGCAGAAAAGGGTTGAATCAGAGAGTTTGCATGAAAGGGATTGGATGAAATCGTAGTTTCTCCTGATGACATCGCAGAGTTTTCTATTGTTAAATGTTATACTGTATTTTCTATTATTTGTACTTTCACTATCAAAAAAGCCATTGGAAGCAAAATTTCTGTGTAATGTTTGCATGCATGGACCAATAAAATAAAATTATTTTGAATCTTGAGACGGATGAGGGAAAAACTGTTGTTTCTGATGATGACCACGCAGCGCAGGGAATTATGGGTGTTAAAGAAGAAAGTGAACGTGTGAGCAGTGTTCCAAAAGAGCACAAAGACATGGACATTGAACAGGAAAGTGAAGACAATAGCAGTGTCACTAGAGAAGAACCGGATGGTGCAGCGAAACAGAGCAACAGAAATTTGAGTAAAATTGAATAACTAATAAGGGAGATATGAATTTTGTAAAAGGTATGGAAAACTATGAAACTTAGAAAATCACTACACAATTCCATTCAAATCGGTCATTCAGATGTAATATCAGCAAACTCAGCACGTAATCTTGGAGTTCCGTTTGCTAGTGAATATGAACATAAATGACTTTGTATTTAAAACAAAAAGATATTTAAAACTATTGATGGAACGTAGAAAGAAGATGCTGCTTCTTGAAGGATGGATTTAACAGAGTTTTTTTCCAATTGAAGACAACACCAGTTCTAGAACGGTCGAAAAACAGTGGCCAGGCCAGTAGTCTACAACATGCCATCCCATGCATAAAAATAATATAAAATCAGATCTTTTGGCATAGTAATGCGATTACGTCAAAGATTTTGTATTACTCGCCCAACTTGCCTAAAAATATATCTGCATACAAGCGAGTTTGTCTCCATCAAAAGGTCTACTTAGCATGGCTGGGCATATACATATATATCCCCAAATGCACAAAGCCGAACCCAGAGACAGTAGACTTAAAAAAAAACAATGCAAGCAACATGGTCTAGTTCACTCACATCATTGAAATATAGAGCTAAATACTTTAATAAGTCTGCAGAAGATCTCATTTTTTGGTATCTAGGTTTAAAAAAGAGCAGAAATTTGTTTGTCCATTTTATTCGATAGGTCTAGGCTTTGAGTAAGACTAGCTGGTAAGAATGGGGAACTTAGGGTTAAATGAACATGAGACTGGATATTGTTCATACTCTGAGCACGGAAAAAGAAACAGTTAGCCATTTCTTATGCAAGTGCTCTCTCTTCCTTATAGAGAGCCATGCTAAAGAATTTGGCATGGAAAAAAAAATAGCAATCCCAATACTCCTGAATTCCACAGACATTAACAACCAACAGGCTCTGGTCAACTTCGTATCTAGAACTAAAAGGGTACACCTGTACCCATAGTGCTAACCACCTTGCACCGCACATAATTATTCAAGCTCAAGATGTTTCGCTTTTTTAGTGAGTGATACATGAAGAAGAAGAAGAGGGAAAGAAGAAAAAAAGTAGAAAAGTACTCAAGAAGAGAAGAGAGAACTGCCTATATTAACGTTTAGAATCTTCATGTATGTGATCTTGAAGAAATGCGGTGGAGTCGCCTAGACTTAATAGTGGACGTCCAATACAGCCGATAGGCCTCTTGCTCACCAGCCACTGAACACTTTAACTTTTAAAAAAAAGAGTTCAACTTTTAAGAATCTAATTTATCCTAATCTATATATTTAAAAAAGTAAATCTATATTTAAAAAAGTAAATCTAATTTGAAAGGAAAAAAATCCTAACAGAAGAGGCTTAGATATTCACTCCTAAATGGTAAATGCCTATAAACCAAAACAACAACAGTAATCAGATCATCACATGGTCATACACAAACTCACTGGAATCATACAAAGACAAACGCACAAACCAGAATCATGGATAGAAAAACTTATCAGGACTTCTACAGCTAGGTATAATCCAGTTGGTAAAACTCTTCATCTCTTTGATTTTTATACAAAATTTTCTGTAAAAGTTTGATTTTTGAAAGAAACACTTTCAATTATGTTAAATTAATACCATTATCAATTTTGCCCTTTTTTTTTGGGGGGGGGGATCTTTACGGAATGAGTGGGGGTAATGGGGCAATAATGTTTGCCCTCCTTGGTGAATCCTATATCTCACAAGAATATTTTTGCCTTTCTGGATTTTACGACAACTGCTTCAGTACAATTTTGTTTAAACACATTCCAAATTCTTGACCTCTAACCTGGTTCCAACACTATGTTAAAACCACCATTTAAAATGAAATTGCAGCCCAAGTAAACATAATAGAGCCCAGAACAAACGTCGCAGAAGCAATATCAGATAACCACTCTCTTGAGGTTCACCAACAATATGAATACGCCATTATTTTGGGGCTGAATATTTTAGGAACGTATATTTAGATGCATAGACAATCATTTACAATTTAAGCTAATATTCTAATCAACAGTTATCATTTTTCATTATCGAGTCACTCTCTATATAGAGTCACTCTCTAAAGAAAGAAATTCTCTTGTAATTCTTTGCATTTTTGAGGAATATCTATATGCTCAAATATTTCATTTTTCTGAGCAATGTTTTAGATTATCAATGATGGATCAAAACATACCAGTAACCATTTTACCGCTATAACGATCAGAAAACAAACCCCAAAAATTTCAATTAAATCTAGCAGACACACTAGACCTTAGTTGCACCCTACAACACAATGAAGAATAGAATAGAATACCTATATACATATACAATGCAGAAGTTTCTACATATGATTTGAAAATGCAGACACAGACTCATCGACACAACTTCACAACCATCAGTCATGGCCATGATACAAACAAGACAGCCAAACCTCTCTTGTGATCTCTCTTCTGGAAACAATGTGAGGAGTGCCAATGGATGCTCTGCCCTGCTGCCATTGCCAATGTTCTCTGCATCCCTTGAATAGTTGTGATCCTCTGCTGGCCAAATTCAAGTTCAAATGTTCAAATTACCTGCTGTACTTTGATGATGTACTGTTCTTGAAGACTGAAAGTGTTTGTGAAGCAGTTCTTGTGACCATCTTCCTGTAAATGATGTGATGGGTGTCAATTTTCTGCTATGAATCAGTCTGTTTCTCAAGGGCTGTGAAAGCAAAATGAACATACAAAAAAAAGGTAAATGTCAAACTCAAGGCCAACATACGAGAAATGAAACTGTTTTATTATGCATTATCTCTTGCATTGTGGTTCAAGATGTTGAAACATCCAAAAAAGCAACACAATTTGCTCAGTAATGTACAAAAAGATTTTTTTAATTCATTTTAAAAGAAGCAGGGTAATAAAATTAAAAATATCACTAAAAATGCCAATTTAATGGTTTCATTACAACACCCAATGGAAGCAAATTTTTTGACCTGCTTCACACCATTATTTCCTCTCCTCAATGCACAGAGGGAACTCATCATTCTAGATGATGAGAAAATATAATTTTGTAAGGTTTTCAGCCAACCAGACATACATGTATCAACATATCTTGTGCTTCGAGTAGGAGTACTCTGATGACCATGCATATTTTGTTTAATATCGCATGGTTTACGAAAAGTTTATCAAAAACTTACAACAAAGATACGTGACAAGGATTTGCTGGAGTATCCATGAAGACAGTGCACTAGAGATCAGAGAGCTAGCAGTAGATTCTGGACTCTGAATGATGCAGGAATGTCCAGGAGTGAGTGCTCTCTTTGGACTTGTACAATACAGAATCTGTGGAAGGACAAGGAAAAATGTATGGAGTTAGATTTATGAAAAAATTCAATTCATATATTCATGAATTGTTTTCCAGCACGTCTATGGGTACCTATCAACTTGTGGTCTGCCGATTATTGAGAGCCAGAAGGGTGTTAACTCTATTAATTCCAAAACTTTCACTCCAAGTAAAATGGAATGAATTCGCAACCTCATCCAGTGTAGCGATTAATGATACTGTTCTACATGTAGTGCATCTAAGAATATCTTAACAGATATGAGAATGAATTGAGAAGCAATCGCTACATCCAAAGATCTTTAAACATACCTGTGGATCTGTAATGAGAAACGCTAGACAACTCCATCTCCACATCATGATTGAGTCACAGCTCAGCCAGCACCATGCCTTCCTTGAACCAGAGAATTTCCTCCTATGTCCTCCAAAGTATGGCAACAGTAGAGAGTCGTGAGGTCCAAGAAGTTTCTCATCTTGCCTGAGCCTTGTAGGTTCATCACGTTGCCCTGTGGGTGATACAATGTTCCCATTTCAATTACACTTTTGATGCGAATAAGCGCCTAAATTATAATATTGTCTGGACGATTTTTCAATGTTCAATTTGGGATCGTTTTTCATCATTTTTTTGTTGTTGTAATAATAATAATATACACATGTTTCTTTTAACAGATAAAGCCCCTCCAAAACTCTGCAATATTCATAGCATTTTGGTCGGACTCGACAAAAAAGACGTAAACGCAGAGTTGTGTTGTTTTGCTAAATTTAGCAAAGCCGCTAGCAGCTGCTCAATCGCGCAATATGCATGCGTATTAAGGCTGTGCACAACAGTGTTATTAGGTACCCGAGTACACTCCCAGGCTTACAAGCGAATACTCGAATATCCGGACGCCAAGATTTTTTATAATTTTTTTGATTTTTTTTTGCCACCACCATACCACTGGAGCAGTATCCCAAGTCCATCGCCGAAAATGCAAGCAATTTTACCTCGAGTTGCAGTTGAAGGCGCCGATTTAATAATAATAATAAAAGTAAAAAATGCCGTTTTAAAATCCAAAGATGGCAGAATAATCCATTTTCCTCCAAGTCCAAAAAGAAATCTGGACATTTGGTCCCAGTTTCTGAGTGGTGAGTTTTTACCCACGAAACCATGCCAGCGACCCGCTCTCCCTGGCACGGGTAACCGTCTGCCTGGGATTTTTTTTTTTTTTTTGCGGCCGAATATTCGAGTACGAGAAATCGTACTCGAGTAGTTGTCAACCGTGCAGGTACTCGAGCGAACTACTCGTCGCAGCCCTAATGAGTATGCATAGCATACGCATGTTGCTAAGCTGAATGCGCAAAACCTGACCACGTTGTCTCCGCGATATCGCATTGACTATAACGTGTACCGGTACTCACTTCCTAGTTCGGAGCCCGATCTGCTAGCCATACCATATAACGTGCATTGACTTCTAGGTTTGATTCGTACGCGATCCGAATGTGATCCGAATGCATATTTATGTGCAGTTGTTACGCGATGTAACCATGGTTTGGACCGAGCGGAGCGCACACCCCCTAATAATTAGCTGATCCAACAAATAGCAAGCGCGTAACCAGGTAGTGAGTATGCGAACCGTGCGAATCGCTTACATAGCGCGCATCCTAGGGGGGTGGGTGCAGGGAGGGGGGAGTTTCCCCCCTCTCGCGCGAAAGCTTTGACACTTCATTAGATTACTAGAGAAAGGCGGCGATTCGTTGTACCGTTCTCGACTCTTAATCATCGTCTGAATTCAGTTTGCCCCCCTCCCGCATGAAGCCCTGAAGCTTTGATGTTTCATTAAATTATTAGAGAAAGAAGGCGATTCGTTGTACCGTTCTCGACTCTTAATTCTTTTTCTTCCTACGTCCTCTTCCTTTCTTCTTTCTCTCTCTTTTTTTTCTTTTCGGCCAGCGTTTTTTTGGGGGGCGACCGCCCCACCCCCCTGGCTACGCCCCTGACAAATAGGGGGGAGGGTATTTTCAAACTGTTGGGGCGAGTGATCTCTTGGGGCTAGCGAAAAAATAAGTGCATAGATAATTTCCTTACGTCTAGCCGCTAGCCGGACATAAGCCCGGGGGAGCGCGGTTCAGGAAAGTGGCAAATTTTGAGGCTAGGATAGGCAAATTCATGGCGATTAGTCTGAACCGAGTCAGGAGCAAATTTGAAGAAATTATATTTTTAAATGTTGTAAAACCAAAGATATAAGAAGAAAACTGACCAAGTATCTGTACTAAAAATCGTACATGTAAAATTGGTCGTATACATTCGACAGCTGAAAATGACGCGCACGGTTGCATTACGTGCGTTCTCGAATCCAAAATCATACCTCACACAGTGCACACACTCTCGCCATACCGTGAATGGTCCGTCGTGGGGAGCTAGCCGGCTGAGAGTTTGCAGCGATACCAACGCAGCTTCGGAGCTCCGCAGAGCGCCATTTTAGCGGGACTCGGAAAGGTTCGCGGTGGGAAGGCAGCGGCCTAGCTTTTTGCCCAAACAACGCTAGATCGGCTGCTGGCAAAATGAAAATAACTACGATCGAGAACATCGTCGGTTTCTTAACTTTTCAGTGAGATAATTCTGAATTCTAATTGAGACTATATAATAAATTAAATTGACAAAGAAACCTCGGTAGAACTCTAATAACTATATAAAAGCTTGTTTATTTCTTCATTTGACATTTTGTTTTCAACCATTTTTTGTGCGCGAGTCAATGCAAACTTAACTATGTATTACCAAACTTTCAACACGCAAGGAACGGGGAACACTCGCTGACCTTGTATCAAATTCGTTGCAAAAAAAAAATTCAAGGGTGATTTTGATTGAAGCAGTGAAGAATATTGGCGCTGCAATGCGCAGAAATATACTTGAAAGAAACTTAAAAAATCATACCTGAATTTTCAGAAAATCGTATTTGTATTAGTGTACCTAGATGTGACTTGTCTATAACTCAGATTTTATGAAGATTTGTCGGGAAAAAATGTCAATTTTTTTCCGTTTGGTGGTCATTTCTAGGCTAATATTTAAAAAGTTACTTCAGTAATGGTCCCGATGTTTCTCTTATTATACTCGCATGTTATTTCTACAAAGATTAAACATAGGATGGTTAAGGGTAAGAACGGATAACATTATAAAAAAGATATATCCTTCCACCCTCCCATATCCACGTTTTGGGCTGATTATTGCCGACCCACCGCAGCAAGGCCATTCAGATTTTCGTACGGGCGCAAAGCGCCCTCTAGTGCCCCATGAATGTGCCTAGCTAGGATGCAAACAACATTTCAATCAGTTTTTTTTACAATTTTGGGGGTGGCCCCCCTATGGGAATATGGAGAAAAACCTGCTCTTTCATAGATCTATATGACACCTCATTTATTGAGTTTCACCTTCAGAAGTTCAGGATCACGAGGAATAAAACTGTGCGCCATCTACACGTTCGTAATGGCGTTATCACAGTTTTTCCTTCATAATCATTTTGCCTTCGGCGTAGACTAGAAGGGATGAGATTGATTTAGATGACTCCGGCAGCGAGAGTTTAACACACCTTGCAAGATTTTCAACACGGCTGTCAATTTAGACCCGTAATTTCCTTAAAAGGGACCATTAAACGGATTATACAGTCAAGTTGGTAAGTGGAACCGAGGAAGTAAAAACTTCTCCTAATTTTAAATAATCAATGCATGAGGTAAAATGACATTTTGGGGGATTTTGGGGGCAAAACGCTACGACCAGAACTGGTCGTGGCGTTAGCAAGGACATGTGTATAGACGGCTTCCGTCTCTAAAGAGAGAGCCGGCCGACCCTACCCCAATAAGAGGCTAACGAACGAAAGAGACGGAAAATTCGGTCTACCAATATTCATGGTCGCGCAATGCACGTAGACTGCATAAGAATGCATGCAATCTCGACTATGGGAAGGATTTTAGCATACAACATCGGGTGCGCGATCAGACATTATTAAAAACAAATTTTGAAATTTCTAGTAGTAGTAGCTACTCTACCTTCTTGTTATCAACGAGATGAAAGGGGCTGTATCAACTATCAACATCAAAGCACACAAGCTCGTACAGGCACACTAACAAGTAGTAGTAGGGTCTAGTAGTAGTGCAGTGTACAGCAATATCGGGGCTTATCACTCAGTCTCACTCTCACTGTCTCAGCTCCGAACATGTGCTCGCTTGTTTTTTTTCACCACCGCGAAGGAGAAATGACCGTCGCGGGAGGCGAGGGCGGCTGGCCTGGGAGAAATAGAGACGCTGTCATTCACAGACTGACAGATCTAGAGCCGATACGAAAGCCCCGAAAGCAGTGCTTTCTAATTCTTAGCACGAACCATTTGAAATAACGATGTTATTTCACTGCCCAAAATATCAACAACATTGCTGTTTCAATACATGGCTAGCTTGTTACAGATTGAGTGACGTACGTGGCCGTGGTCTTGAAATAGCTCATTTCATCTTGATCCTGCGCGCCCTGGCATGGCCCTTGGAATAATTTGGATAGGTCTCGGCGATTATGAGGCGCCGTTTGTAGACCTATTATTTACACCAATAAATATATTTAATTCATTATTTACACTACAACATTGTATACAAGATTTATATATGGTCTAATGCAATTAAACGTGTACTAGTATTTATAAACAAAGATTTCACGATATCCAATATATGAAGAGTTTCATTCCAAAAGGAGTTAAATCCACTGCATTGGTACTTCTGAGTAATTAAATCACCTTTTTAAAATTTCTCCACTTTTCCTTTAGCCATGTACCTTTACGTTGCTACCCTGGACCAATAATATACAGTGCGTCCCAGAAAAAACGAAACCGAGAATTATCGATGTTTTATCATAACTTAATCACATTTATAATTGATAAATGACACATATTTGGAAAGCTTAGATCCTCCTCTTTCATTTGATGCAACTCATATGATGCATATTTCACGCATGAGTGATTAAAATGAATTTGAAGAGAGGAAACCAAAAAGTCATTTTGGCGGACGGTATCTGAATTTCAAATAGAAAATCACATTTCTAGAAAGTTGAGTTTCTGCCCTTTCATATGACACCTCAATCAGGAAAATGAGCAAGGAATGACAACGTTCTGTTTGTTTAAAGTAGTGCTTGCATTTCCATAATTTTATCAAACGAATTCGTTTTCACTGGGTGCCTGTCGTAGCAACAAACAGAGTTGACAACAGACTTTACTCCGTTTCGTTGACAATCAGCCATGCATGAAGTCTTTCGTTTACGGCTGATTGTCAACGAAATAACTTGAACAATGCAGGCGCGGATCCAGGGGGCCGAGCGGGACTTGCCCCCCCCCCCCCCCCCCTCGCAAAAAAAGAGAGAAAATAAAAAGGGGGAAAAGAAGGAGATCGGTGGGGTGGGAAAGGGCCTTCTTCCTATAGGCTGTTGCCCCCACCCCAAGGGAAAGGAAAAGAGTAGAGCTAAAGGGGAACAAAAAGAGAAAGGAAAAGGGAAAAGGGTGAAAAGAAGGGGAGATCATCAACAACGCATGGATGTGGGGGGGGGGGGATATCAGCTGCAATTTTCCCGCAAACAAGTTGTGGGTCGGAGGGGGGGGGCAAAAGGCCCTGGCCCCCCTCCCCGCCAAAAAAGAGAGGGGGAAGAGAAAGGGAAGAGGAGAGCTAAAAGAGAACAAAAAAGAGGAAGAAGGAAAGAAAAGCATGAAAAGAAGGTGAGATCAACAACGCATGGATCGGGGGCCGAAAGGCCCTGGCCTCCCCCACCCCAACAAACCAAAGAGAGAGAGAAGGAAGGGAAGGGAAAGGGAAAGAGAAAAAGGGATAGAAAAAAAAGAAGAGAAAGAAGGAAAAAAAAAGTCCCACAAGGTGTAGTAGATCGAGGGCACTGGCGTACTGATTGGGGGGGCGGGGGGGCAAGGAGGGGGTCTAATTCAATACCGGTGATTCACAAATGTTGCTGAAAATTAATGACATAATATTTCAAAGATTTGTCCCCACTTTTTAATAAATTATACTCTTTTTATGCGTTTGTTGGAAAATTACAAATTCCTAAATTTACAGTCAGGCAAGAAATATTCTTATCTAGAGGCCTACACGTCAGGGCCCGCGGAACGGCGGGGCTATGGGACCTCGAGCTCCCCCCCCCCCCCCCCCACGCACACACACACTTTATATGAAAAAGTATATTAACGAGAAATAGAAAGAAAGAGAGAAACCCCGCCCCCCCCCCCCACTTAGTGTTATTTAGGGTACGCATATGCTTGTTCCCTCTTTTTTAAAGCACCCCCTATCCGAGGACTGCCAACATTTCCGAACCCCCCTTTCGCTGGCTTTTCGCGGGCTTTTCCTGCCTTGGAGACCCCCCCCCTAAATCAGGAAAAATGCTCAATGTACCCCCCTAAATTCAGAATAATTTCTCAGGAGTCCAAAGAGAAGAGAGAAAGAAAAAAAAAAAACCCTTTTTAAAGAAATCTCTGGGTGAAAAGTCAAATACACCCCTTTTATTACAATTCTCGGGGCGGACTTTGTCGCAAAAAAAGTACCCCTTTAACGGACATTTTGGTAACATGCATGCGGTCATTCCGACCTCTGAGTTGGGGGGCCGGGAGAGGAACAAAGAAGGAATAGTGACCTGCCAGTGTCTCAAAATAATGAGATATCAAAATGTGCTCATCTGACTGTGAATTAAATGCCTAAAACCCCTGAGCTTCCGGGGACTCTGCCCCCTAGATTCCAACTAAGGCCCAAAGGCGAGCCCCTGGATGCTCATCTGACGGTAATTTAATGGCTGAAACCCCTGAGCTTCTGGGCACTCCGCCCCTGGCCCCCACACCAATTAGTGTCCTGCCAGTGTCACAAATAAGGTATCATAATTTTCTTCATTTGACTGTAATTAAATGCCTAAAACCCCTAAGCTTCAGGGGGCTTTGCCCCCTGGACCCCACGCCAATTAGTGTCCTGCCAGTGTCTCAAAATAATGAGATATCAAAATGTGCTCATCTGACTGTGAATTAAATGCCTAAAACCCCTGAGTTTCTGGGGGCTTGTCCCTTGGACCCCACCTAGGGCCCTAAGGCTGGCCCCTAGATGCTCATCTGACTGTAATTTAATGCCTAAAACCCCTTGACCCCTGCCCCTAGGTCCCACGCCAATTTATGCTCACTCTATAAAACAAGAGGGGGGGGGGGGGGGGCAAGCCAGAGGCGAGGGCAGGGCCCAATTTGTGAGAAACAATTTAGCTGTGAGCACTAATTTTGTTAATTTATTTTGCTAAAGGGGGGGGGGGGTGGGTATGGAGCATTTTCACCATCTTTCACCCCACCCCCCCCCCCCGAGTCAAAATGTATAGGGTTCACTCACTATTCTACAAGGTGTGCTACCCACCTCCCAATCATTCTCTCCTATTTTTGGTTTTGCATATTTAATGATCCCCTTTCTCTTTTAATTCTCCTTCTCTTCTTCCTAATCCCACTCTTTCTCCTTTTCCCCTCCCTTCCTCTTCTCCATCTCTTTCTCTTCTTCCCCCCATTTATCTTTAAATTCTCTTTCTCTTCTTCGTAATCCCACGCTTTCTTTCTTTGTTTCCCCTTCCTCTTCTCCCATCTCTTTCTCTTCTTCCCTCCTTTCCTCTTCTGTCATCTCTCCTTCCCCCTTTTCTCTTCTTCCAACTCTTTCTCCCCTTCTCTCCAAAGCTCAAACAGACTGATAAATGTAAACTTGTAATTTCTTAAGATCTTCCAAAAGACTGGGTGAGATTTAATAAAAAATCCTGCACCTCTGAAAACATATCGAAAATGTCTAATTTAGGGATTTCAACAAGCCTTTTTGAATATATTGCTTTTCAATTTCAAGATTTTATTTATATCACCCCCCCCCCCCCAAGACAATTATGGTCATGTCCATCATTCTTATACCTCACCAATTAAAATAAGCAAGAAGAAAATTTTAAAAAAAAAACATACAGCGAATTCTATAGTTGATAAAAATATCATTTATTAAAATTGCCAACCTACAACTTGGAAGGCTTTGAAAACAAATACTCTTTCAGTTCCAGTATTACCAATCATTTCTGTAGAATACATCAATGTTTATACATAGAAAACATTACATGATTGCAAAGATTTTTGAAAAATCAACCTAAAGCAATTTCAACAGCTTTGCCCATTATAACATGTAAACAGTTATACACATTACAAATTTAAGGGAAAAAAAACAACACCCTCCCCCCCCAAAAAAAAAAACATTTATTTCACCCCTATTATTTTTAGAGGGTTTGTGCACAGGCACAGATTTTGAAAATGTTATCCAATTTAATTTACTTTGTACTCAATAGTGACTATAGTGATTCTAAATATAATAACTTAAAAAATCACTGAGTAAGTTCTAAGTCAAAATAGGTGTACAATAGAAAAGAAAAACAATTATGCAAAATTAGTAACTCTAAAACACATGTAATATCATTGTTGAAAGTAAGAAACAAAATGCAGGTTTATGATAAAAAGATTGATTACAGTTATTCAGAGCTGCCAACCTTGTGCGACCAAAAAAGGGAATCATGATGGCAAAAAAAAGGAATTTCAAGCAAAAAAAAGGAATTCATAAAAACGAAACTTACAACCACGTGCGACACTCTTCCAATGCAGAAATTTTCATTCCTCATGCTGTTTTTTCCATACAAGCAGGTTTTTTTGTTTTGGTTATTTTGGTATTATCGGAATTTCATTCTTTGTGAGAATGAAACCCTATGTTTTAAAATTAGTTTTCCATTGAATTTGTGATCAAATCACCATTTAACCCGTTCAGCTCGGGAACCGAGATTTCTCGGGCCCCGTGGTACGTACTCACAAACGGGAACCGAGATTTCTCATGTCCGAGCAAGGGCTACTTTTATTGCATAAAAGTAAATCTATTCACCTTCTAAATACCATATAAATTACCTGTATACAAACCTTGAACCTTTGGCTACATGCATCTAATTTTTTACCGACTGTCGATGCGTAATTTTTGTTTTATTACAAGTTTAGCATGAGAATGCACGAGTCCTCTTTCAGGATATTCGTATAGAACACATGCAAGTCAGTTTACGTTATTTTCATAGATTTTCGGATTCGCTGCTACTAGCTAGCTGGGTCTACTATAGTTAGGACTGTGTAAGCCGGACATAATGAGTTTACAAGCAGCGAATTCCACACTCGCTCTGGATGCTTTGTAAACGGCACGCGCGGATACACCGTACAATACATGAGCCTTGGCCTTATATGGTCATATGGTCACATTTTCTATTCAGGGTAATGGGCCGATTATTGAAAAGCTGTCTCGCTCGACCTAGCGCTCTCAGTTCAGGTCACTCATGCGTACGTATACAGGGTACCGGGCCGCGTATTTTTTTTCCGTACCGCTAATGCGTCGCAGAGGTTATTTCGACGACTTGAATAGAGGCAACATCCGACACACACACTGAATCGCGCCGCACTGATCAAATTCTAGGATTAAGATTAGGTTTATTTAGTCTAGGTTTTTAAGGTTAAGGTTGGGGGTAGGGTTTATGAATAGGATTAGGGTTAGGGAGACATGAAATTAGCAATCGAAAATAATTTAAACCCCTAAAACCAAGGATAACCATCGGCACAGCTGTCGGCTGATGTGTTTATGATCTGAAAACGTGACAAGATCAGAGCGGCACGATTCAGTGTGTGTGTGTTGTTTGTTGTTGTTGATTTGGTTTTGTTTGGCAATCAGTCACAGTTGACTATTTTTGCCACACACTATTTTATGAATTATTTATATATATACATTACATGTACAATTTCATGTCATAAATGACTATTTTTAAGATTCTTTCTCTTTCCATCCCCTTTCCTTCCGCTTATTTTCTTTTTAGACCTTATATATATATATATTTTTTTTTTTTTTTTTTTTTAGAGAGAAAATTCAATAAATTAAAAATTTGGAAAGAGATGGCCTAGCCTAGCGAGTGTTTACGCGCACGTACGTGCGCGTTAAAATACCACCTCTCTATGCACATGTGTACTTCACACGCACCCCCACCCTTTTTAAAATGCCATCTTACCAGTCTTTGAGGTGCATTTCTCAGACTTTCGGTTTTAACCGTGTCGCTGTCAGATGTTGCCTCTATTCAAGTCGTCGAAATAACCTCTGCGACGCATTAGCGGTACGGAAAAAAAAAAACGCTACCGGGCCGACCTATTATTGGGGAGATTAGCTAGTCTCGATATAGTCCATCCCATTGTTTCGCCTCAAGGTTGTCGGCTATTATTTACTTATCGTGCTATAAAGTGTCGGAGTTTTACTATTTAGTACAGCTTCTTGATTTTCATGATAGTTGTTTGCACAAATTAGTTCTAAATTCTTTGCTTATAACTGCTCTTTATCTAGCCTGTGTACTATATTTTTAATGATATTTGTCTCTCCGGTCACCCCACCCCCCAACTCTGATTTTTTGTTGGTCTCTTTTTTGTTTGATTATATCTTTTTGCTAAAGTATAATGTCCGACGTATAACATCAAGGATATGTTATAATAATTATTCTCAAGGAAGGGATGATGTCGGCATACAAGCAAATGGCGGAATAGACAACATTATGAAAGATGAAGATGGAAAACGACATAGACAGGGAGAGAGAGAGAGAGGGGGGGGGGGGAGATAGAAAGTCGGACGTAGTCTGTACTGTATTTATTATTATGATATTTTCTCACCGACTCCCCCCCCCCCCCCCCTCAAGCTCACATTTTTTCTTTCCAGTTTTCTGTTTTGTTTCAATTTGTTTATATCTTTGGGCTAAAGTATAATATCCGACGTATAATAGTACCGTCAATATAGCATAATAAACATTTTTTTATCAGTTTGGTGCAACAGGGATTTACAATCAAAAGTTTTACTTGGTATAATTATTGTACAGTAATTTTCTTCTCATTTCGACATTATCAGCCGCTCGTTCTCTATTTCGTTTCCTATAATAAATATAAGATATAATGTGTACAGCTTTAGGGATAATTACGTTATAATAATTAATCTCAAGGAAGA
>JAVYIG010003157.1:0-208589 GCA_035222895.1 Strongylocentrotus droebachiensis | reverse complement strand
TCAGCATAGTAAAACTGACCAATATAGAGAAGGTGCCTGGGTGATTATTGCTGCAACAGGTAAACCTACCTGTCCAGTTGCCATGTTGAATAAATATATGCTATTAGGTGACATCATTCCAGGTTCTTCAGAGGAATACCTTTTCCGCCCATTGACGCTCAAGAAATCCTTGGAAGAAATATGTTTTGAGAGGGGGCAAATTGTCGTATACAACATGCCGTGATCTTTTTAAGGCTGCATTATCGTCAATAGGGTTAGATTCTTCATACTTTGGCTTGCATAGCCTTAGGGCAGGTGGTGCCTCTGCGGCAGCTGCCTTAGGTATATCTGATCGTCTTTTCAAGAAACATGGAAGGTGGAAATCTGATTCTGCTAAGGATGGTTATGTAAAAGAATCGCTTAAGAACCAGCTCAGTGTATCTCTTAATATTGGTATCTAGCTGAGTCTGAGAAGGTATAGTAGGAATTCACAATTTCCTAACGTTATTATGTTAAAATCTTAAAGTGGACGATGCGCCAGTGTGCAGGTTTGTAAATATGGTTGAACTATTGTAATGTTCAATGGATTGTTAAGTAATTTGACAGTTATGCTATGAATTGTATTAACGGATTTCGGATGGACTGATATGACTATGGACTACTGTAACCTGTGATCTTTTGGATTCAGTTTGGATAATAAACTAATATGATGTGTTTGCAAATTATAGTGTCTGTCCCGTTCTTTAAACCTTGAAATGGGGGGAAACATAGCGGAGGTGTCAGCAGCCGTCCTAGATGAGCGGTGCTCCCCTAAGTGTTTGGAAAGTAATTGTATATGTTTTCTTCAGCAGGTGGGTGAAAGCGCGATGGAAAATAATTTATTTTCGTTTGAACAGCGTGAATTAGAAAATAATGACATTTTCCATCGGAGCTTTGACCCCACTTTGCATAATGTATGCAAGAGTTGCGTGGCGGGAAGGTTGAATAAGAGTAGGGCGTTGGTCATTGACTGCTATCTAACGAGGCAGTGCGGACCACCCGATTTTAAAAATTCTAAAAGAATTTTTTCTTCTTTACAGATTCTTTAGGAAAGTTGAATTTCTTGCTTATGTTCTGCATGACTAGATGGTGCCAGGGCTTCGCAACCTTGCCTTAACAGGAGATGTGTGACAATTGCCATAGTTTGCTTACAAGTTTGGCTCGACAGGTGGAGTAGTTCAATAGATTGTGCTTAGAATGTTGGCTTGACAGGTGTAAGAACGCACATTGACGAAAAGAGGTGTTTTTTTCATATGCATAATTTTGCATACGTAAGTATTTGAGAAGGTATGTATCAAATTTCATTATCCAAGATAACCCGTGTGTAGTGTTACTTGGTGCCAGTAAACGAGACGTCCGCAGCCGTCCTAGATGAGCGGTGCTCCCCTAAGTGTTTGGAAAGTAATTGTATATGTTTTCTTCAGCAGGTGGGTGAAAGCGCGATGGAAAATAATTTATTTTCGTTTGAACAGCGTGAATTAGAAAATAACAGGTTCTTTCACTTAGATTTGGTTTAGACGGGGGGTGTGCGGCTGATCTGAAGCGTCTAAACCCATACCCATATTTGTTAAGGGTCATTTTGGCAGAAAATGGTATTTAAATATTGTTATATAGGGACTTCATTTCAAAACGCAAGCCATATTTAAGGTAGTGATCATAATTTTTTTCTCGTATTTGACCTCGAAAATGTGAAAATCGTGCCGACCAATATTTCGCTCAGTGGGGGGGGGGGGGGGGGGGGGGGGTAGTATGCATAATTCATTTTTTGTATTTGACCCCGAAAACTTTTTTTTTTTTTTTTCATTAAAAAAAAAAAAAAAAAAAAAAGTTTTCGGGGTCACAATTCCAGGGGGGGGGGGGGGGGACCGGGCCCGTCGGGCCCCCCCGTGGATCCGCGCCTGGTTAAATCCCTAAATCCCAACGGCATTTGAAAGATAGTATTAAATAAGAACTTCCCTCAAAACGAAAGGGCTTGAAAATGTCTTTAAGTGGGGAAAATAACGACCATTAGTTGTCGAATCGACTGTAGTGATTGCAATCACTAAAGTATATAGTCTGATTTTCAGACCCTTGCACCGAATGGTCGTACGTTTTGTGCTGCGCAAAGATTCACTCAGTTTAATTTTGGCCATTACAAGAATGTGGTTATTGATGTAGACAAAATGTTCATGTACCCTTTACAGCTCATTAATGTTATTACATATTTGTAAAGCTTTGATCCTCCTCTTTCATTTTCATGCATGAAGTCTTTCATCTTCTTTGTGCATGGCTGATCGTCAAGGAAACGGAGTTAAGTCTTTTGTTAACTCTGTTTGTTGCTATGACAGGCAGCCAGTGAAAAGGAATTCGTTTAATCAAATTATGAAAATGCAAGCAATATTTTAAACAAATAGAGCTTTGTTATTCCTGGATCATTTTTCCTGATTGAGGTGTCATAATTATCAGGGGCGGATCCAGGAATTTCTTGCGGGGGGGGGGGGGGGGGGCACACACGATGGGAAAGAGAACATGTATATATATTTTTTTTAGTCCCCCCCAAAATCGCAACGACTCAGCCAGCGGCTGAATAAGCGGGGGGGGGGGGGTATAGGGACACTCTTTTTTTTTTGGGGGGGGGGGGGGTCACGAAATTTTTAAATTTGACATTTTGCTCAGTTTGGGGGGGCGGGGTAAGGTCACCTTTTTAGGTCAGCTATTGGTATATTTTTTTGGAGGGGGGGGGGGGGTATAGGGACACTTTTTTTTGTAATAATTTTTTTATAATTTTTTTTGGGCCGGGGGGGGGGGGGGCATGTCCCTGTTTTTCAGTACATTTTGGGCGAGTTTAGGGCTGATTTTAACATATTTTTTTTGGCCGGAGGGGGGGGGGGGGGGGGCACGTGCCCCCTGTGCCTCCCTTGGATCCGCCACTGCATATGAAAGGGCAGAAAATGAACTTTGTAGAAATGTAATTTTATTTTTGAAATTCGTATACCGTTCGCCATATGACTTTTTGGTACCCTCTCTTCAAATTGTTTTTAATCACTCATGCGTGAAATATGCATAATATGAGTTGCATCAAATGAAAGAGGAGGATCTATATCTATAAGCTTTACAAATATGTGTCATTAATTAATTATAATTGTGATGATTAAATATCAATAATTCTCGGTTTCGTTTTTTCTGGCCGCACTGTACAGGGTTGGGGTATTTTTTCCATAAATTGACCGGACTATATTTCCGGTTACCCCACTGGCGGCCCACTGGAAATAAACTCTCGAGCTTATATAGCGGTTGGCTGAGTCGTTGCGAAATTTTCGGCGCGATTTCAAATTTAACCCCCCCCCCCCCTCGAAAAAAATCCTGCGTACGCCCCTGGTATAGGGCGGCAAAACACCAGAGAAGAAGACGATTCGTGAAAGGGAAATAGCTTTTCTGTGCACAATATTCTCGTGGGCGATTGGAGAGGGGGGGGGGGGGGGGGGGGGTCAATAGAGATGCTCTTATCCCATCTATAGCTCTATATGGTGAATTCTATCAAATTTATATTAATATATATTGTTGGCACAATTACTGACATACTATAGCGGTTATTTGCGAGCAAGCAGAAGGAGCGAGCATTTTTTTTATATGTTTATTTATAGATTGCAAATTATGGACATATTCATTATTCATAAATTTTATAACGCATGCAATTTTGATGTAATTTCATATGGATTTCCTCTATTAAGCGTTACCTGTTCGGAGTCGTGCGTAGATTGACATTTCCTTTTCTCATCATTAAATGTTGGTTTTATAAGCTATATTAAACATCATCCTTTTGCGAGGCATGCATAGCGACTCGATAAGAAAAAGTAAGAAAGAAAAATTCCAATAATTTATGAGGTTTAAAATCAACTGGATGATTATTCACTTCGCAATAATTTTCTTTCTGAACTGAAAATAAGTTTTTTTTTCTTGATTAGAAATTCAGCCGGGGTGCAAACTGCCCCTTGCTCCCTTCAAACACGCTAGCGGAACAAATAAATGTTACAACTGTTCGATTTCATGTAATGTTTGCTTTTTGTTATCTCTGAAACATTCATAATACTATTCATTATTCAGTAATATATCATTTTATTCACACCAAAGGAATAGGAAACAGGAAAATAAGAAAAACAGATATTGGATGAAATTTCTCTGTAAAAAAAAAGAGAAAGAAAAATCCGGCGTCGAGAACAATAATGGAGCAACCTCGGTATTAGTGAAGTCTCTTGACTCTCATTCGAGAGGTCTTTGGTTAGATCGATCCTCACTCGGTGCTTACATCCTTGGATAATGTGTTTTACCCATATTATTTTGCCCCTATATCGACCAAGGTGTAAAATGGGAATAGATCTACCTTTCAATACTGGTGTAATACTAATACAGGGCATACAAGAAGAGCAGCATTACTACTGACGTAGTTACCCTTGGTAAATAAGACCCAATCATCAATTATCATTTAAAAAATCTAACATGTGAATAGTATGACCGGCGTTGGTGTATAGGTTATACCTCAGTCATACTGAAATCAATCAGACACAGGGGCCCAGATGTATGGAATTCTTTACCTAACAATATTCGAAATATAAAATTACCAAAGTACATTAAAAGAGCACCCAAATGTATCATCATTTCACAGATGTAAGATATCACTTACAAAATAATCTATATATCAGTTCTACTCTCCTGCTCTGCAACTCTACTCGCCTACTCAACTCAACTCTCCAACTCAATCCAGTCTTCTACTCAAACCTCTCATCCTGCCTACAACTTTCTGGTTTACAGTCCTTTTCAGGACTATACTCACTTCCGAAAGATACTCTTCCTTCCAACCTCCACTTTCTCGCCTTTCCATCTCACTTCTATTTTCTATCTACTTTCCTCAGTCCCTCGAGGACTTTACACATGGTGTACCGTAAACCTCTTCCGCGATATCAGTTCTCATTATATCGAACATAATGTTTTTACTAGACTTAACAATATACTTCTGTTTTTCTTTTTTCCCCTTTTTTTTCTTGTTCTTTGTAAATAGTGTAAATAGTTCACAACCCTTTGGGAATTTTATTTGTCATATATTATATATTTGAAAGGTGTTGTAACGATTCTAGCTCTCTTTGCTTATGTTTCATCACCTTTGTGTGTTCATTCTTTAAACTTATAATAGTTGCAACTTGTCTTTGATAAAACACTGTTATATTCTTTTTCACGTGAAGATCAATTCAAATGGATTGGAAAATTGAAAATAATTTGTTATATTACATTCTTTTTCATATGATGTTGACTCCAATGAATTGTGACATTGTGAACATGCATAAATAAATGAATACTTCCAAGCCGACTCCAAACATATTGGCTATTCAGGGGTAACACAATGTTCTATATCGTCTGTTGTTGTTTTGTTGTCTCCCTCGAAGGTGTGACCGTGGTATTTAGTTTGGACAGAGAGAGAAATATGAAGGAAAGCTGGGATTAGCAGTGTACCAATATAGAGGAGGCAACACAAAGTCTAAATAAATCACAAATCTACACGCAAGTTGGTTTCCTTTTATCATAGGAAAATCATGTTATCGCAATGACATACAAATATTTAAAAAAATGCTAAAGTACTAATCCGTCTTGTCAAGTCTGAAGCGCAAATCGCATTAAAATGACCAGAATCAATTATTTCACATGAGTTTTCTATCTTAACTGAGCTAGTTTACAAAATAATCGAAATGTGATATTTCGACTTCTTTCATTTATCTGCATGATCAGGAAACCAGAAAAGCAGTAATAGCTTAAAATCGTTATAAAAATAAAATGATTTCGGAAGAGAGTGTAAGTACAGTATTCAATGAAGAAACATTCTTCATCCATTCACCCTTGAAACATTTTGAACTTTGTAAACTATGTTCTTTATTGTGCAAACAATTGTTATATGAAATGAAATAAAATGGATCAATCAATTAATCTTCAGATGAAATATACAAGACAATAACTGCATTTGTTTTTATTGACAAAGTTACTCTAATCAACATAGATGTTGAACATTTTAATCTAGAGTTTATCCATAGTTTCCAGTATGTTACTACTTCTTACAGTATCTCTATGCACAATCCTGTTTACAGTCAAACCTTGAACATATCCATCCATTACAGAAGCTCACTATTCATGTCAAAGTCTTGAGTGAAAAGTTTGTGTTGTCAGAACCTTAAAGAAGTTAATCCAATGCCAACAGAGATAAATGCAAACAGCTAAGCGATGAAAGTTAGTAATGGTGGTGCATGAAATATACTAAAGCTCTTGAATTTATTAGTGAAAATATGTATATATGTATACCTCAGCTGAATAAAGATTTGGCTTATTACAGACAGTATCCTGGGGTTAAAATAACAATCAAAATAATGCAATAGACATTATCACTTCTAGATCATATTCAAGTTACATCATCAATTCCATACCATGTAGATTGAGCACAATCAGTTTTATTCCACATTTATTTCTCATACAGCATTTTTCTTATGGAAAACATACAACTACAAATAAAGAAATGAATATCCTCAGGTATGGAAGGAATCCTTCATTACATAATGCAAGTAGAACAACATGTTGCTTGCTTAAATCAATCAAATACAGATGATTTAATGTTATATCATTTTTTCAGATTCTCAAGTTTAAGTAAAGATCCAAGGTCAGGTGAAATTCCCTGATTTTACCCTGAAAGGAGGTGCACGAATGTTCAATAAACATGCACCAGGTAAGCTTTTGCCTATTTTGAATTCATTTTAATAAACTGAGCAAACATATAATTAATTACCTCCCTGGCAAGCAGCTGTGTAAATACTTCCACATTGCCCCATCAATCACAGTGTGCAATAAACTGTGCTGAGTAGAAGTACTGTCATTATGAGTTGTCTCTCTATAAAGTTAGTATAATTGAAAATTGGAAATGAAAGATAAACACATATTATATGTCTCACAGAAAACACAGAAAACATACAAAAAAAAATCTTTGAAGAAGCTGCACTGTCATATATAGAAGACATTTGCCAGTTGTATATGGTAAAATGAACCGACTTGAAAGAAAGAAAATTCTTGGGTATTATCATATGAAAATTCTAAATTCATAAAGATTACAATATAGAAAAAGAGTCTGCACAATTTGTTTACAGGAAATTGCATTGAAAAAACACTTCTCCAAAGTTTGCATTTATCCTATGGTTCCATTCTTCCACTTTTTGTGGTATATTACACAACATTTTGTGAAAGAGCATTTGGGCATTTCAATCAATAAATCTAGTACTATCTAATCTAATCTAGATGAACATCACAGGATTACAGTTAACATATCATTTGTTTTGTTTCAAGAAGAAAAGCAACCCTGGAAACAAATTCAAGAGACAATTATCATGATTTCATTTACAATTACATCATATTGTTTGCTACTGGAAGGGACTAAGAACTATAATCTATTCACCAATTTCAGTTTTTAAAAACATATACATACCAAGGAAATGTACCAATTATCTAGACATATAAAGAATATATTTGCATACAAACTTAAGTACATGAAGTACTATAATAGTACCATAATTTCAAGTAACCAAATCACACAATAAAAGTAATTTTACTTTACAACCATAATATAATATATGCATAAAATGTATTTTCAAAAGACAATAACGTGCATGTTTCATATATTTCATATACATAACCATATAAAAAGTGATTGCTAATTAACAGAACATTTACTTTCATGTAGTACATAAAGACTGTCCAGCAGAATCATTTGTTGATAAGAATATTGTTCATCAGTGAAAATTTTACTCCCATGGCTTACCTACTGTAGAAGATAGATTATTCGACCTATACTCAATAAATCAAATAAGCTGCTATTGGACATTGCTATAAAAAAATACCCAATATAGAACTTTGGACACTCCTTCCAACATGTTTATTAAGAAACAAGTAGTGTCTACAAACATGTCATGTAATTCATCATAACTATTTTCACATTATCCACGAAAAGAGTAAATATGTAATGTATTACACATTTTGAAGCATCTTTAAGAAAGACATCCATATGTAAGGGAGAGTAATATATATATATATATATATTGCTAGATTACAATAAGAAAAACTGAAGTTCACTACATCTACTATAATATCATTAACTACTCATGTAGGCCTAAATGTACATATGAAGAGAGTGCCTATGTCTGTACAGCACCCTTGTATACGCAGATGCATAAATGCCTTATTTTAGTGATTTTATTCACAAGCCTAAAAAGGGCATCTCTTTTGTAAAAAAATCCTGAAGTGCGTGTAAAATGAATCAGTGTGCACCCATGGGAACCTTTGTTTTTGCAATATCAAAATGACATGGATGATTTTTCTTGTTGGAATTTTGATCATGATGAGATTCGTGGCACACTTACTCTTTGGAATATAAGGACTGATATACCAAATTATACATCAAAGGAATACAAAAGAAAATCTTTGTCAAGTGTAAGCCAGATGCTAGGGGCCCATCACACACTAAATCAGAATTATGAGCATTTTGTTCAAAGAGCTGCTGCAGAAAAAAGGTCGCTTCCAATTTACAGGACACAAGTACCCACATGGGAATCATAGTGTGGACATAGTTCATATATAATCTCATTTTTTGGCTAATTAAAGAGTTGAAAAATAAAAAGTGCATGTATATTTCCCTTTATAAAAATCATATAAAGATTATATGTAAAATATAATGTGCCAGACAAACAAGTGTACTCAAGTAATATATATATATTATCATAGACACTTTCTCTCATAACAAAAATACATATCTTTGAATCGCAACAACAGTAACTGTATAAGCAGCAAACACACACTTATAATGAGAACCCAAAGTGACATTGTCAATGCATTATTTTCTGGATACTGCATAAAACAAACAAAAACAACAAAAAATGAAGGTTAAAAGTGGTGAAGTAATTTGTAAAAATTGATTTCCCATTTTTTCTATCTTACTACAACATAGTAATCAATATGCAAACAACCACATAACATTAAAATAGAAGTAATTTGTTCCATATCAATTTCAGATTTTACACTTACTGGTCTGAAGTGCTTCTAACCCCCCCCCCCCCCCCCCCCAACATAAAAACAACCCTACAGAAGACGTTATTACTCATTTTATCAACAAACACAACATGCCCTTCCAAGCAACATTACAGAACTTACTAAAAAAAGGGCAAACTTGGCACTATAAAAGTAAAAAATAGCATTGTAACTCTTAAGTAAAAAAATAATTTTTATTCATTTCATTTCGTTTGCCCTGTCAAAAGAGGGCAAACTTGGCACTTAAAAAGTTTTTAAAAATTGTTAATACATTTCATTTTATTTAACTAAATGCCAATTAAGTGCATTTCTAATCTTAGGTTCCAGAAAATGGTGTTCCATTATGACACTTATTCTTCAAACTGCATAAACATTAATTCCGACGATACAAAATGAAGTAAAATCTGCATAGAAGCCATATTTCATGATACAATCATAATTGTAATTATGCATGATTGATATATATTTGTAGTTGTAATGCATCATTGTTTGTATTTGTTTTATATGTAGTCCAACCTGCCATGGTTTCGAAAAGGGATCGTGGACCTGGTCTTGGATGTACACATGTATTCTTTTTATATGAAATAAAGGCATGATTTAACAACAACTACAAATCTGATCTTTTCTTCCATCTGGTGTAAAAATCTGGAAGATGGAGAATTAAATACATGTACAGAAGATTGGTGTTGGTGTTCTTGATTGCAAGTCATTACCCCAGGAACAAGGGCTCATCAGCTCAATCACATCAACTATTTATGCAAGTTATAACATAGTCAAAGATCTGTGTATAAAGGTAGCTTTACCAGATATGTGTCACATATATGATTTTTCTTGGATAGAAAACACTTAAAGTTGCTAATAAGTACAGATGGCCTTGGAAAGCAGGTTCGACTGTCCTCTGGAAACTCAACTTGAAGCATCACCTTGGGTGGTAATGTTGAACAGCATTGCAATTCTCCTATGTTGGCACACTTGGTCTACGTTTAATATACCATTATAGTGAGATGGTAACTAATCCTCATGTTGATCTAAGGTGTTGCCTACTCTCTCAAGACTGCTGGCAAAGTGAGCTGCACTGCATATCTGATCTTCCTGGAGAGCTTCAACAAGCTTTAAAGAGAAAAAGAGAGAGAGAGAGACCAAAAAATGATATTAGATACTTGTTTTCACTTATATCCATTCTCCAAGAGCTATATAGACACGTCAAAAAGCCACTGTGCAGATAAAAAGTCATTTGTAAAAAGCTGCAAAACCCATTGAGATGAATGCCGGATAAATGTTCATGAAAGTTATGTAATCATTATCCATTTATGCATAGACAGTACATTTTTCAAGAGAGCAAACAAAAGGTATTAATGAAGCCCCTCCATCACTCTGGCAGTGATTATTCTAAACTGCATAAAGTAGGACTTCTCCATGTATGTAATATCTGTGAATCTGTGATTATTCCAATGTTGAGTTCCTAATATTAAATCCCAAAATATTAATTTAATCAAAAATTAACAGCAAATTGAAATCAATGCACATTTTCTTATTTAGGTGAACTTATGTTCACCTAAATACACAACTTTTTATTTACTATCCACAAATTTTTGTCATCGCAAAGGAGATGTTACCAAATAAAATCAATCTATAAACCAAAATGTTGCCTGTACGATGAACAAATGCATCATATTAAATAAAGAAGTTCAAAGTTATTACTGGGCTGTTTCCAAGGTGTATTAGACAATTTTAGAAAAGTATGCTCCTCATTTACAGACTTGTAATTTGGAAAGAAAATCTTGAATTTTTCTTTCTGCTTACCATCGTTTCATGTGGACGAATACGTGAATAGAGCTGCTTGAGACTGGTCAAACGGCTGAACAATCCAGTGAATTCCTGGAGAGAAAAGAGTAATTGATGTTTACATTCAGTTTACTTAAAATACATTTCTCTGTGCGGTGACTATTGCTGATATATTTCACAGGACTAAGATCTGGAACAAATGAATTGATATCGATTGATGAAACATACACACACATATACGCCCACACATGCTTACAAGCCCACACACACACACTATCAATGATGCCAATCTCTTTCAAATTCCATGAAAGAAATGAAAAAAAATGTCACAGTGCCCATATGACGTCCAAATAAACAGAATAACACTCAGTTTCTCTGTCAACAGAAGGTAATGGATTTCGGCAACAGAAAGCTTGTTTACATCAGAACAACATATCATTAAAAAATCCACCTTCTTACACCATTTTTGATCACTCCTAATACAAATCTTTGGGATATCGAGAGCACGTTAAGAGCGATATATCTTCCCTATCTCTGTGATAAGTAAAATATTTGTTCCTGATATAACAGCTATTCTGTGTAAAAGAGCCTTTCTTCACAAGAAACCCTAGGGATATTCAAGTAGACCAGCACTCCACAAGACCAATGGCCCACAAGATTGATGTCCTTCAAGACCAACTCAACAATATTCAGAAAGTTTGTCAAAAGGCCCACACAACTGACATACCAACCATGTGGCCTGTTGTGTTAGCTATCGGTTTTGAGGGATGTAGCTGAAACCTCTTACATACTGTAAGCAATGTTCTCTCAAGGTTCCTTTCACACTGCAGGGTTTAATCAGAAGTTACTAGGAAGCTATCCATAAACATGACGAGATCTGAATTGAAACACCCACCTCTAGAGTGCGTTTTTAAAACGTTCACTGAAATTCCACTGGTTTTTGCAGTGTTAATGTTTGCTCTGTGACTAAGTACGGTTTTGCTCACGTGACTCTTCTCACTTCGGCATGCAGAGCAGCAACATATCGCACATGCACACTCTTTGTTTTTTCAAGTAGTGTGAATGGGAGTTATGAAAATCTATGTTTTTTTAATTTGTTTTTTCATGTGTAAATGACCCTATAGAACTAAATCACATCTACACTCACCTCATCGATGCGTTGGCACTCTACCTTCAGTTCGTCCTCCTCCAAACGTAGAGTCTTGTGGATGTTGTCGTAGTAGGTAGTGAGGAGGGAGATATAGGCTGGTAGCTCCTTGTTGAACAGAAGCCTACTTGGGGATGAATTCTGAAAAGGAAAGATACGGGTAAAGGGTATGTAAGATATCTTTTACAAATGTCATAATATGTGAATGACTAGATATAAACATTTGAATAAAGACACTCTATACAGCATCTGACTGTTTTTTAACATGTAATTCATTTTTTCTTTCGAAGTGTTGTTTCTAGCCAACTTGTGTTCATGTGAGGGTTGTATCTGGTGAGAAAAGCGTGAAGCAAATGTAAAGAATGAACCACGGGTATTCATTTAATTCATGACAGTCTCCAGTCATTCTTTATCAAATGAAATCCCATCTTTAACATGAACAAATACACTAACTGTTCTGGAGAAAACAGATAGATAAACAATTTACAAATTATCCTGTGCAGTCTCATCTTCCATTTACCAGTAGGCTACTAAAACACAACTCTAATTCTTTTCATTTCATGTGATAATATCCAATACCGTATACAAGTGCTGCAAAAATATTTATCAATCTAATTCCAATATTTAATGTGATAAAGTGCCTGAGTATACAGTGAGAAATTTATAATCCTGATCTTCTATCTTATTTTGAGTGTAAAATTTCCAATCTCATTTCATTCATCTCTGTCAGACGCTATAAATTGTGCTGTAAATTGTGAAATTCATGTTCAATGTGTGATATATATTTTAACTCAGTGGGCTAATGACAGCGTGTCTCATTAAGAAAATACTATGGGCAGAAATATTAAATTTGTGTGGATACGTGTGAGATTTCATTGTTGCTTGTGCATGGAATCGTCAAATCCTTTATTAAAAATGAAATAACAACTTGATTTTAAACAAAAATCACAAATTGTGATTTCAAGGGTATGTGTTCAACGAATATTTAAATAGCATCATCGGCTGCATATCTATACTATTAATACGCAAAATCGCCGCGGGGGGTCCAAAACGGGACAAAACGGTTCATCAAAAACGTCTTTCCCCGACCGCGCCCGCCTCCGCCATGGCGCGGGGACGGCGGCACAATTCCACGAGGCCTGTCTCCCGTAACCCGCGTGCCACGTCGACCCCGCGATCGACGTCCATGCCGTTAAATGCGGTTTCGGGGTGCCGGGGAGGACGGGCGGACGAGAGATCGGCGAGCATGGTGGATTGCAAGGAGGCGACGAACCCGTGAGAGCGAGTCGGCAAGGCGTGCTCCCGCCCTCTGTCTAATTATCAAAGAGAGACGAAGAGACACACATTGGACGAGAATCCACTCGCGTCAACGGGTGTAGCAAATCTTATTGTAACGGGTGTGCCGCGTACCCCGAGTTAGGTCTCTTCCTATAGGATACGCTTTGTAGCATGTAAGAGAAATACACATTAACAGATGACTCACCCGGGTGAGGGGATGTAGGAAATGCACGCTCTCACGGGTTGGGCTTACCCGTGTTATGCGTCTTTCTATAGGATATGCTTTGTAGCATGTAAGAGAAATACACATCAACAGATGACTCACACGGCTGAGGGGATGTAAGAAATGCACGCTCTCACGGGTTGGGCTTATCCGTGTTATGCGTCTTTCTATAGGATATGCTTTGTAGGCCAGCCGGACCTGCTGCGTGTACGAACGTACGTGTATAATGTATGCGATGATTCTACGCTCACCGTCACACGCACAGCTCAGTCGGTTCGACTCTGATTCTATGATGATTGCCGTGATTTGTATATAGTTTACGTGAATTAGAGGTATGAAAGCAGGACTTACTTTGTGATTATCCTGTCCATGTTTACTGAATTTTGATAATCATTCTTCAAAGTAAAGTTTTCACAAGAAATTCATCTTAACTGACAGTTCAGTTGCAAGCTAGCTGCCGTGAGGCACGGGCAGTGCAGTGCGCCACTGCTGCCGAGCACTGTCGGAACTGTGACTGTGTGTGAGCTGAGCTGAGCTAGAGTAGACTCGACAACATTTTGAAATTGCTCTTATTGCCCCTATTTCAATATAGTTTCGTGACTATAGAGGTATGAAACCTGAGTTTAGATTGTGATTATTCTCTCCATGTATAGTTGTATGCTGAATTTCGATATTCATTTTTCAAAGTAACGTTTTCACAAGAAAATCGGACGGTCATCATGGTCGTTTAAAAACATGATAATACTTTTACTATGAAACAGTTCTTGCATAAAATCAATGCCTTAAAACGTTTTTGAAAGTATGGGGGGGGGGGTCAGGTAGCTCAAAGCGAGTTGAGTGCAGGCGTGATGTCCACGGGTTCAAAGGGCTGAACCGAACCCCCGAAGGCTCGGGGGTTTAAGGTATTTAATTACGGTCAGATGAGCATATTTTTAATAACTTATTTGTGACACTGGCAGGTCGATCACTAATTGGCGTGGGGTCCATAGTAGAGTTGCGTACCAACAACGCTGAGAGTACGCTGGCCTACGTTACTATACCCTGAGGGACGCAAAGGGGTACGCAAGATGGACGCAAACAAATTAATGTTTTAAACAATTCGCGTACTTTCGGCGTAGAAACTTGATGCAGAAAGTACGCTTTTTTTACGTAACACTACGCTACCAAACTAAACAAACTATCCTTAAATGAATTAATGAAAAATTAGCCCAAGAAAAAAGAGCCCCCGAAAGTTGAAAAAGTAACCCCCGAAAATTTCCCAAAAATTTGATATAGATCGAGCCCCCGAAAAAAAAAAAAATTGTTCACTGGATTCTACGCTCACAGTCACATGCACAGTCGAGTCAATTTGTGCACTGCATGCAGCTGGCTGCTACATATTGGCACAAACCGTCCGATTTTTCGCGTAAAATCTTTACTTTAAAAATGATTATACAAATTTTGTGAACAATGCCAACAAAATCATATTCCAAGCTTCTGCTTTTTTTACTTTTTTCATGAAAACTACATTGAAATCACAACAATAATAATGCAAATAAATCGTACTTATCGAGATCCTACCTGACATGTTTTTGTTACAGTGCGCCATTCATGGTCAAACAGATATATTATAAAAATTGTCTACATAAAAATAATCTAATTTTATTTTCGATAGCACATAGGCCTCTATCTATTTAACCCCCCACCCCCGGCCCTCCCCTAGAATCCCGTGGATTTTCCACGGGTCCTCCTAGTGTGTTCATTAATAGAGCTCAACCCTGCAAAACTTTTTCTGTGTTGTGCAATTATTTAGTTTTAAAAATGTTAAAAAGGTTTAAACACTGTTTTGAGAAAGTGGTTTGCAGGTGAAAATTGCATCTTTTCTTGTGAGATACAAAAGTTAGCGATCAAAGAAGTTCCTTGGCCTTTCTCTAAGCGATGAAGTTATCAGATCAGAGTTGGAAGTAAATAAATATGAAATGAAAGGAGCAATAGTGCGACAAAATTAACGAGTGAACGGATGAAATGCCTCGACAGGGACCGAGTGGTCTTTATTCGTCCACCATCACAACCACTACCTCAAAAATTTGTCTTTGTGAATACTTTCCTAGCTCGCATCTACCATGTTGGCCAACCATAGTCTACGACATGCTCTAGATGCCTAGCAACAGGGGCGGTATTCTGAACCCTGTGTTATCTCTAATATTGTTGTATCTTTGGAGATAAGATAAAGTTGGTATTCTGAACACTGTTGTAACTTTTGTTGTATCTTTTCTCTCATCTCTTTGGTCGCGCCTGCGCTCAAACTTTGGTGCGCTTGTAATTGTGCTTATTAGTAATACAATGGCGCTTAATCCTCATTTGCATATGCGCACGAGAGATAATATGTCGAGATAATTGGTATTCTGAAAGTTGTTGTATCTTTTATCTTATCTTATCTTGCATGGTATTTACAACAGGTAGGGGGTTGTTGTATCTTTCGTGGTGATATAATGGCGGCAATATTTCTTGCCCAGAACCAACTTCGTGCCAATAGACGAGTTAGAAGAAGATTGTGTGTTGACCGGAAACATCACAGATGAGAACTTTCTAAGAAATGACATGCTAGGATATGATGATTTTAATGCTCTCATCTTAACCAATATAGTGAAAGCGTGATTTGTCTTCATGATCCACATGCCACAGCGCATATGATGACGCGCGTAATAAGCGCTCAAATAATTATTACGCCCAACATTAGTATGTGCTAGGCGCATCTTCAGATATGGCATAAAGTATTCCTATTGGTTGACCTACTTATCATGCTTATATAAAACAGATTTTAATTGGTAGGGTCCATACAAATGGGCGTGTCAACAGTGGTCAAAGATAGGATAGAGGCCGTCCTTCAAGAGATAACACAGGGATAAAATGATGTTCAGAATACCAACTTACAACAATATTAGCGCTGTGTTATCTCTGTGAGATACAACAAAAGATAACACAAAACTTACAACAATGTTCAGAATACCACCCCAGGGCATCGTGTGTCGGCATGCAATAGGGAACTGCGATGTAGGCTATGCAGAAAATGCTGGCACATTCAGAGTGAGTGCCCAGATAATGCAGAGTTATGTAACACCAACTCGGTAGCAATATCACACTCGCCGGTTCAACATGATCGACCCAATCGCCGAGCGTCTTCCAATGATGAACATGACAACACTGAATCGTCTCAGACAGAAAATGCTGAATCGCGCGAACAGATGGCGACCAGCAAAGCACGCGACCATACGCGACAGAATAGTTTGATGGACTTTGTTGCCAACGCCGCAAAGAACGTTGCTAAGGGAAACAACACTATAGAGAGTGATGGCGAAGAGAGAAATGCTCTCAGGACAACTAGATCATCGACAAGAGAGCGTAGCGGTGCAAATGCAGCATCACAGGAAACCGCAGTAACAAACAAGCATCTGTCCAATGAACAAGTCACTGTTTAGGACGTGCAGAGATCGACAAGAAACAAACAATCTAAAGGAAAACAACAAAGACAAAGAAATGAGGTATCTATCTACAGAACATTACACTACATTGTTTGAAACATACCATGAATTTGAAAATAATTAATACATTTTGATTCCACGATTCAGTAAAAGGAGTAAGATGTTTTGTTGGTTGAAAAATCTGAAGATGCGATATTGCCTTTTTACAGGAAACTTTTTTGACCAGTGATATAGAATTACTTACGGTCTACGTGCAGAATGGAAAGGTTTATGTTATTTCAACTCCTACCAATGGTTTTAAGAAAGACAAATTCTATAAATTATTGAATACCTAGGTAAAAAGGTTTAAACATCCAAAAGATGTGTCACTTGTTAGTGGTGATTGTCAAACCCCAATTTAAAGAGCTTTCAAAGAAATACAATTTAGTTGATGTTTGTAGGAAATTTAATCCTATTAAAAAACAAGTCACATGGAGACAAAGTTATATGGAGACAAGTCCCTCTAAACATGTACTCGAAACTAGACTATTGGTTAGTTTCAGCTGATTAAGTACCCATTGTGTTCTCCACAGATATACGGCCCACATTAAAGTGCAATCACAACGTGGTTTCCTTGGTGATAAAAGTGAAGGAAGGTAAATCAAAGGTGGAATATGGTGGTTTAGATTTGCAAATACAGTGGGAATTGTGTAAAGTAAAAATAAGAGAATATAGTGTGAAATATACTATTGATTGTATCAGAAGAAATGGTATATAGAATATCTAGAAAATGCATCTTCAGAAAGTGTCAATCAGAAAATGAAATTGATAAATGGTACACAAATAAATGTAAAGGTGCATTTTTTCGTTCTAGGGAAAAATGGTTGGAAAAAGGTGAAAAGTCAACAAAATATTGTTTACAGTTAGAAAAGAGGAGTGGCAAAAAAAAAGAGATATGTTGTGTTCAAGTCAAGAGAAAAATATTAGTGCAGCGGCTTAGCAAGAAAATTGTGCACTTTTTGAGAAAAGCATGAAACTTCTAGCATAGTTAGCTTTCACCATAAGATTTATTTTTAGATGTGGAGGGAAGTCAGATTTGACCTCTGATGACCCTGAGAGGTCAAGTCCAAAATGGCCGCCAGTCCGGATGGTCTTATTGTACAAAGACGCTTAACTTTTGAACCAAATAGTCCAGAAAAACGTTTAAGGTGTCATTTCCAACTAACTTGAGGATGCCAATGCATTTGGTAACACTTTTGAGATCGCCAGAACTTAGGGTTTTGCATGTAGGTCAAGGTCAAGGTCAAAATTGACAAAAATATAGCAAGTTTTGAATGGTTACACAAATTTTTCCCATTTATTTGTCATTTGTTCTCCCCTATGTTCTCAAATTTATTTAAGAATGGTTCCCCTGCATCGACCCCACCTTAATCCCTTTCAGTTACTTTATTTCACAGTTTGATTTGACCTCTGATGACCCTAAGAGGTCAAATCCAAAATGGCCGCCAGTCCGGAACTCCGGATGGTCTAATTGTACAAACACGCTTATAACTTTTGTACCAAATAGTCCAGAAAAACATTTAAGGTGTCATTTCCAACTAACTTGTGGATGCCAATTAATTTGGTAACACTTTTGAGATCGCCAGAACTCAGGGATTTGCAATAAGGTCAAGGTCAATGTCATATTCGGCCAAAAAAGTGATTTTTTTTTTATAGTTGATTTAAAAAAAACTTTGCCTCCATTTTGACATTTAACGAGTCATTATTTCAAAAAATAATAAAAAGACCCATGTACCACCACTTTGACTATCCAGGGCTAAATTTCATAGAGCTGCTTATTGGCCGGTTCTGTGCTTACTTATGAGTTTCTACTACATAGCACTGCTAACCGTAAGCACACAAAAATGCATTAACCTTCATGAATTTTCTAACAATGCAAATCCATTGTGAATGCACAAGGTGGACGCCTTGTTTTCTTGCTAACCTGCTTAAGCAAATTTTTCTGCTACAGTTAGCACGAAAATAGCAGCTTTATGAAATTGGGCCCAGAAGACCCAAAAAGCTATTCCAAATACGACCTAAATCCTGTTCATATCCGCATGAATTTAGCAAGGTCCACAACTTATGAATATTCGAACTGGGTAACGATCAAAATCTAACAGTCTCCAAAACAAGAGCACAGTGCAGTGCACTTGAGTGCAGCTTTGACACACCTGCAACATCCAGTCACCCTTTCTTGCAGCGACAGTGTATCAATTCATGGCACGATTTGTTTACTTCCGGGAGAGTGGTCAAAAGAGGCTGCCACCCAGTTGTTACGTTTTTCCGGCCCAAGTCAGATGGCTCTGGCATCTCTGGATTCTTGGCTAATGTCTGGTTCCAACAGTAAATTGGCCTGGTAGCAAGTGCGCTCAATGCGCTGCTCGAGTGCTGCCTGGGTTGGAGGAAGGTTCTCCAGGTTTCTAGACTTCTGTGCGAAGAGCTGTTTCCTGGCATCATTCACTACCATGATCTCACTGGTTCGGTCATACATCAGCACCACAAATCTCTCTAGCAATAACATTGGTCCTTCACTGACCTTACTAGGCATGCACAGGAGTTCACTGAGGAAATCATTCAGGAAAGATTTTTGGGAAAGTTTCCCAGGCAGTCTTCTTTCCTCTGAATGCAGAAACAGTGTCACACCCGGTGAACGTATGAAAGAATGGGAGAGTCATACACTGTGTCGGACTCATGGAGGCAACCATTTTGTGAATAGCTATGTACCGATCGAAAGCTTGATCTGACACCAAAAGCGATCCACAGCTCATCAGGAGCTGTCTTGCTGAATGAAGCCACGGTCAGTACAACCGCATCAGTACCAACAGTATGTATGGTTACCCTTTTACACCCTTTTTGCACAGCATCTGCCACATGCAGAAGTAGTGTCAGCCTCCTCGTGTGAGCATGGGGCAAGGCCTGCCAAGTGTGACTTAGCAGGAGAGCAGAGTACTCCACTTCTGTTGCATACAGTTCATTGCTCTGTGGTAGAGGAAGATGAACGGTTTCGCGTGACAGGAAAGCAAACAATTCGGTTTTGTTCTCATTGACTCGAAGGAAGTCCTTCCAGTTTTTTGGCAGCACTGTAGAAGGAGCCACCCCTTTTCTAGTGCCATTTCCCCTTTCCTATCTTGTTGAGGCATTCAGGCAAGCAGGTAAGTATTCACCATAGCCAAGGTCGATGCGGATGCTTTTCTCGAGTTGAGCAAATATGTATGGGGCAAACACTCTTTCTCCCTACTCTTGAAATGTTCTTGATGTTCCAGGATTGAGCATTTGAACCACAGCTGCACCATCAAGAATTATTGCTTGGGCCACAGGTGCACTATTGTTTTCGAGCCGATTTGATTTCAGGCAGCAAAGTAGATCTGCTTTAACTGGCGGGGCTGCCTGGTTTTCATGGGAGAAGAAATTGTCCATATCTCCATCCCGTGTCTGACACGAGATGTACATCCTCGAAAAGAGACCACAGTTTCTCTTAAGTCTGCGAGCTGTGCAGTCTGTTTTGACATAACCTTGGCCGGCTGCCGACTGAAAAGTGGCAACTTGTTCGTATGAAGTGTTTGTGTGACAGGTGTCGTACACTGCTATAGCCTTTCTGTCACAAAAAACTTTGTGTACTGCTCCTCACCTAGGGTCTTAATCCATCTCCCTGTTTCAGCCACTTGGGTGTCCATGATATGTCGCTTGTGCCAATGACTAGTAGGTCTTGACTTTGTTCTAGAAATGGATTCCCCATCTCTTTCAGTACTGTCACAAGTGCCTTAACATCTTTCAGGAATACTGCCTGCACTCCAGGTTGCTGGTCATGGTGATGTTGTTTAGTGTTAGCAGAACCGTTATTTTGCTTTATGGCCTGTTCCTCAAACTTTGTAGTGATCCTTTAAATTACTTAGAACCAAATAAAACACAAATTTAAAGAACAACTTACCAGTATTTTTGAGCAGTAATGGAAATTAGGAACAGTTTTCCTGACTTGGATTGAGGTGTTTGCCGTATACTGCCAAGCTGCCCACTGACCATGCTATGCATAGGGTCAGTTACAAGACAAATAATGGTTTGGTGCTATAATGAGTGAAAGTTAAGCGTCTTTGTACAATAAGATCATCCGGATTGGCGGCCATTTTAGATTTGACCTCTTAGGGTCATCAGAGGTCAAATCAAACTGTGAAATGAACTAACTGAAAGGGATTAAGGTGGGAGACTATGCAGGGGAACCATTCCTAAAGAAATTTGAGAACATAGGGGAGAACAAATGACAAATAAATGGGAAAACTTTGTGTAACCATTCAAAACTTGCTATTTTTTAGTCAATTTTGACCTTGACCTTGACCTACATACAAAACCCTGAGTTCTGGCGATCTCAAAAGTGTTACCAAACGAAGTGGCATCCCCAAGTTAGTTGGAAATGACACCTTAAATGTTTTTCTAGACTATTTGGTTCAAGAGTGAAGTGTCTTTGTAAAAGACCATCTGGACTGGCGGCCATTTTGGATATGACCTCTTAGGGTCATCAGAGGTCAAATCAAACTGTGAAATAAACTACCTGAAAGGGATTAAGGTGGGGGACTATGCAGGGGAACCATTCCTAAATAAATTTAAGAACATAGGGGAGAACAAATGACAAATAAATGGGTAACTTTTTGTAACCATTCAAAACCTGCTATTTGTTAGTCAATTTTGACCTTGACCTTGACCTACATGCAAAACCCTGAGTTCTGGCGATCTCAAAAGTGTTACCAATGAATTGGCATCCCCAAGTTAGTTGGAAATGACACCTTAAATGTTTTTCTGGACTATTTGGTTCAAAAGTTAAGCGTCTTTGTATAATTAGACCATGCGGACTGGCGGCCATTTTGGATTTGACCTCTCAGGGTCATCAGAGGTCAAATCAAACTGTGAAATAAACTAACTGAAAGTGATTAAGGTGGGAGACTATGCAGGGGAACCATTCCTAAAGAAATTTGAGAACATAGGGGAGAACAAATGACAAATAAATGGGAAAACTTTGTGTAACCATTCAAAACTTGCTATGTTTTAGTCAATTTTGACCTTGACCTTGACCTACATACAAAACCCTGAGTTCTGGCGATCTCAAAAGTGTTACCAATGAATTGGCATCCCCAAGTTAGTTGGAAATGACACCTTAAATGTTTTTCTAGACTATTTGGTTCAAAAGTGAAGTGTCTTTGTACAAGACCATCTGGACTGGCGGCCATTTTGGATATGACCTCTTAGGGTCATCAGAGGTCAAATAAAACTGTGAAATAAACTACCTGAAAGGGATTAAGGTGGGGGACTATGCAGGGGAACCATTCCTAAATAAATTTGAGAACATAGAGAAGAACAAATGACAAATAAATGGGAAAACATTTTGTAATCATTCAAAACTTGCTTTTTTTTGGTCAATTTTGAACTTGACCTTGACCTACATGCAAAACCCTGAGTTCTGGCGATCTCAAACGAGTTACCAAATGAATTGGCATCCTCAAGTTACTTGGAAATGACTCCTTAAATGTTTTTCTGGACTATTTGGTTCAAAAGTTAAGCGTCTTTGTACAATTAGACCATGCGGACTGGCGGCCATTTTGGATTTGACCTCTCAGGGTCATCAGAGGTCAAATCTGACTTCCCTCCACATCTGAAAATTAATCTTATGGTCTAAACTAACTATGCTAGAAGTTTCATGCTTTTCTCAAAAAGTGCACAATTTTCATTATATTGGGAGCTTATCCGCTGTACTATATGTAAGGAAAATATATTACATTTTATAGCCTGCATCAAAAATTTGTTGGCTTTTGATTGGTTGAGAGCTCGTCACATGACCAAAAATATTTGAGCTTTTTTTAGAAAGTACTATATGAGAGTACTATTTTGGTTTACTATTTGAGAGTTGAAAAAAAAAAAAAATTTAATGAAAACAAAATATTTTAAATCTTTTTAGATAAAAATTGACATTTTTTTTTATAGTTTTTTTTATAGTTTTTTTAAAAAATAAAATAAATTTTTGATTGCAGGATATAAAACAAATATACCATGCCTCAAATCGAGGTACTGGTTAAAACTATGGGCCTTGGCGACTCCAGAAGTACCATTTATACTACTATTGGAGTCACCTCTTGCGCATAGTTTTAACCAGAAACTCTCAAGGCAGTGTATATTTGTATAATATTTATGAATATAACATGGATTTGTATGCGAAAGGAGAAAGTGAAAAAGATAAAAAATGAAAGTTCTAATGAATTATTTGACGGTGTGGAAATAAAAACTCTGTCCAAAGAAGAAGCACACAGTTGTGAAGGATTGCTATTGGAAGAGGAATGTTGGTAGGCTTTAAAAGCTATGAATATAAATTAGTCGCCAGGTGGTGACAGTCTTTCTGTACAATTCTACAGATGTTTTGGAAGGAAATTAAAGAGCTTGTTGTTGAAGTTTGAACGAGGGTTAATAATCAAGAGTTGTCATTTTCACAAAAACAAGCAATCCATACTTTGTTGTACAGAAAAGGGCCAAGGCTCTCTTAAATAATTGGCGAACTATATCTTTATCATTATTATATGTAGATTTCAAAATTGCAGCTCACACTTTATCCAACGATTAAAATGAGTAATTAATTCTATTGTTTCGTTTGATCAATCTGGATTTATGAAGGGTAGAATGGCAACTCAAAATGTACGATTTCTCCAAGATATCATTGACTTTTGTGAGTTTGAGCGTTTATCAGGTGTTCTTTAAAAGTTAAAAACTAACCCATACATGTTACCTTTATAACAATGGGCATATTTTCATATATCTGCGGACCACTTTGCATTTCACTTTGCACTTCACTTCGTCGCTACAGAAAGTTAAAAACATATGATAGTGCATGTAGTTGTACATATCCATACAAACACCGCTGGTAGAAGTTATCAGTTAACATGTAAAATGTGAAACTAATTTAGAACTTTAATATCCATACATTTGATGTAAATACAAGAAGTGTGTCAAACTCTGTCTGTTAATAATAAGTGGGTAATATGTATTCATATTATTATTTTTATTCTCTTACACAAAATTGCAATCTATTATTATATCTATACTATACCTATATTTCAAGTCAAATGCCATCAATTAACATTTTGCCAACTTTTAAAGATTTATATCATGAATATATTCCATACTCCATGGAATTATAGGCATGGCATTAATCATCTATCATTTAATCCTCATCTCGAAAAACGATTCAAGTAGCAATCATGCCAATAAGTTTAAAGTCAAATATTTAATGTAACTTTTGTAAACATGTTATTGATATACTTTTATCAAAGGCACAAAGTGATTCATCAATGCACTCTACAGAAATATCTTTTTTACACTTCTTAGTTTTTATTGTAAGTGACATAAGTGTTTCAAACATTTTCTAACCATGATTTACTTCTAATATACAATCGTCAGGTAATCTTTGCACTCACATTTTGTAATGTAAGGAAATTTAATCATGAATTAAAATTAAAAAATCAAATATTGATTTCTTGATAGAGTCATAGACAACCCCATAGTCTGAGCTGAGTATACTTTCATGTAATAGGGATTTTTTTTTTTTAACTGATCAAAGGCAAAAATCAACACAATGAAAATGATTTCCTGATGTTAATCTACAAATAATTCTCAAAACTTGTGTGTTTACACAAGTGTCAATGTTCTTAATTTCAAATTGAATTTCAAATTGAATTTCAAATTGAATTTCAAATTGAATTTTAAATTGAATTTCAAAATCTTACCATCTTAAGAGTTGGGACCACACCCTTGCATGCATTATCCAGCATTTGGTTTAAGACGGTGACCGAGGTGTCAGCAGTGCGAGACTGACGCATGTTGAAGATGAAGGATGGGTGGGCAAGTATCGTCGCCCAGAAACGAAGAGGCAAGCTGCAGGGGAAAGATTACATCATGGATGAAAAATAAATACCAGGATGCCGAAAGGGAAATGATAAATCAAATAAAGGTTTAAAACATTATATTAAAGAAATGTGTTCGCAGTTCTTACAGACCTTCAATAACCAAATTTCTAAATTTTTAACCCTTGACCAAATACTGAACTTAACATTAACCCATATCAATGATGAAACAAAGTCTAGAGTCAATTTTGCAGGAGCAAATGTCATTTCACCTTATCTCCCTTTGACCTCTAGCCTTTCCATGTTTCTCTTATTTCTCATTCTATTCACATCCTTTCTACGCTACTCCATCATACACACACACACACACACATTCTCACATCAGGGCCTTTGTGGGGCACCTGATTGTGGGGTATTTCTGTGCGTTCCAGATATACCTTGTGGTCCCCTACTAGTGGGGTATGTACAACCTGGCGATAACAACCCGGCGGTGTGCTTACGATGTTACCATAAACAAGTGTGCAAGTTTTAGCACACGCTCACAAAATGTCATTTATGGGGTACCACTTCTAATGCCCCGCAAGGCATAGGACACCGAATATACAGTCATTTGAAAGACTTTACTCTGTGGGGTCCTGAAAAAATACCCCACAAAGTAAAAATGCCTCACAAGGGGTATGTGAAGCGCACATAAAACCCCACAAGAATGCTGAGGTGAGAGCACGCACTCTCGCTCATGCACACACACTATCCTCTTATGTAGATAGATGAATTTACTACTTCTATTAGACATCAAGCCGAAAAAACACAGGACTCTGTATCAACCTACAAATCAAGTCCAAATTAGACATTCCTACTGCTATTATGGTTCTGGCTGGAAGTAAGTAACACTGCGTCACCCTACAATACAAAATAAATTAGATATGCGCTACTGCTATAAGGGTTCTAGCTGAAAATATGTAACACTCTATTGGCCTACAAATCAAGACTAAACTTGTACTACTCACGTGTTGTTCTTCCAGGTAGCAGCTGTGCCATCGTCATCATATCGACTGGCCTCCTCGTCAAAGAAATTGAAGAGGAATCTGAGAGCAAAGGGGATGTTGTTCATGTTGTTCTCATACCCATCTTCCTGGATGGTGAACATGGCATCTAGAGCTTCATTCACGAAGCCGTTGATAGATTGCTGTCAAGAATGAAGATAGTTTGGGTTGGAAACACTTATTAGGAGCTAGGTTTACACGACAAGAATGAAGATAGTTTGGGTTAGAAACACATATTAGGAGCTGGGTTTACACAACAAGAATGCATAGTTTGGGTCAGAAACAAATATTAGGAGCTAGGTTTACACGACAAGAATGAAGATAGTTTAGATTAGAAACAAATATTAGGAGCTAGGTTTACACGACAAGAATGAAGATAGTTTAGATTAGAAACAAATATTAGGAGCTGGGTTTACACGACAAGAATGAAGATAGTTTGGGTTAGAAACACATATTAGGAGCTAGGTTTACACGACAAGAATGAAGATAGTTTGGGTTAGAAACAAATATTAGGAGCTAGGTTTACACAACAAGAATGAAGATAGTTTGGTTTGGAAACACATATTAGGAGCTAGGTTTACACAACAAGAATGAAGATAGTTTGGTTTGGAAACACATATTAGGAGCTAGGTTTACACAACAAGAATGAAGATAGTTTGGGTTAGAAACAAATATTAGGAGCTAGGTTTACACAACAAGAATGAAGATAGTTTGGTTTGGAAACACATATTAGGAGCTAGGTTTACACGACAAGAATGAAGATAGTTTGGGTTAGAAACAAATATTAGGAGCTAGGTTTACACAACAAGAATGAAGATAGTTTGGTTTGGAAACACATATTAGGAGCTAGGTTTACACGACAAGAATGAAGATAGTTTGGGTTAGAAACACATATTAGGAGCTAGGTTTACACAACAAGAATGAAGATAGTTTGGGTTAGAAACACATATTAGGAGCTAGGTTTACACGACAAGAATGAAGATAGTTTGGGTTAGAAACACATATTAGGAGCTAGGTTTACACAACAAGAATGAAGATAGTTTGGGTTAGAAACACATATTAGGAGCTAGGTTTACACGACAAGAATGGAGATAGTTTGGGTTAGAAACAAATATTAGGAGCTAGGTTTACACAACAAGAATGAAGATAGTTTGGTTTGGAAACACATATTAGGAGCTAGGTTTACACAACAAGAATGAAGATAGTTTGGGTTAGAAACAAATATTAGGAGCTAGGTTTACACAACAAGAATGAAGATAGTTTGGTTTGGAAACACATATTAGGAGCTAGGTTTACACGACAAGAATGAAGATAGTTTGGGTTAGAAACAAATATTAGGAGCTAGGTTTACACAACAAGAATGAAGATAGTTTGGTTTGGAAACACATATTAGGAGCTAGGTTTACACGACAAGAATGAAGATAGTTTGGGTTAGAAACACATATTAGGAGCTAGGTTTACACAACAAGAATGAAGATAGTTTGGGTTAGAAACACATATTAGGAGCTAGGTTTACACGACAAGAATGAAGATAGTTTGGGTTAGAAACACATATTAGGAGCTAGGTTTACACAACAAGAATGAAGATAGTTTGGGTTAGAAACACATATTAGGAGCTAGGTTTACACGACAAGAATGGAGATAGTTTGGGTTAGAAACAAATATTAGGAGCTAGGTTTACACAACAAGAATGAAGATAGTTTGGTTTGGAAACACATATTAGGAGCTAGCTAGGTTTACACGGCAGTCTGTAGATTTTGAGTTCAGCTCACGGTTATGATTTTGAGGTCGTCTTGTAGAAAAAGACTGTGCAGACGTACACATGGTTTTGGAAACTTAAAATTTACCGGTACTCTAAGTTTGAAACCATGGGAGATCTTATGATTAACATTAAAACTTCAAGCAAAAGGGGTCCTCATGCATTCAGACTTTCTTGTTGTGTGAATGGAATTAACTTCAAAATGTTGCCAGTTTGTGGTGCATGCATGTAATAGCTGACTGTTTGGCATTTGCAAGATATAAAGTATTGATGTTAAAGGTATCTGTGTTGTTATAAGTGTATATGTGCCAACCAACAGTATGTTCATGTATGTCCATTCCATTCTTAACCAAGTATATCCTGCCTCTAAATTGCTTCCCATTAATATTTCCCTTGAAATCTGCCAACATTCTGGTTCCCAAAAATCATTGGCGTTCCATAATATTGCGAGGACTCATGATTATAGGAGAAATGAAGAACAGGAATTTTTACCTTAATTTTTGACATTTTTTAGAGTGAAAAGAATGAATCAATCGGTAGATGACTTACCTTGACAGAAACCAGCCTCTGGAGATAGATCTCTCTAATCTTGCGTCTTCCCTGCGTACCCTTGAAGCACAAGACTCGCTGCATTCTGCCACAGAATCCTTCATCTCTATCTTCATCTTGCTCCTCACTATCCTCAGACTGGACCTAAAGACAATAATCACAAGACCATGCAGTCTCAGTTCCATCGATCTATATTTTCATCATGGACCTATAGGCACGAGATCCATCATAGGTTACGTGCACTTTTCTACCACAGAGAATCATTCTCACACCTCTTTCCAAATATCAACTTTTCAGTAGCAACATTTTGTGGGTGAGCAAAATGATTATATTTGTTTTGTGGTAAATATGATATTTCTTCATGAAATTACTCTAAATAAGATTCTGAAAACTACATCAATTTGTTGCCTGAATATAAGGGTTGCAGGAATATTAATAGTTTTTTAAAATCTTTTTTTTTAGTGGGGGGGGGGGGGGGGGGGATCAAATAAGCCATGCCCCCATCATAGAACCCAATGTGACGTACTTTAAGTACAAAAAGAAAATGAACACTTGTGTATTGTGTTCCTGGTTCCATTGCCCCCTTCAAAATTTTAAACCCAGATGTGCCAAAGTTAACATCTAGTTTGCTAGTCCTTTTTTTGTCTGAACTTGTTAATTGTGCCCCCACTTAAAAAAAAACGTGGATCTGTCCCAGAAACTCTCCATGATACTTACCAAGTGATAGTACTTGACGTCCTTGGGACCTTTCTCAAGATCATGAGAAAAGTATTCATGGTGACCGGTCACACGCACTGACATACGAGCGGCATCATCTGAAATGTGATAAACAATTTCATTTTATTCACTTATAAAAAACACAACTTTTGATTGATCCCTGTCTTGATGAATGGCTCGATCCACATTCTATTATACACCCAGCAAAAAAAGAAAGTGCTGGACAAGCACCCTGTCCTGTTCACATTTTTTTCCATATAAACTGTCAATAAAATATAAATCAAATTAAAGGAAAATTAATACTCTACCAACATCAATTAAGACAAAGTTTTGAACTTTCACACTTAGATGGGCACATTGTATTATCTGTTTATAGAAGGTCTGATTAATAAAACTGCACAAAATAGGGCAAGTAGCCACTCAAATTTCAATGAACATGTGCATCTGTAAGACATTTTGGTTCAACATTAAAAACAATGAATGGCATATAATTTAATTCATGTGGTCCTGACTTAACAACTACATGTTTAGTCATGTACACTATCAAAATATTTAAACATATACACATTCAATAATAGAAAATGAGGAGTAGTCAAGCATACATAAATATAAATGTACATATACTATAGCTCCATAAATACAGACCTATCTACGTGTAATACACATGTACATATTACTTCAGTGTGCTATACAAATATATGAAAATGACATAAACAATGACATATACTAGCCATGGTAAGAATAAATGACACATGTCAGTAGAACAGATGTTAGCAAACCATCACCTAGCTTCTACCTTGCAGTATTTTTATTCTCTGTATACTATTCCTATTGCATTACCTACAAATGACCGTGTTCGATAATTCACACACGATGAGATAAACTGCCTTTCACAAAAGTGACCGCAAAATAAGAGGACGATAACATGGTGGCAAATTTATAGACTTGCACATGGAGCACTTCACAGTTATGTATCTTATAACAGACAGATATGGGTGTATTTATCACAATGTTGCTGAGAGGGATGATGACTTAATTGTGCTTTCAATGCATCAGTTTTAGCATGTACATGTTTATAAAGGGACATGCACTAGATCAATTAGTGAGATATGAATATTGATTTTTTTGTTGTGTGAATGCCCATACTGATTAAGTGAGCAAGAGCTAAACTATGCAAATACCATTTAGCGAAAGGCTGTTCACTCATATCATATCATTGAACATAAAATTAACCCATTCAGGACAGGATTTTGTTTTAGGGTTAAATTGATCACATATTGTTCTTTAAATTGGCAGCACTAATATTATTAATAGAATACAATATCTCTGAAAACAATATACATCTAATGTCTAAAAGTTTTTAAAATACCATAGCCAGTTTTTATTTTTAATCTCTTAATGTGTTGTCAATTTAAGGATTAAAAATGTTATTTTCCTCTTTGAAATTCCGAACACGAAATGCAACATAGTCATGAAACAAAAAAAAACATGTGGTGTGATTGTCACAAAAGGGTTAATGGCTTTCTGGCTCTCTGCAAATGATACCATATATGCTAAGCAACAAGCACACAGATCACATCAAGAATGTGAAAGATGTATGATATTGAAAATAGTGAGTCTACCATAAAATTAATAAGAATAACTATTTACATGTATGCAGATGGATGTTAAAGAAATAATTAGATTGATTTAAATAGTGCAGCTACTTCATAAATATACTCTACTGTGCTTTGGAGAAAAAGCAAACTCTTTGCTGTGCTCCTTTAGGGAATGAAAAATAAAAAACTATGGTGCCCCCTAAAAAACAATAATTAAAAATTTATTTTCTGTGAATACAACTCAAACTAAGACTGAAGTTTTCCTGAAAGCATAAACAAAGACATGTAAATGAATTTCAAGCAAACTTGCCTTTAATTAGCTCATGGGCATTTATCCTGTCTGAAAACTATTTTGAATGTTAGGAGTGAATGAAAAGACATTACACAACATCAATTTCATACAAGGTGTATGTAAAATGAAAACATTTATTATTAATTAGCAGCGTGTCTCAGTATATTGTTATCAATTACTATCCCGCCTTTCTTTACACAGTTATTACAGAAAGCTTAAAACTTAGTTTTTAGTTCCATGTTTTGAGTAATTAGATGATTTGAAATTTTAACTTTATCTATGATAGTAATGCATGGTATGAATATTAATTCCACCGCAACACACATACTACATTAGTCAAATCACTGGACAAGAAGCAAATTACCACAAGACAGATGAAAAAGAATGAAATGACCAAAACAGAATATGGAAATAAGTAGTCCATCACCACTATAAAGAACAGCAAAGAAAAGAGCTTTTAAAACCTTTAGAATGCTTATGAAATTCTGGGAACAGGGCTGCAATAAACAAAATAGAAAATGAAAGAAAAAAAATGCATTCCATGAACATACCATGCACTTAAAATAATAAACTGCAAGACAAGATGCTTTGTAAAGTATAACTTCTGGAAACAAATATGTGACTGCGCACGTCTGCAAAACCATTTAAAATAAAAATAAAAAGTGAGATTTTCATTTCAAGCTCAATAAAGGTACGCTGAGAGAGTGTATGTGACAGCGCACCACAACACCAGAAATTACAAATCAAAAGGGGGATTTTTATTTGAATAAAGCTCAATATAGGTACGCTGAGAGAGCATATTGGGAATTCCAAGGCTAACATCATTTTGCAGAGCACACATTGATAAACAAAGAGACTTTTATTATCCTTTTAATTCAATATTTTGACAACATTAAGATGCACATTTATTTTTTCAAAAGGTAAGCAACTGCAAGATTTTGTTTTCCTTTTAAGCAATTAAAATAACTATAATTTTCACACAGCACAATCAAATATTCTTGGTCTAAGGCCTTAACAAAATAAAATTGTGTTGCCGTTTACGTGCAAAATATGGGTCGGTCGGTCGGTCAGAAATATATATTTTTATTTTAACTTCTTTTTTTCTTCTCCTTTTAGGGCTGATATTTCTCTATTTTTTTAATATTTTGTTTTAAACGGTAAAAAAAGATTTTTGGGTCGGTCGCAAAGGGCAATACAACATCTTTTTTTTAAGGCTTAATGTGAGAGCTGACAAGCAGAGTGGAGGTTGGAATAGCATGCCATAATCATGCCAACTTAAATAAAATGATACATTTTGCAAATTGATTTCTATATATTTAAGTACAACCATATGTAGGAGGCTGTGAACAAATATGCTTTAGATAAATTAGAAGATTATCAATCAGTGCCACAAAACAGATCTCTTGAACCTTCAGCATTTGTACACAAAATGTGTGCAGTAGCTGCTCAACCAAAAGGTGACCATTCAAACCTCCACTATACATACAGTACCTCAATATCTATTTTTTCAGATTGATATGCAGATAGATACCTGAGCATTTGAAAGCTATTTTCCAGTCAAAAAGTTTGCTCTCACTATTTATGTATGAAAATTATTTTACCATCCCGAAACTCTCCAGAAATTTAAAATGGAAAAAGTTTGCGCATCAAAATTTATATAAATGATTTCTTCTATATCTTCATAAATACTTCACATTTAAAGAAGACTATATGCATATTTTTCTCACCTCATCACAGTCAAATAAATAAAAATCAATTAATGCATGCATGCATGCTATGTGAGAATGTCATGCGAAAGAAGAACAAATAAATGAAAGTTAAGTTCCTTTTCTTTTCTCTTCTTTGATTGAAGTTACATTTGACATTCTTTGATTACACTTACTTTTGATGTACATGCAGAGACTCATTGTCATGCATGTCGATATTCAATGTATCTTGAACATATATTGGTAATAAATAAATGAATGAATGAACTCTTTGTTGAGCCCTGAAAATGTTTGAAATATCACTCAAGAAGGAACTTAGTTTCATAATGGATGGCATAGATATATACTATATAGAGCCATGCATATACTCACTGAACAGGTTATTAGCATCATTATTCATGGGTACAGGCTGAGCATTGGGCATGTCTTTTTTGTCAGTCAGGCTAACCGGTACTCCAGATGAAATCTGAAAATAGACATTTATCAAAAATAGAAATATCTTACCATGTTTCAAGATTACCCTAAAGAACATAGACAAACAAGCTTGATGGATTTCTGCATATGATACATATAAAGCACTAGCACTATTTTTTTCTTCCAGGGGGGGGGGGGGGGTGTTAAAAGGTGGGACAACTAGCTCATGCCCCCCCCTCCATCTTCAAAACTCAGCGTGGCGAACCTTAATTATATAAAAGTAAAATATACCCTGCCTTTCAAATTATCACTGTAACATGCATGTAAATCTTTAAGTTTTCTTTCTTTCCCTTTTTTCATTGTCCCTATTAAAAAAAAAAATTGTGCTCTCCTTTTACAGAATCCTGGGGCCCGTTTCACAAAGCCTTTTTTCAATGATAAATGACAAATATCAGTGACAAATCTGCTGATAACCAATCAGAAGCAAGGATTTCAGTAGCTTATAACAAAAACTGTCACTTGCCACTGATGACAAGTTTTGTGAAACGGGGCCCTGGATACGCCCCTGCATGATATGAGGTGGTTTGACCGTCTGACTTACTCCATAGTGCTGGAGGGTATTGATAGGACACCATCCCATTGAAGCTGTCGTAGAGGTGTCAAAGTCACTCACAATCAGCTCCCCTTGACCGCCACTCTTCAAAACTGCAAGCAAAATAACAAGCGTTTTCAAGTGGTCATATCGATATGAAGCTACATAGAGTGGTGAAGTGTGATGTCATCAAAAATCTATTTTTAGAATTTCTCAAATTTTCTTCATTTTCTGAAAGAGCATTAAAAATAATGTCCAAATTTCAAAAACTAATTGAATATGTTAAGTATTGGCTGAGATATGACCATCTGAATAAATAGATTTCCTATAGGAAATGGTTATGAGCCAGAGCAAATAACACTGACTTCCTATAGGAAATCTATTTATTCAGATGGTAATATCTCAGCCAATACTTAACATATTCAATTAGTTTTTGAAATTTGGACATTATTTTTAATGCTCTTTCGGAATATGAAGAAAACATTGAGAAATTCTAAAAATAGATTTTTATGATGTCACAGCTTTAGTACTCTATGCCATTTCATATCAAGAACAAAACCAGGATATTCATAAACTCTATTCTTTTTTTATTGGGACATGGTGACTTTATAGTAACATGTAACTCACTGGGATCCACTCAAAAGACATTGCCTGTGTCACACTACTCCTTTTCTTTTTAAGGTGAAGTTTAAGTCAAAGCTGACCAAAAAATTCAAGATATCTTGAGAGTAATTTCATTTTTTATAATAGCATGTACATCATATTATGACATAACATCTCCAAATGCTTCCAAAGTGCTTTGGTAATTGTAACACATGGTTTAGCTCTTGCATGTATACTGATAATATATATTTGGGTGCTATTAAAGCATAAATGGTGCAAATGTGTAGACTACTTTTCAAGATTGCATTCTAAGTTCTTAAAATTATTTGATTACTACAACTTTACTACATATTATTCAGTCTGTGCATTGTCCAAATTAGAATTTAAGAACATATGCTAAATACTCTGAATGATTGGTAAGCATTATTTATATATTGTAAATAACAATAATTGTTATAATAATAATTCACAATATGTTGTATTATCAAATGACATTACTACAGTATTAGAAATCAGACGTGTAATAACAAACTAGGAGCAAATGCTACCGATAAAGGCCATGAACAAATAATGAACACAGACATTTTTTGATAGTTTATCCATCCATCCACAGGGTATTTGAAATACATGTAATGCTTTTTCCTTGCAGTTACAAATTGCTGAATACACTGCTCCACATGTTTGGGCCTCTTAAACAAGTGTACATGTACTTTGAATACTATTGCAAATTGACTTCATTGATTGATTTTGGAGTAACAAACATTTTCACTCCACACAAGTTATCTCTAACTCACTATCTCACCGGTCCACATAACTCATATTATCTGGAGAAAGGGCAGCGAAAAGTAAGTTGCTTACCAAGATCCACCTCTCTAGCACTGCGCTGATACTTGGTGTGTTTCTTTCGGTACATAGCATCCAGAATCTTCTCTTTCACCTGGGTGATGGTATCTACATTCAAGACCTTGACTGATTCCTGCCCCAACTCACTCTCTACTTCCAACGTCTACAGGGTAGGAAGACATAGAGAGAGGGAGAGAGAGGGAGAGAGAGGGTGGGAGGGAGGGAGGGAGAGAGAGGGAGAGAGAGAAAGGGAGGAATAGAAGGAGATGAAGGGAGATAGAGAGAGGAAAGAGGAATGGTGGAAGAGATGGAAGGGAGGGAGGGAGAGATGGGAAGGGAGAAAAGAGTAAGAGGATAGGGAGAGGGGAAAGAAAAGCAATGGTGGGAGGGAGGAAGATGGGATTAAAAAGGAGACAGAGAGGGAGACAGAGAGGGAGAGAAAGAGGAAGAAAAAAGGAGGAAAGGATGGAGAGAGGGAAAGAGAGAAATAAGGAGGCAATGTGAGATAGAGAGTGGGAGTGAAAGAGAGGTAGAGGGAGGGAGAGGGAGAGAAAGAGAGAGAGAGAGAGGGGGGGGGGGGGGGAGAGAGGAGGTGTGGAAGGGGGGATAGAGATGAAGAGACACGTAAAGACGTTTTAATTTTGCACTGTATCAGTTTATATATGAACAAGGTTTAAGAAAGGCATGCTAGCGTTTATCACAATCACAATGGCTAATCACCCATAGCACAGTCATGAGAAGATGCAGAAGGCAATGAATATCAAAGGGGCCTCATCAAAGGTGGTCTTTACTTTCAATTTGACATTTATTGCTAAATGCCTCTCCCCCAAATATGAGTACAAGAAAGTGTCCTACAACAACAGAATAGATACTTGCCCTTGAATTATGGCATCAAAAAGTGAGAAATTAACAAGAAAATGGAAAATTTGAAGATTGGAGGATGAATTGCTCTATGGCAGAACATCAAAGAGACATGGTACAGGGGTTGTTGAACACATAATTTGGTGACAATTACTATAACTACTTTAAACACTGGAACAAACGCTGTTCCTAACCTTTATCCTAAAATGAACTTTAACCCTTAACCCTAATTTTTCAATGAAATAAGGACTGGAGCAATTAATTGTCGCCGGAGCAAATGCCAGGGCATTGGCACAGGGGATGAGGGTATCAGCAACATGAATATTTACCACTTCTTTATAAAGAATTTAAAAAAAAAATATTTACCACTTCTTCAAATTCTGGGCTCTCTGTGAGGAGATTGTCAAAGCTGAGTGAGAAGTAAGACTGTCCAGTGGCAGCGTCCACGGGTCCTTTCTCGCATTGAATCTTGATAGCTTGGTAGAGCTTGTACAAGGGCTGACTGACAGATTCCTGGTAGCACAATTAAAATCAAAAGAGTGTGTTTTTAAAGAGAAATTTGAGTTCTGGTAGAGGTAAAAGAAAAGTTATGAGCTTTCTCATTCTGTTTTCCTCAGCATGAAAGGGTATCATATGAGAAATCTCACCTGAAAAGGACTGCTCTTCAAATGATCTCATATTCAAAAATCATGTTTTTTAAATTGAATTGATAATGGTTTTATTGAGAATAACAAAACAACAATGCATCGCGGCTTAAACGGCCGATTTGGGCAATGTTTCACAAATGTAAAATACAATATATAAAAACATTCATATCAAATAACATAAAAATTAATGAACTAAACTTGAATGAGTAAATTGTTAAAAATAATATTTAACCTTAAAATTTTAATTTCATGTTTTTCCAATTTCCTTTTGCTACCAAAACTGTACACATAAAATTATAATTTTAAAATGAAATCTAAGCTTACCGAAACATGACCATTAAGCTATAACTCATTTAGGAAGTGCAGTAATGGAATATGCATAATATTCAGCCTTATAGTATAAACTACTGACATTGATTATCGATATGTTACTTTTATTTCACATGCACTAGCTTACCTTAATGAATTTGAACATGGCTAAAGCTATCCAGTTGTTCAGCAGTTTATCTTCCAAGGTTTCTGTCCTGGAATTATAAAAAAACAAAAATCATTTTAAAGTAGTTGTAGTAGTAATAACAGCCAATAGCTGCAGCAGCAGCAGTCAGCAGCAGTACCAGTAATAGGATCACTAATAGTAGTAGAAGTAGTAGTAGTATGTGTAGTAGTGGTACTAGCCGTAGTATAGTATCAGTGTTTTCATAGTCTTCACCATTCAACAATATATATATTATCATCATCACCATCATTCATCAAATCATCAAATCATTATCATCATCATCATGTAAATACTATTATGTAAATACAGATTTCTTGTAATCTAAGGCTAATTTGTTGTGTATACCTTTTGAATAGTTGTTTGAGTCTCTGTCTGTCGGCTGCTTCACCTATCGTTTCACTCATGAGGGTGGTCAGCACACTAAAGAAGAAGACGGAAAACAATTTTTTTTTTTTAATTACATGCAAAATAATTCAAAAGAATTGCGTTCTAAGATCTATATCAGACTGAAGTAATCATACTTTTACATTTTATTTGAGATTATGTACGATCATTTTTTTTAATTATTCTATTTTATTTCATTATCTATGACACAGCTGAAATCAGATTGATATATATATTCCTGACTATTTACCATAACTTTGTTTCATACTTTTTATCACATTAAAAAAAAAAAAAAAAAAAAACAGATTGTGCATTTACTTGGATTTATTTACATATACTTAACTTATCATTCTGTTCTCTTCATCACTTTATCACATTGAATAAAACAGATTTTAACATTGTATATACAAATATACCCCTAAATGCTCATTCGTATGACCTTAATCCCTCCAATTTTCTTGAATTTTCTCGGGAGATTTGCTGTAGGGTAAATCAATGTAGAGGATAAAATAACGTTTCTTTGATTAGACTTCTGAGAGACGAATACTGGATGCATGCTCATGAAAGGTATGTAATCATATATTCCGTGGAAGTATTCTTTTCAAGAGGGCAACCAAAAAGTATTCATGAAGCACCTACATGACATCGGCAGTGATTATTCTACAATGCCCCAAATGGGAGTTCTCCATGTTTAAAAAATCTGTGGATATTTGGAGTCATTAAGAACTGGTCTATTGCTGCCTGGAAATATTTACTTACTCTGTGAAATATCTAAACTTCCCTTCCATGACCAGTACAACAGTGAGGAGCGATGCTATGTTGGCTCTGCAAACAAATATCAGCAAAATAAAAGTTGCATAAATTAAAAGAAACAATTGTAAGATATAAACAATGAAATTTGAGGAGGGTCATTTTGCATCATTAATTTGAAAATATTAGCCCTAAAATCTGGGAAAAATATAGATATTTTGTCACCTTATTTATGATAATGTGAGAAGGAGATAAATAATCTACACCTTTACTTTAAACGTAGGACAAGATATGGGCAATAAAAACATAATTCAGTATTGACAGACTACATAAAACAAGACAAATGCGACTGCGTCTCCTATATGCCTCCGCCTTTATAAAACCAGTAATTTCAGAAATTGACCTCTGTGACCTATGACTTTTGACCTCATTACACCAAAAATCTATTCAGTTAAAGTTTGAAGTTCATATCTCAAGGGGTTCTTGAGATATCGCCATAATGAGGCCAATACCTGGAATTTCATAAGTTGACCTCTGTGACCCTTGACCCACATTCTCCAAAATCCAATCAGATTATCTTTCTATGGTGATACATACTATCCTCCAGTTTGAAGTTAATATCTCAAGTGGTTCTTGAGATATCGCGACAACGAGCCGAATACCTGGAATTTCATGAGTTGACCTCTGTGACCCTTGACCTTTGACCTACATACTCCAAAATCTAATCAGGTTGTCTTCCTATGGTGATACATGCTATCATTAAGTTTGAAGTTCATATCTCCACTGGTTCTTGAGATATCGCGCTAACAAACTCAATACAAGGAATTTCATAAGTTGACCTCTGTGACCCTTGACCTATGACCTACATACTCCAAAATCTAATCAGATCGTCTTCCTATGGTCATACATATTATCCCCAAGTTTGAAGTTCATATCTCAACTGGTTCTTGAGATATCGTGTTAACAAGGTCAATACATGGAATTTCATAAGTTGACCTCTGTGACCCTTGACCTTTGACCTACATACTCCAAAATCTAATCACATCGTCTTCCTATGGTGATACATACTATCCTTAAGTTTGAAGTTTAAATCTCAAATGGTTCTTGAGATATCGCGCTAACAAACTCAATACAAGGAATTTCATAAGTTGACCTCTGTGACCCTTGACCTTTGACCTACGTACTCCAAAATCTAATCAGATCGTCTTCCTATGGTGATAAATACTATTCCGGAGTCTTAAGTTTAAATCTTAAATGGTTCTTGAGATATTGTGATAACGGTCAAACGGGACGGACGTACGGACATACGGACGGACGGACGTACGGTACGACGTACAGACGGACAACCCGAAAACATGATGCCTCCGGCACCACCTTCGGTGGCGGAGGCATAAAAACATTAGTGGATAATTGGAAAATGGTGAACACAATGAAAGCCAGGTTTATGGCTTGTTAGAGTGTGTACACCTAGTTTATGTATTTGTTTGATTTTACAATATCATTATAAAATTTAGACATTGGATATAGTCTTGTATCCCAGCCAAAGCCAGTCAATATCAAAACAGTGGTGGTCTACAAAACATAAATGATGTCATAAAGCCTCACTTTTCCTTTGTAGAGATCTGTTTGCAGCTATCAAGAGTGTGTATGAAAACAATCAGGAAATCTTTGTTGCTGATGAGCTTCGAGAACTCAAGCATAGCACGCTGCTCCATGTCGCTTGGGATCTAGAATATCAATGCAGAAGAGAAATAAAGTCCATCTCTACATACACTCTTCATTCAAAAGTATCATTTTCCTTAATTCGAGGTAAAATGGATATATTTCATATGTAAATTCAAGTTCTAAAGCTTTTTCACCTAATGATGAGGTAAACTTAAGTGCTTTAATACAGCGGTGCAATTTATTTCATCTTTTTAAATGAATAAAAAGTTAGGAAGGGGGAGAAAGGTATCTGCATGCAACAACCGTCCGCATACCAGTACTCACTTTAAAATACAGAGATATGAAACCCATTACGCTTATTTGTTTTATTTTTGTCCCTGAAATCTGTTGCGACCTAAGGGAACAAGCCTTTAAAACTTGTTAAAGTATGTATGTAGATGCAACAGAAATCTGAAATTTGAGAAAAAAAAGAAATTCCCTTCGATTTAGTACCGGTAGTTCAATTTCAATTGAAGAAGTGCCACAGCAATTACTAGCCTCAAATTTTCTTGTGAAAGTTATTCAAAGAGCAAGAATTTTGGGCTCTAGTGGATAAGTCACTGAAATGTGAAACACATTTTAAGGGGTTCTAATCCCTGCCAATTAAGGCAATAATGTCCATTGGTAATTGTGACCATCATTATCATTATTATAAAGATATCAATCACTTACCTCTGGTTCTGTGGTCACAGGTTTGACATCCAAACCGAAGAATAACATGCTCTTCATGTAGTCATGGTTACTGACAAAAGGCATACCCAGACCCCTTAGTTGTTCTTCAATGTCTGTCATCTCCTGGTCTATGAAGAAACCTAAGAACATACAACAGGACAAACAAATCAATATGATGATTTCTATGCCTACAGGTATATACATTTACATAATTTGATTTCTGTGAACGACATTGTATGTCATTTAATGTTTTTTTTCATTTGAAGATATTTTCCTTCTTTCTCAAAATATTCTTGAGCTTTTTCTTTGGGTCATTTTCACCTTCCAGATGGTTCAGTAACTCTATAGATCCAGCAAAAAATAAAGAAGAATAATAAATTCTTTTAAATTTTATATCATGAAAATGAATAGCAAATGTGCAACTTGTAAGTTTTTGAGGTAAAATACTTTTTAATTTTTTGTAGCTTCATCAATGATAAATAAAAATAAGTTGGACTAGGTACTACTACTAGATGCTCACTAAATGCGAGATTTGTATACACATTAAAGGGATCCAGTAACTTTGTCTCAGATCCTTAAAAAAAATCCTTGATTTAGCTCATGTTGCAATCATAATTATAAACCTTTAGGGCATACACCTGTACATGAATCCCATGACATTTACAAGCCGATCGCCTGTCTGATTATCAAGATATTTATGATTGGAAATTGAATTCAAATTTTGCGTTTTCATATTAAACACTACAGTCTATTGGGGAAAACGAGTATGGTAAAACCGGTCACTCAAAGATTTTTACTTTTTTGAGGCACTTCTTGATCGTTTTGAAGCGCAAATTTTTTAGGGCTTCAATATAACACCATATTACAGACACTGATAACAAGTAGGGCCATGCATCTCAGATTTAACATTGTTAAACGATGCATTAAATTGAATATCCGACCAGGTTCACTGTCAGTAAATTATGATGAAATGCACTACCTAATATGTCTTGAAATTGATTGCATACCTGTCATGACTTCTCTCCTTGAATGTTGCATGAGGTTCTCCATTTCCATTTCCGTATTCCTGATCTGGGCTTTGTAGTTCCTATGCCCGACGCACACAAACGCGAGGAAGATGACGATACTTAGGACCACGACCCCTCCCACAACACCTCCAACGACGGCAGGCCATATAGAACCACTGTCATATTGGGCTTGACCCACGACCTGTCTCAGATTATTCCCATGAAACACCTGATAAATGAGAAGAACAAAATTAGACGACGTCACACTACAGAAAATGCAAGTCTTCCGTTCACTCTGATGCCCAGTTATAGGTTATGTGCATGGTCCTTTTTTGGTTACCATATCAAAAGAATCATACAGAATCAATAGAAGCTGTACAAACTTTCTATTTTTTCGTTCAAAAGGGAAAACCTGAGACAAAATTCTAAGAATTTCATATCATGTTAAAAATGGGCATTCTGGAAGTATAACAAATGTTTTTTGTCTGTATATGAGACTTTATATTCTATTGTATGGTAAAATCAACTTGAATCCTTAATCTTTCTGTACCCATTACAAAGTGATGTTGCAAATGTGGCAGGAGCATGTATCTTGCACCCCAAACACTAACCACAATGTTGAGGGCATTAGGATCAATGCCCGTTTCATCTCCTCTGCATACTCCATTCTCTGGTTGTTCTATAGGAGACAAACAGGCCAATGAAGTCGTCGTCACCTCCGTCACATCACACTCTCCTTTGCCAATGCAAACGGTCACAAAGTCTTCAGTATTCCCTGATGGTACATTGAGGTTAGTTCCCTGAAAAATGGGTGGGGGGGGGGGGGAAGCAAGGAAACAAATAAGAGAAAATATGATATTTATGATTTATTAATTGATATACCATTTAGATGTATATTTTTATCAATGATTAACAAATTTATAGGTACTGTAATGTCAGTCACATAATACTTTTCTTTAATCTAACAAAAGTTCTAACTATGATGAAACACAAACACAAAAATTAAGCAGAGTCGTTCTGAACTTACCGGTATACAAATAGAGTGAAGTATAATAAAATGGGGAGTATAACAATGTAAATATAAAGTGAAACCATACTTAAATGCAATCATGCATGACATGAAAATGCCATGAATATTTCAGTACTACATATAGTTAATTATAGTTTGGACAAAGCCATGGTAATTACAAGCAAATGCCTTGACATCATTGTCAGTATTGTGAAACCTACAAGGAAACGTGCCTCAATGAAAATGAGCAAAAGTAAGAGTGAACTTAACATGTACAATTTGTTTTCTTTTAAAACTTAATTATGAATCATTTTGATTTCCTTCTGAATTTAGTGTTCATGTAAGAACATGTTGAAAATTAGCATTGAGCAGGGAAGTAGTACAGTACTTTTTTTGAAACAGCAGATTAAAAATTGGGATTGTGGTTAATACTCACAGTCGGGTGGTTTATACAACATTATTTACGGTAATAAGATTATTTAATATCAGTAAATACTTTAAGTGTCACTGTTTCTCCTGGACTCGAGATGACATAGGCGCTTGTCAATTCTTCATATACTGGATCAGGATGAACTGACAGGTCTTCAAATGTTGAAACTGTTAAACCATCCAAGAGGAAAACAGTTCCTACTGGAGTTGCCTCTCTACGTCGACGTGACGGGGCTGGTGTCATGTCTGATGTATTGTCGAGGTCGGGGGTCATGCAGTAAATTGTGTCACTTTTGTTCACCGAGCATTCCTGTTGATACAATTATAATAAAATCCCAATCAGCAAGCAATATGGCAAGAATGTATTTTGAACATTGTATAATACATGCTATAAGTCAATATTCTTCATTTAAAAATTCACATCTTTGACCCTGGTCCAAACTCTATACATCATCATAACACCAAACCTAGCAGGAAGCATTTCGCAGGATTGACCTGATGGTGATATTTACTTTTACTCTGTCAACATTCTTACTTCGCTATCTACTACAAGTGCACAGGGGGCACCGGTACGTACCCTAATCCTCCTGCAATTAAGTGATTAAAGTTTGAATACAATGTCTCAGAAATTCAATGTTTCTTTATAAGGAGGTACCAAAGTTGTGGATTCTCAGCTGTATATGTATATCTCATGTTTTTTTTAATTTTCAAAACAGACTAAATTAAGCCTTGTTCAGTTGTGACCAGATAAACCACAGCGTTGTTACACAGAGCTCAGTGAATATGCATAGGATCTTTGCTGCGTGCAGTTGCCATTCATTTCAAAAGTAGCAGTTAATTTACTTCTTATCTGAACAACAATTGTAGGGCACTAGCTAAAGTACATTTACTGCATTTTATTTACTACATTTTATTTAAAGCGCTTCAGTAACCACATTCACCTGTGCTAAACAAGTTATCCAATAAAGTCTACTACTATACTACTACTACTACTACTACAAAACTACTACTATATTCAATTACTCAATAGAAATGGACATCAAATTACATTTAGTGCCCACATTCAACTCTCCATTGCAATATCTCAAGCAAGTATATAAAATTTCGGCATTTCATAAAGCTCACATTGTATGAAGAAAAACTCTGCCTAACATTAAAACATCAGAAAAGCTAATTCAGGTATGCTACAGTGAATGGCAACCATGTGAAACAAGGTTCCTATAAGCGCATTCACTGAACTATGTGTTATGAGAAACAGAAATGTGAAGCGTATTGCACTTTAATACAACATCATAACAAATTCCTTTACAGTTTACCGGGTCATATTTGAATGAAGCTTATCTGTTAATTGTTCTTACCTGGTTAATGACCTCATCATCAAAGGTTAGTTGCAATGTTGCAGTCTGTACCTCAGAGAACCCTGACCCTGAAACAGTCAGCTCGATTCCACCCCTAAAGGTAGTATAGAAACAAATATCACTCAGTACAACTCATATAAACCCCTGTAGTCAATATCTAATTGACATCAATTTTTGTGATAAATGCATTCATAAGATCTATGCATATGTACTTACTTCTGTAAATATACAGAGTGTCCAGTAACATAAGGAGTCCAGTATTATGTCAAGTGAACAAACACCATGATATTGTATTTGTAATTGATATGAAGCAAGCAATTTCCCGTTTTAAATCTTTGGATTTTTAATTAATACTATTCCTAATTTACAAGGAAGACAATAAACAAATTAGTAATTTACAACATATTCCCACCATGACTAATCTTTTTGTTTATATAACCAAATCATCAGTATCTTCTTCAACAATTTTCTTTCATATTTTGGAGTCCAAGTACAATTCTCATCAGAAAAAAATAAATTGAAAAAGCACTTTCACCCTGCAAGTACTTATTTACACCTGAGTGGAGAGTGGCAAATGTGGATTAATGTCTTGCCAGAGGACGTTAGTGCCGGTCTCAAACCCTCGACCCTTGGATTATGGGTCCAGTGAATGAACCACTATACCACGACACCTCCACTATATCAAGTATCACACCTATAACAGATTCATGCACGACTGATTGGTAGAATACAAAAGAATTCCCTCAAACTTACGACATGATGGATTCCTTGGGTGTGTAACCAGTAATGACAGGATCTTCGACGTAACTATAGTTACCCGGAACCACTCTCTCTGCTCCATCGAAACTCACGGTAACTGCAGCACTGGCCACGACAGACTCGGAGGATCCGGTTGTGCATTGTATCAGCTCAGGAGTTATACTGAATAGAATATTAGAATATAAAGATTGTCTAACACATGTACAATCAGTTGTACGATCTAGTTCCACTTTAGCTGCAAGTAATTGTATCCGGGAAAAAAGAAAAATTATATAAATTCATAAAAATGTGTAGCTAGTAACTATATACCAACTAATAATATTGTTAAATATATTACAGCTAGTACTAAGGTCATGTACAGATTATGCATGTATTATGACACTGATAAAACCCTCAAATTAAAAAATCTGCATGTTGCACGGGTATCAAAGTGACCTTCCGATGTGCTACTTCGACATATGCTCTGGCAACAATTGCTCCAGACTTTATTGCATCAAATATGTACAGGCAGGCAAGGTCAAAGGTTATGGTTAATAATGTGTTTTATGTCATGTTTACATGTACAGTCAGCGTTAGGTGTTGTGTAAGGGTTACGTAAAGTGCTAGTATTAGAGTACAGTGTTTGGTCCAGGATTAAAGTAAACCGTTCATTCAGTTTGAACTTTAGATTTCACTTTACGTACAAAATTAACCATAGAGCAATTAGTCATACAACCTCTAAAGCATACAGGTTTTTGCACCAACAAGAAATAGCTAGCCTACCCATTCTCCATTATGTCGCATTCAGCCTCCCCTACCGAAACCCTGATGACTCTCCCTGTATTTAGGTTTGTCCCGGTGATATCCATCTCGGTCCCTCCAGCTTTTATCCCAGCTGGAGGTGAGAAACCAGTAACTTTAGGGTTCTGTAAAGTAGAAGGACAAACATGACACAGATTCAAATAAATGGGCATATAGTTACGAGAGCCTTGGGCACTATAACAAGTGCAACTCAAAATGGTGTTTTCTCTGAATAAGTAAATTAACAGAGCAGCAGTCATATATCATGAGTAAAAAAAAAAAATAGTTATTTTTCATAACAAACAGCCATGCTGTGGACTGGTAAATACTAGTAGGTAAAAGGAGTGTATAGTTTCCAATTCACAACATAACTACTAGGAAAGTAAAGCAGTACATGTGTCAACTTCGGAAAAAGGTAACATTTTCTAAGGCAGATCAAATATTTATTTAGCCCTTTCAGGCAGACTAATTAGCCACCAATACTTTGATGATGAATGTTATTGTTGGACAATGAAAAACAAAAAATTGGAATCCAGATGCTCTGATCTTAGTGCTGTATGTGCAATATGAAATATTATCATCATTATTACATTGTGTCACCATGGCATGCTCTGCCAAGTTTATACAAGGTAGTTTTATTGTTAGATTATTTCCACTCAATGTGACTTCTCCAAAATTCTACCACCAGTGGATCGAAACCTAGACTTTAAACATTCAACTATGTCACTCCTACTGCACTACTGCATCTTACTTATCTCATCACAGGATGTCATAATTATACCCTTCATAAATAGTTTGGAGAGGACAACTTGACAACTAGCTAGTGTGTCACTCAGATTGTGGTAATTATACAATGTAGATCATTGAGAGGATGTATAGCCAGGTTATTTCCCCCAATTGTTCTTTTATAGTGTTGGAATAAATAGACGGTATTACAAAGACTCTTTGTTGCATGCATGAGCATCACTTTCCTGCATAACAGGTGCAACTAATTCAGGGGGTGTTTCACAAAGATCCTAAGTTGGACTTAACAATTATGGAAGGCTGTTAGTATCTATGAAGATATTTTGTAAAACTTAAGCAGAATTTTACAAGTGTTTCTGGGCTGCAAAACAAGAATTGTCTGAAAGCCAGAAGCAAGCTGTTATAACATTACTGCATAAAAAGGGAGACAAGCGTTTAGTAGATAACTGGAGACCGATCTCATTGTTAAACATTGACTACAAGATCCTTGCAAAAACGCTTTGTAAACGTTTGCATAATGTAATGGAAATTTTAGTCTCTCCCGATCAGACGGGATACTTAAAACAACGTTCTGCTGTGCAGAATATTCGTCTTGTCTTAGACGTGATTGATTACTGTAACTATGCAAATTCTCCTGGTATTTTTGATTTTCTTAGATTTCAAAAAGGCTTTTGATAACATTTGTCATGATTTTTGTTATTAGATAGATTTAAGTTCAAAGAAACGTTTAACATTGGGTCAAAACACTCTACAGTAATGCAATAGGCAGAGTTATTAACAACGGCTGGGTCTCTAAGGATTTCAGAATAGATCAAGGTGTAAGACAAGGTTGTCCGCTATCGGCTCTTCTCTTTATACTGGTTGCCGAAGTTATGGCTGTGAGAATAAAGCAAAATACCAACATAAAAGGTATTAGTATTTCGTTGAAAAATCCACCTGTCGTTGAAGAGAATATCAAAATATCTCAATTAGCAGATGACACGGTAATTTTTGTTAACGCTATAGAAGATGGAAACACTGCCATAAAAGAGGTGAAAACATTTGGGGTCTTAGCAGGGCCAAAACTGAATTTAATGAAAACCAATGTCATGTCAACTTCTTTTCGAGAAGAATGCTTAGACAATTTAGAATGGACTAATGAGCCCATTAAATACTTAGGTGTGTACATAACTAAAGAAAAAAAAGAATCGGAAAGTTTAAATTGGAACTTGAAACTTGAGAAAGAAATTCGTTGCTGAGAGTTTGGAAAATGAGGAACCTGACATACTATGGGAAAATAACAATTATAAAAACGCTTGTTGCTTCCCAATTTGTATATATTGCGACATGTTTACCAATTCCACAAAAGTTTGTTGTCAACCTAAACAGATTAATTTATAGATTTCTTTGGGGATCAAAAAGGGAAAAAGTAAAAAGAGCGGTTGTTACTCGTGCTGCAGAGGGGTGGGGTTTAAACATGGTAGATATCCAAACCAAATTCCAATCATTGCAATTATCTTGGTTTTCAAAATATATGAAAGGAGGTAAGTCGCAATGGAGAATACTTTTCAGATATTGGATAAGTTTTATTCAAGACATACCATTAATCTTGAAAGTAAACTGCTCAAGTAAAGACATGTTCTCGCTATGTAAGATGTATAAGTTACCAATATTCTATGCTAACTTACTCACATACTGGTGCGAATTAAGATATGTTCATTTCCTGAATGTAACAGACATATGTAATGAAATTCTGTGGTATAAAAGTAACATCAAACATGAACGAAATGTTTTATTTAAAAAAAAATGGAATGTAAATGGAATCTGTAAAGTTAGTGATGTATTTGAAAACGGTCAATGGGTGTCATGCAACACTCTCTTCGAACGTTTGGGTACAAGTTCTTTACTAGATAGCTTCAAACTTTCGAAACTAAAAAGGGCTTTTTCAAAAGTATGGGTAGAACAAATAAGAAATAACAATTTAAATCCAATTGCAACAGAAGTTTCTGAAGGAATGTTTGAGATATCGAACTACGACTTGATTAAATTAAGTCTCATGAAAGCAAAACACTTTTATATTCTTTTGAATGAGTTCAAAAAAGAAAATCCTCCGGTGTCATTGTTTTGGCAGGAAATACTGCAACTACCAATCAATTTTGAGTGGAGGCATGTTTTAGATTTTAAATTAAAAAAGATCAAAGACAACAGAGTAAGACAATTTAATTTCAAACTGCTTCATAAAGTTTTACCCTTCAAAGATAATCTTTACAAGTGGAAAATTACATCCGATATGCTTTGTACATATGATGACATAAATGGTACCCTGGGGTACCAAAACAAATTCGGCCATTTTGTTGAATTATTTATTTCTTTTTTAAGGCTGTACCCTGGGTTACCAAAAAGTGGGAAATTATTTTTGTGTGATTTTTTCAACCTTCAATTGTGTCCAATGTTCTTGTAAAAAATCCTTTAAGTCCTGTATTTCTAAAATTCATTGTTGTTATGAGTAATTATTCTATTATTGATATCATTTCATGCTGTTATGATACACCCTGTATTATTATTGTGGTATAATTAATATTATTAAACACCGCTACCACATCAGCGGCCTTCTCCTCCCCCAACTTCTCTACAGCACGAGATCGAGCTCTTTCAACTTTCTCGGCCCTTGTAATCTTCCGTCTTTTACGTCCTTTCCCTTTCAGTAAATCCCCGTATCCACCATCACCTTCCACCCATGGCATTTTCAAAGTTTGAAAGTTTGACAGTAACGCGCGCGTTAACTATGTCGATGATGCGATGTTTGTTTGTTGTTTTTTTTTCGAAAGAGTATACAGGTACGGTACGTACGTGCAATAACATCAAGTTCTAAAATAGCCGCGGGTCGGGACCGGACGCCGGAGCTAGCTAGCACTATAGTGTGCGATAGCCACCGTAGTGCGCTTGTGATCGTGAGCGAGTGCTATAGCGCGAGCAGTGCATGCATGCACACCATGCATAGTATACACCATAGAGATACCACGGAACTATGTACACGCACTCCATACATTGTACTCGAGTGGACGCGAGATGGCGCTACACAACGCGGTACCCCGGGGTAACGCGTGGTGCATCATATTGCAATGAATCAGAATCGTTTATACACATTTTGCTAAGATGTCGCCAAGTCGCAGTCTTTTGGCAAAAAATTCATCATCTGGTAACGAACTTGTTCCAAAAAGATATTGAGTTAGGAGAAAAAATCATATTAATTGGTTTCAACATTGAAGACCCAGAGTTTTTGCTCATGAATGTACTAATTGTTTATGCACAATATGCAATTTATAAGGTGTATATACTTAATCATCTTAGAAGTAAATCCTTCAATAGTCATTCAATTTGGATGACTTTCAAAAGCGATTTTATGTTTTATGTCAATTGGCAATACAGAAACCAAGAACAATTAATAAGTAATATCAAGATGAATCTTTCTTAGTTGAACCTTTAACGCATTTATATTCATGCCTTGATCTTTCCCTTCCACTTTCCTTATGTTTCCCCTAGTTTACTATATCAGTTTGTTGATTGTGAATATATATATATATTGTAATTAAACTCTATATGCAATGTTGTTAAAATGATATAAAGTAATAAAGTGCCTCGTATGAGGAAAAGAGAAAAAAAATAAAATTGTAAAACTTATTTTAAAAAGCATAAAATGTTGATTCAAATCATTTATATATTTTTTTTTATTATCAAGGATATTTCAAATTCTTGATGTGGAATTTATGAAAAGTATAAAATACTTCAATTTTTGCTTTTGAATATATTTTATTTTAAGGCTACAAATGGCTCTTCATAATGTTTAAGTCCAACTTCAACTTAGGTTCGACTTAAGATCTTTGTGAAACACCCCCTGATCAAATGAGAATCAGGTTCAGACTCTGTTAATGAACTCACCCGGTATGTGAAAGATTCATCTGACGAAGCAGTCCCAAAGACAAAGACAACCGTTACAACGCCTGCCAGAGTCTGATTATCCGAGCTTCCAGTAGAGCAATCGATACTGTTTGAAACAAATGAACAGGTAAAACATGATTGTCATAAAACAATGATTAAATCACTACTGCATGTACACCTTCAAACTGGATTACGAGCTACATATACATACTGTAAGACAGGCAGCTATTTCTACCTTGATTCAATTCTGAATGTGATAAACCTTTTTTCCTGCAGTGTGCATTGTAAAATGTTGCTCAATCTAAAGTGCTTCCAGGCATGACTCTAAATACTTCCCATTCTCTGTCAACAAAACTTTTCTCATATTCTCTGCATGTAATGGGTCCTCAGATGTTCCCGTAAACCTAAGGGCTATTGTCAATAACGATTTTATCTGTCACCATGTCGATGTAAAACTTTCCTGATTTCAACATCATTGTATAAACACAACTTTTTGCTTTAATGGGTCAATGAATGCATTATTTTCAAGAAGTGTCATAAAAAAGGCAGCTATGCATTCTTGCTGAAAATAATGCATGGAGAAAAAAATGGTTAAAAATGCTCTATCCTTTTTAAGAAAACCATGGTTCCTGAAGGAAATGTGTCTGCAGTACACAATATTCATAAATGCAATTTAGATCTGTTTCTAGATAATGATGCGATGCATCAAAGGCCATATTATTCTCTCCAACATCCCAAGTAGGTTTTTTTAAACTTTTACAAGACCGGCTGTAAAAATGTTCTGATTACAAACAAAAAGTCTGTTGATATAGCTCAAATAGTGCCAAATTTTCTTTGTCAATGTTAAGGGTATCGACCTAAAATCTATCGACAACAGGCCCAAGTGAACCTACAGTAAAGTTGGAATGAAAGTGAACAGGTTGAACTGACCTGATTCCTGGATTCAAGCTGCCATCTATAATCAAACATTGGACTCCTGCTACTGTAATGTTAACAGTCTCATTCTCCTCTGCGGGCAGGTTTGTACCGCTGATAGTCAGAGTAGTGTTACCCTCCACTGGCCCAGCAACAGGGAAGAGCTATTAAGTAAACATTAATAGATGTAACATAAACAGATAAGAGAAGTATTAAGATCCATTAAGATCCATAGCTTTAAATTAATTGTTCCTCCTTACTGCCTTCATTTTTTAACATTAACTGCAGAGGTAATTGCAAAAACTGTCTCTGCTGGAAATTGATTCCTGGTCTTTGCCTGTATACACCAAATGCATTGACCACTAGACCATGGAGGCGGGCTGAGTGGTATTGGGCTACACCAGATACAATCAACAACAGACAGCCCCTCCAAAACCTAAGCTGTTTATTTCATTCCTTTTGTTTGAAGGGAGTGATAGCAGTTTTTTTTTAAGAATGATTGCTCATTTACAGTTGGTTTATAATATTTTTTTTTAATTTTTGAAACTTTGTATTGTGGGCAGAATATGGGTGATGTCTCCTCTAGTTATGATGATATCAATAATTTTAGACTAGTATTGTGGTATTAATTAAGTTCTAATGCACAAAGTTAACATGATCTTTGAATCATCATTTTTTATGGATGTTCTCCTCATACACTGATTATTTAAAAAAACATGAGAAATCAATTTGACTTCTTTCTTCACAATGACAATGCCCCCCCCCCCCCCTTTGATACACGAAGCTAATATTCACACATGATTTCAGTGAACATAACTCCATCATAGCGCTGATCGATACTCACTGTAGTAATTTGGGGGGCTGGGCAGCTGTCTGATAGTCCTCTTCCAAAAAAGTCACCATCGCATGGTTCGTCAGTGGCCTCCACCTGACAGGACGAGGGTTCGTAACACCATCCACATCCAAGCTCCGCTCTGATCGACGTTGTCACACAACTACGGCAGTTCATTCCACTTACAGAGCAATCATACAGGGTTACTGCAACAGAGAAGGAAGATTTAGGCAGCTTTAACAAAATGTAAGGTGCCATGAAAAGATGCATCCGGAATGTAATTTTAAAAATTCTTGAAAATTGTAATTTTGCCACAGGAAAGGGGGCTTTAAAGCCTGTTCTCACTAGTTTGACCAAGAGGGATTAGACCTCCCTGCGTGGTAACTAAAAGACGGTTATTTCATATAAAAACAGCTCTCAATAGAATCATGAGGGACCAACGGGTACCGCTTAGGCATTGTTTGCTATATAGAGGGCACAAGTAGCTACAAGTAGTGCAGTCCCGATTTAAATATATGTTGTACCTTGATTAGGCTCAAATATTGTTTACACGTTCAAATTATACAACATTTTATTCACCAACATCATTATTAACTGTCACTCCATTTGCATTCCGGATGTATCTTTAAGTATCACTACATTTCACTATTAAAAACAATTACCAAACTCATAGATCTGCATAATTATACCTCCCATTCAGCTTCTGTCAATTCCCTACTCTTATCCATGGCAGACTAAAGTATATTAATGGTTATTATAAAGGAAGACCTTGCATCTTTAATTTCAGTTTATCGTAGAACAAGAACAGCCAAGAAGCTGAGTCAGCAAACAGTAGATGACAGGTTTAAATCCCAATTGTTCAATTATTCCGACTTGTGATTTTCTTTACATTTCAAGCCTATGTCAAGCATATAAGATAACCACAGAGAAGGAATGAACTAATTCTATACATTCCTTTTTGGGACAACATAAACAAAACTATATCTACAGTTTATGTTTAGATGTATCAGAAAAGGGGCATTACAAGGGAAAGAAATATGAATAGAATCATGAAGTATAAAAAAAACTATTATTACATGTATGAAAGCAGAATATTGCACACTTTAGGGTTCACACAACCCAACAATTTTATATAAACAGAACAAAATAATATGGCAGTCTCAGCTAGAATAATCTCTTGGCTTAATCGTTTGATAAGCTTCAAATTTGCCATATTAAAGGTTTATGAAGTCATATACATATAAATTTCATATAAGTAATACCTGTGTTTTCTTGATTATCAAGGAAAAATCCAGCCATGTACTCCACGCGAATGCTGACTTGTACTTCTAGACCATCAGATGCATCATAATCATACTGAAAGATTAAAAGAAGAAAAAATAAAAAGAAGAAGGATAAAAAGAAGAAGAACCAGGAGAAGGAAGAGGGGCAAAAGAGGAAGGAGGAGAATGAGAAGCCAAGAAAAGAGGAAAAAGAAAGAGCAGAAGAAAAAGAAGACCAAGGAAAAGAAGCAGACCAAGAAGAAGGAGAAGAAGAAGATGATGCCAAGAAGAAGCCAAGAAGAAGCCAAAAAGAGAGGGAAAAGAAGGAGCAGAAGAAGCAGATTAAGAAGAAGAAGAAGATGAAGGAGAAGAAGAAGAAGAAGAAGATGGTGAAGAAGATTGGAAACATATTAAGGCTGCCTACAAACATTCCAAGCACCTCACATGTCAACATAAAATATTATGTGGTATCATGGTTGGCTGAATTGACAGGGAATCGCTATTACTACAACTCTAGCAATGATCACACTCTCTGTGAACATTATGTACATGTATGCCTTAAAAAGTGATAATAAAGGATAATGTTATACAAAACTTCTATTATATCTACAAAATGAAATACCATGAACCTATCTACTGCATTTTAATTTAATCATATAAACAGTGTAAAATGTACTGCATACATGTACATGTATTTAAAAAAACACAACTTGGAAAAATAAACAAATTATACAATTAAATGAGATTAGATATAACATTTAACAACTGTGCTTTTAAAAGCAACCTGTAACCTGATTCCAGGATCGGTCTTTTAAAATGATTGGTTTAATTTGACATGAAGCAAGATTGACATTACAAGGAATTGCATCAATCCTAATATCTACTTTAATAATATTGGTGTTATTTGAGTTGAGTAAATACAAGCTATTAGCTTCTCCTTGCCAGTACAGTTCAAATTCAAAGTTGAAATAATCTTACTTACCACCGTTTCTTCGCATTCAACGGATGTATCATTGTAATTACTAACACCGACTTCCCTGAATGTCGTTCCATCTTTGCTCAGGATACATTTGTAATCCACCTACAAGGAATGTCGTAAAAGATTTGTTTTTAATGTACTGCAAATGTAAATACTAAAAAGTATATCTCATTAATAATCCTTCTTGATCTTTATATAAATTTTGCAGAAAAAATACAAAAGATCATGCATTTCTTTGGGAAGAAACATGGCATTAAGCTGCTGCTAAAGTTTCACTTTCAATGAGATATTTAAAATATAGAAAATACAACAAGAAAAACAAATATGAAGTATTACTACACCAATTTTGCCACAATGCAGATGCTAAATGTTTTTTTTCCTTCCATTTAACTGTTTCTTAAAGATTCTTTGTTGACTGGAAATTACATTCAATTCAAAAGAAAACAACTAGCCCTATTTTTTTGCTTCAGAAGAAACAACGTTTCATGTTTCAGTTAAGAAGAAGAAAGAAAACATCAAATGTCAAAAGCCAATAAATATGTCATGCAAACATTTATGTATAATCTGTAATACACATCGTAGAAGTTTTCATCTAGGATTTATTTTTATGGGTACTTTGCTAAGAATCTTATTTCTTGTTTCAAAAGAGAACCATGGGAAAATGTCAAAACGGATAAAACACTTCAATATGATTACAAGTCAAGCTGGATATTTTGAAACATAAAACTCTAGCCATCATTTATTACCTATACTGCCATGCATCACTCATATTTGACCACCCTCATAATTCAAACTAATAAAATACAAATTAAGAAGAATGATTAGATAATGCCACTTTAATCAACAACATCTCTGATGTCCCTCGCATAGGATGTATGGAGGCCTTGAGTGGTGTAGAGTCACCACCATTTAATACCCATTGCACTCTTTTTTTTTTACACCCACGCATCCCAATCAGTTATACCAGGAGGAGAGACGAGAGGGTTTTTCAGAAATTCAGTTCACCTTCCCCCTCCCAGATCCAGGTGCAGCCAAATACTTAATAATGATAATAATAACAAAAGATCTTCACCTCAGGCCCAGATGGGATGTTACTGCCGGTGAGGGATATAGCGCGTCTCAGGCCTACAGGTATCAAGATTTCTGTCGACACGTTTTTTAGCTGGGGACATAACGTAGGGTCCTGTGCCTATAAACAAGCATAGTAATAAAGACTCTTTAGTGATGCAAGTACAGTATAATGAAGTTTGATATTTTAGTTGTAAATGGAAGAGGAATATCAATACTAACTGGTACAACGATGAAGACCTATAAACAATGTCTGGCATAATATTCTTTTCTTCTTATTCTTCTCCACCTTATTATATATTTAAAGGAGATGATTAATTGTTCAATGTGATAGCATGCTGGTTTGAAAGAATCTGCTCTTGGTGATTTATTCTTTGCTACTTCATGGTACTTGGAGAAAAAGCTAAAAGTCACAATAACATGAATAACAGATTTGCTCTGAAGCAAAACTATTCATAGAAGTACTCCCTTGGTAAATATTCATCTACAAAAAAATATTTCTATTCACCAATGGAATACTGAGCCTTAAAATTCAGGCTGGAGACTGGAAAATGTGTGTTTTACCAAGATAAAATCATATGTAATGGGGTAATTAAATAGAGTAATGATCATACCTTGTGTATACATACATACATGTATATACTAAAAAATCACATTGTTTTCCTATTCTGATATCTATAACACTATAAAAAGTAAACTTAACACCCACTGCTCAATAGAATGAGGAATACAAATATTTAATTTAGGCGCCATTCTTAAGTATACAGTAATTTAAATTCACAGAGTGTTAAAGAACACAATTACCGGTACTCTAAAAAATAACATACTAAAAGCTTATCAGTAGTTTTATTAGACAAAAACTATTTACACAATTCTGGTTATCTCAACAAACCAGGTATGCTTTCCTGTATAGATAGACCACCAGTCTGTAAAGACAAATTATTTTAATTTCCCTGGAAAACCATTTCTCGATTGAAAACTTCTATGTAGGCTGTAGTACTAAAGATATCTGTACAAAAAGACTGCCTGCCTTTGAAGACCACATTTCTTATCTTCCTTCAGCGGTATTTATACAGTGCGTCCCAGAAAAGAAAAAAAAATCAAGTCAAGTCTATCGTCTTCTTTGTGCATGGCTGATTGTCAACGAAACAGAGTTAAATTTTTTGTCAACTCCGTTTGTTGCTACGGCAGGCAGCCAGTGAAAAAAAATTGTTTAATCAAATTATGGAAATGCAAGCATTACTTTAAACAAACAGAAGTTTGTTATTCCTCGCTCATTTTTCCTGATCGAGGTGTCATATGAAAGGGCAGAAAATGAACTTCCTAGAAATGTCATTTTCTCTTTGAAATTCAGATACCGCCCTAAAAATGACTTTTTGGTACCCTCTCTTCAAATTGTTTTTAATCACTCATGCGTGAAATATGCATCGTATGAGTTGCATCAACTGAAAGAAGAGGATCTAACCTTTACAAATATGTGTCATTTATTAATTATAATTGTGATTAAGTTATGATAAAACATAGATAATTCTCTGTTTCATTTTTTCTGGGACACACTGTATACATGTTTCACTTACGTTCACAATGACTTCATTGGGAGTGGTACAGCTACTTGACCCATCCAAGGTACATCCGCCTCCAAAGACACACCAGTCACAACCAAAATCACTCAATACACATTCTGAACAACTAATGGTCAAGAAAATGAAAAGAATGAAAATGAGACAAAAGGTTAGTGTGAAAGGACAAATCCATGGAAATTGCTCACTTGCCCAGAACATGAAAATGGCGACATCTCCAGAAATATTTCGGCCAACACAACAAATTTAGGGGCAGACAATAGAATTCAATAAGTATTTTAACCTGAGTGGTGAATCAATATGATTGAAGTATATTTAGGCATGATTTTCTTTAAAACACTCACTTTGGGAGAAAAATGTGGCAAGAATTTTGGTCAAAACATAAATCTTTGCATCTAGGTTTCCTTATTTCACGCTTCAAGCATTTCATATTTGATTTTTTTTCTCTCTCATAAATTGTGATGAAGGGAACATATATTACCGATAAGAACTTTTCATGGCCCATTGAACAAGTAAAAGCAAAGCTATAGGGGTTTATAAAAAGTGGACAAAAGTTTCATGCCACACAATAATTGAATCACAGATGACATAATTTGTGAAATTTACCATGAAATTTGCCTTTGTTGACAAATCGTGAAGTCTAAAGTCATGAAGGTTAGTAATTTTATGGCAGAACCAACAAAATGAACCATTTTGAAATTGCCATAAAAAAAACTTATCAAAATCAAATTATGGAGCCAGTTATGGTGGAACTCTCAGTGAACTTAAATGGAGAAAAAAAATGAGTAATATCATGAAAAACAAAGCTTTTTTTAATAAATACTTTATTAACTTATTATCTACAGGAACTGGGTGATTCCTGTATTAAACCTTTGTGAAAATGAGATAGTGACTAAAAATAAGAGGTTGGTTCCTCTTTAAAGACTGAAAAAAGGAATACACTACATGTAAATTACGATTGTATCAATAGAAACACCTTTATCGCATTGCAATGGAAAACATGAATTTATAATAACATACATTCTTGGCATTACAACGTTTTACCTTTTTATTGCAGAGCACACAAAGAAGTCAAAATCTTCCACCACAATGATATTACCTGTTGCACTAGAATGTATACCAAGCTTCATGGTAACAGAATCTACAGAAACAAAAACAAATATGATAAAAATATGAACATCACCTATAAAACCGAAATCTATGAATTTCCCATCACGTCATTCTTTGGGTACATTCTCGTAATCTTCTTACTTCTGGAATTTCATGGGTGTTTATAATCAAAGGACAAAGAGATCTTATTTTTAAGTGATTAAAGATAAAGGGCATTGGTTAAAGTTAAAGGAGGATATTTTGTCAACATGTGTAATATATTTTGACATATTCTTTACACTGAATATAGCATACATGGATACCATGAAAAATGTGTTATTTAAAGCTAAAAACCAGTTATGGTCATGCGATTGCATTGTGAAAGAAACATTGTGAAATCGATCAGAAAAGGTTGATCATCTAGCATAGATGTACTGCAAGGTTCTGGAATCATCAAAATGATAAGAAATTTAGCCAAGTCTTCATGAAGTTAGAATCACTGTACACAAAAAGATGTATATGGGACTACACACACGAGCGCGACACATGCATTTGAATCTCTCAACAGGCAAGAGATACACTAATTTACCAAATATATCAATTAGTAGGCGGTTTCCCGTCAACATTTTTATCATCATGTATTATTCAAAACATATTCTTTCACATGATTGGTAATAAGAGCTTGCATTTCATTTTTTGAAATTGGGGCGTTTCCAATACTGGTCTTTACCTTTAAATACTTTTTAACATACACAACTTACAATGAACTTCCTGGTTAGAAAATTCTGGAGTTAAAAAAAAAAATCTGAACCCCCCATAAAACAATCTATACAAGTACTATGTCAGCAAGACTCTGCATTTTCAATGACTAACTATTCAGGAAATAACGTAACTTTTTTGGGGAAATACATGTATAACAAAAATTTAAAAATTTGTTGTGAATACAATATAAAGTACATCATTTCACATGTAAAAGACTTGACTGTTACAAACTGAACTGTAAACATGAAGTGTTATTTGCACACATTCAAAAGATATCAGTGAAGATAAAAAGCATTCATAGCCGATGAACCATGATCAAGTTACGTATAGTGCCCTCACACAATACAATCTTATTGATCTTGTTCTGTAGAATTCTAAAATGGGTTATAGACTGTGGATGGCCTTTGATTTTGAAAATTTGTCCCACTCTCACGTAATTCTATGAGTGTATTTTAAGGCTCGGTGCTATTGTAAAACCCTGTTTGGATGTGTGGGCGTGAACCTAAAAAAAAAAAAAAAATGTACACTTGTATTGACTTGCACTTGTGGGTAAAAAGTGCCCTATGTATACTCTGTGATCTTTGTATTGTAATTGTGATGCACACTACACATTAGTCATTTTATCTTGCCTCTACGGCCTTTAGAGTTGAAATGTTGCATCACGTCTTAACAGGAGCTTAAAGGTAGTGTATTTCTTTTGAAGCCAACATCAAATTCTGTAGAATTTTGCAGGAAATATGAATATGTCACATATGTCCTATCTATTTACATTCTATACTTCACTGTCAGACACTATTTAGTGACTGATTGACTTCTTTTTTTTCTTTAGTAATAACATACCTAAATTGAGCTGTAAAGGGTACATGAGCATTTCTTCTCATAATGTCCAAAATTAAGCTGACTGAATCTTTGCGCAGCATAAAACCTACTACCACACAGTACAATGGTCTGAAAATCTGACTATTTTCTACGCATAATTTTCAAAACCTGTTGGGAAATTCCTAACGGTCCATATAATTCCACATAAAGGCAGTTACCAGTTCTAATCTTTTCAGGGGATCAAATTTTTGGTTGGTATTAACTCTTGCTTACCATATAGGAATCACACAAGTTTATATTTTCAGCCCACAAAAGGACACACCCCCTTTAAGAGTTGAACATTAATCTGAAACCTTGCACAAACAATCTACTGTATTTTTCATCACATACCATGCATGCTGTATTTTGACCCCAATCAAACCTATATATATTATTTTTATAAATAGATTAGACACATTATAGATGTGCTACAATGAAGCCAGATTGTAATTATTATCATCGTTGTTATTGGGCGTGGAGAATGTAAAGAGCGATCATATTTTGTATTCAGTTTCACCACCACAAACATGAGTAATATCAAACACGGAACCATAACTTGTAAGAGGAAATGATGGCCCATTATTATAATGCAAGCATTCCACACTATTGTCACAACCCACTGCACAAACACTACTGCAAACTTGAGCAAACACTAGCTACCAGACAAACCAGTGGAAGAACTCAAAGTATTCTGTATTACACATTACACAAAATTAAATGCTAAAGTGTGATTCATAATAAGGAAAGGTAACATGAATGCCATCCCCACAAAGGCCTTCATTTTCCCCTAATTTTATTGGAGGGCAATTACACTTACCTGGTAGTATGAAATAGTACATGTTCATCCTGTACTTGGTTAATGAGTTTAATGCTGGATTTTTTTCTTCTATACAGGACTTAAACTTGAATTACACACATTATTGACTATATAGCTGTGAAGTGATCAGATCTAAAATCATTTGGCAGAAAGAACAGCATAAAAGTTAACCCGGAGTAAAAAAAAAAATTCTTACAAATATAAATTTGGAAGAATTGGAGCCTAGTTCTGTCTGAAAAAGTCTTGTAACCTACATTCATGGCAGGCATTGATTATGGGGTAAATGAAGTGCATGGCAAAGACCATGATGTGTTTTACACATTACGCCTGTAAATGGCATTATCATGGATCCTTTATGTACATGCATGTGCCATGTCTTGTGTCGATATGATGGATTCAGAAGAATAATTGCCATAGATTTTTGTCTCTTAAAAAAAAATTTGTGCAACTTTTGATTAGAGTTGCACAGGTTTGCAAATGTCTGAAACTAGATACACCTTGACAAGTAACTATACTACATGACAGAATATTTTGAAAAACAAACAGAAACAGTGCATGTATATGAAAACTGTTTTCTAAATTTCCTATCATTGCTGGGGTATTTCCTCTAACCTATTGAAGGTGAAAACAAACTTTCTTTAATGTACACATATAATATACATCCCCTTCAGTTTGACACATTTTATAAGGTCTAGTGTTCAACAGCTGAAATAATAGTGCAAAACTACTTCAGAAATTTGCGTAAGTGGCAATCTACTTAATCAGGAGGGAAGTGAAACTTAAATTCATGGGACAAGTATCCATTTCAAATATTACAGCCGTGTTTGTTACTATTTAATTGGTATCACAGTGCATGAAAATATATTTCACTGTTGAAATAGTAAAAAAATATACCACATCAACTAGTAATAAATATGAAAGTGACTGCAGAAAATAAACACTTAAATTGTTTTAACAATAGGTTTCAAAAGATTAATAATAATAATAATACTGTATAATAATAATAATAATAATTGAATGTTTTTGTAAAGCTCATAATACAAACATGTAGGCATTGTTGCATGTCTCTATGTGCTTTACCAAACAGAATACAAAAGGAGTTGAAAGGGCTTTTCTTTCGAGGGCACAACGCACTGGATTTTAAAATATTGAATTTGTCATGCAGACTCCTGAAAGATATAGCTTGTGATATATACCCTTGAATCCTCCTCAGTCAAGGCCATTCAATATTGTGTGGAATAATCCCCAATTCTCATTATTCGCATTTTGGCGTGTCATCTATCGGATGTCACAGATAGGCCAAAATCCAACTAATTATGGGTAGACATCAAATTTATTCTGATACACAGGTATTTTCCCAATTTGTTTGTACTTGGGTAAGTGTAAGTGTGGGAATAGTATTCTCATGCTTCAAAGATAAAAAAAGCCATGGCAAAGCAGTTCTTAAAGGGATATATTGGGTATCTTTGTCTCAGATTCTAAACAAAATCCTGGATTTAGCTCATGCTGCCATCATAGTTATAAACCTTTAAGTCAGTCAGGAATCCCATGAATTTTACAAGCTGATTGCTTGTCTGATTATCAAGATAGTTATGATTGGAATTAGAAATTTCAAAAAACTGTTTTCCCAATGGTATTTATAACACTACAGTGCGTCCGAGAAAAAACGAAACTAAGAATTATCAATGTTTTATCATTTATAACTCAATCACAATTATAATTAATAAATGACACACATTTGTAAAGCTTAGATCCTCCTCTTTCATTTGATGCAACTCATATGATGCATATTTCATGCATGAGTGATTTAAAGCAATTTGAAAAGAGGGTACCAAAAAGTCATTTGGCGGGCGGTATTTGAATGTCAAAGAGAAAATCACATTTCTAGAAGGTTCATTTTCTGCCCTTTCATATGACACCTCAATCATGGAAAAATGAGCCAGGAATAACAGTTCTGTTGGTTTAATGTAATGCTTGCATTTGCATCATTTTATTAAACAAATTTGTTTTCACTGGCAGCATCAAGTCTTTCGTCTTGTTTGTGCATGGCTGACTGTCAACAAAACGGAGTTAAGTCGTTTGTCAACTCTGTTTGTTGATATGGCAGGCAGCCAGTGAAAATAAATTTGTGCGTGAAATATGCATCATATGAGTTTGTTTGTTTGTTTGTTTAATTGATTTTATTTCTGCGTTAAAAAATATACAAATTCAAAGTCAAAGTACAAAATTTCGAACAATAACAAATACAATGAATACAATGTTTACAAAAGTAATTAAATGAAAAATCATGTACAATTATATCATTCGATAAACATGTACGAAGCATACAATAACATAATAATTATGAAATATTTTCAATAAATTAGAGAGGTAATTTGGAACGCAGGAGACCACCATCGTGAGCGGTTAGGCTGGAAATGGATGGCGGCCTCGTAAAAGAATTGGCGACATAACTCTCTTCGAAAAACTGAGTGATCAAGAGGGTGCGGTGCAAGTGCAGGTGCAGTGAGCAGTTGCATGATAAAGAATAAATAAGTCACGGTTTTGTTATACTAATTTAAAGAGAGGGGAGCATATGATTGTATTATTTGTCGTTTAAGTGTAGCTTTTAAGGAGTAGATGGTTGAACAAGACTTTATGTTGTCGGGTAAATCATTCCAAATGTCCGGGCCAGAATGTCTAACAGATTTGTGTGTTATTGATAATTTGGGGTTTGTAAGATGGAAGTTTCCAGATATGCGAGTAGAGTATGAATGAACGGAATTATTAAACCTAAACATGTTATCAAAGGATGGTGGAAGCAGATTATTAATGTACTTAAACATAATAACTGCTACTTGAGTAGTGTTCAGATCGAAATTTTTTAGTGTTTTAAGTTTATAGAATAAAGGATCAGTGTGAGCTAAGAAATGCGAACCTGTACAAATACGTATGGCTTTCTTTTGTAGTTTGAAAATAGAATTAATTTTTGTCGAACCACAATTTGCCCATACACTATTACAATATGTTATATACGGGAGAACTAGCGAATTATATAGTAGGAATAAGGTTGCATGGGGTAGAAGAAACTTTAACTTGGAGATTATTCCAATACTTTTGGAAATGCACATTGTAACTTGGTGTAAATGATCATTCCAAGTCAAGGCTTCATCTATAAGAACACCCAAAAACTTGGAATTAGTTTTCTTCTCTAGTAGCATACCATCGATTTTAATATATATAGGTGTTTCTGTATTATGAGAATGTTTAAAATACATGAAATGAGTCTTTTTTGTATTAAGTGAAAGTTTATTGGATTTAAACCAATCTGATACTTTGTTAATTTCATAATTCAAAGTATTGTTTAACATATTAAGATCTTTATGGGAATAAAAGATATTTGTATCATCGGCAAATAAGATAAAAGAAAGAAGGGGGGATGTATTGATAATATCATTTACATAAAGAAGAAATAACAGTGGACCTAAGATGGAGCCTTGACGAACACCGCATTGAATTAAAAGAGGATCAGAATCATAACTATTAAATGTAACATATTGTCTTCTATTTGTTAAATAATCTTTAAACCATAAGAGTGGCTGACCCCGAATTCCATAATGACTGAGTTTGGAGAGTAGAATAGCGTGATTGAGCGTATCAAATGCTTTACTCAAGTCACAGAATATACCTATAACATGCTCTTTGTTAGCTATGGCACTTGTAATTTTGTCATAAATTTGAATTAATGCTAAGTCAGTTGAGTAATTTTTTCTGAAGCCATATTGATTTGAATTGAGTATTTTGTGTTTAGTGATAAATTTGTGTAGCCTATTATAAACGATCTTTTCTAAGACTTTGGATATACTTGGAAGTAGGGAAATTGGACGATAGTTACTAATTTCGTGAGGATCATCTTTTTTGAGAATGGGGTTGACTTTAGCTAGTTTTAATAGATCAGGGAAAACACCTTGCGATAACGAGTGATTAAATATGTGAGTTAAAGGCTTTGCAAGTGGATACATTATTTCTTTTAGGAGAAACATACTTATTTTATCAAAACCGTGCGATTTTGAGTTGTTAAGAGATTGGGTAATGTTAATAATTTCGCTAGGATTTGTCGGATTTAAAAAGAGAGACTCTTGGTTTTGATTGGAAAGATAGTCTTTAAAGTGAGCGTGAGTTCTATTAATTTTGCTGGCGAGTTCAGGGCCGATATTCGTAAAAAATGAGTTAAATGAATTTGCATGAAGACTAGGATCATGTATTTTAGTGCCATTTAATGTGATATTATCCGTGGGTGGGGGATTCGTTTTTTTTCCCATTACCTCTTTGATAATTTTCCAAGTTGCAGTTGTGTTTGAACTGGCCTTTTTTATTTTATTAGAAAAATGCAATCTACGGGATGTACGGATAAGTTTTGTTAATTTGTTTCGATAAATTTTATATGTGTTTAGGTTAGTGTCAGTTGGATTGTGTAAATGTGATTTGTAGAGGCGATTGCGTGTTTGTATTGATTTCAATAAACCTTTCGTTATCCAAGGATTCCTGGGTTTATTTCGCTTATTACTCATTTTGCCTAAAGGAATATTCTTTTCATAATAATATTGCAATTTGTTACTAAAATGTTTATATGCAGTATTGACATCATTTACACTATAAACCTCAGCCCATCCCTCGAAAAATAAATCCTGTTTCAGCAATTCTATATTACGTTTGGATTCTTTGCGATATATAAGCTCAACTAATGATTTACGGCCAGATAGTTTGCATTCACAAGTTAAAAATATGGGTAGGTGATCCGACACTTCAGAACACAATATTCCACCGATGGTTTTGTTGTTATGTACGTTTGAAAAAATATTGTCAATCTGAGTTGATGAATGTGGATTTATTCTGGTAGGTTTATTAATAATCGAAAAAAAGCCGTATGAATGCATCAACTGCATACAATTGGTTGAGTTACTGTTATCAGATGAGGGTGAGAAGTTGATGTTAAAGTCACCAAGGATAAAATTGTGTTTATTTTCATCCCCTATTTTATGAAGATAAAAATCCAGTTCGTCACAGAATAAATCACAATTAGAATCAGGGGGTCTATAAATCAAACCTATGATGACATTTTTGGCATTTGAGTTATTAATTTCGATAAATAAAGATTCTGCTTGTGTTAGTTTAATATCTGAACGGATTTTGAAGTTTATGTTTTGTGTAATATAAAACGCAACACCGCCACCTCTTCTTCCTTTGCGGTCCGCCCTAATCAACTTATAATTAGGCAAATTGAACATATCTGGAGAATTCTGATGTAACCATGTCTCACTTATTCCAATGACGGAAAATGCAAAATTATTTAAAGAGTGTAAAAGGTTTTCAACGTATTCGAAATTTTTGTTCAGACTTCTGGAGTTTATATGTAAAAGTGAAATATTGTCTGGTTTGTAAGAAAATGAATTTTTGAATTCTTGGGGTGTGTAGTATTTGCTCTCGTTTATATCGTTGACAAGAATATCGGGAGTGTGCGCGTGCGAATTCATTTAACGATACGTATTATGTAAAGTACCGAAAATTTGGAGGATGAACAACTGCATGTGTGATGCTGGTGCGTTTGTGTGTGTACGAAGTGCAAGTGTGCGGGTAACTTCAAAATATAATACAAATGAAAATACAATAAGACCCATCTTGGTCACAGTTACAATAATTGCTTAGGAGCAACAGAGCGGAGCCCGACCGCCCGAGTAAAGGGTGTATTTTTGACACGCAAAATAGAGGGGCTGGGAAGAAACAAAATGCTTGATAACAATAATGACAAATCGGAGTACGATTATTAAATGGCAAAGAGGGATTTGACATTCCCGCTCATCAAAACTAGTTCAGTCTATAACAATGGATTCTGTGATTGACACAGGAGTTTTGCAAAACAAAGAGATTTGTTGTGCGGAGGAGAAAAATGTATGCATGTTAAAGCAGACTCTGAGATGATGCTTAATAGCAATAACGTCATTTCGGAGTACAATAATATTAAATGGCAAAGAGGGTTTTGACATTCCCGCTCATCAAAAAAAAATCAAAAAAATCAGTCAATTACAATATAACAGATAGACTCAAATTTTTGGAATGCTATACAGATAATAATTATTGATAAAGAGTGAGGAGTTCGGTTTTAATAATCCCATTAATCAAGATCAAAGGTTAATAAAAACTTGTCTCCAGCTTCCAGCCCAGTGGAGGGTAAGCTATATACATTCCTGCATGATACAAAATGGAGCTGCATGACACCCGAATGTATACAATCATGACAATTTAGCATTAGTGAAAAAGTACAATTCCTTCAAGATTCAAATGTTTTACGTATTTGGGCGATCAAATTTTCCATTATTATTGGTCACAAAACAATAAGACACACCAAAACATAAATGCAGATTCGAAATGAAAGTAAGGCTGCTCAAACAATGGACCCATCGCTCTATGCGTCGAGTATGTTTGTGATAGAGCGCCACAGCGGGCCGATGTGAAGATCGGTCAACCGTGGCGCGGAGAAGCCACGCCCTGTTCCTATACGTCAGACACGCGAAAGCGATAAGTCCATGTATTTGTTAAGGTTATAAGCACACGAAATTTCGAATGTATTTTTGATTGACACAGGTGATTAGAAAGATACATGCATGCTAAGGCAGGCTCGTATGTACATACTTGATAACTGTTATGACAATTCGGAGTACAATAATATTAAATGGCAAAGAGGGTTTTGACATTTCCGCTCATCATAAAAAAGAAAAAGTTTCGTCAATTACAATATAACAGATAGACTCAAAACAATTGAATGCTATACAGAAAATAATGAATGATAAAGAGTGAGGACTTCGGTATTGATAATCCCAGTCGTCAAGATCAAAGGATAACGAATACTTGTCTCAAGCCCATTTGAGGGTAAAGAATACATTCCTGCATGATACAAAGTTCTACTGCATGTCCCCTGGAAGGAATACAATCATGACAATTTAGGATTAGTGACAACCGTACAATTCTTTCAAGATTCAAATGCTTTACCCATTTGGACAATCAAATTTTCCATCATGATAATTGTCATATACAAAAACCAAAAAAATATAAATAAATAAATAAAGTTTTGAGAAGAAAGTTAGGCGAGTATTTCTGAGATAGAGCACCACTGCAGACCAATATGAAGATCGGTCAGCCGTGGCGCGGAGAAGCCACGCCCAAACGTTAGACACATGTGAACGACAAGCCCATGTATTTGTTACAGTTTAGCCCATACGAATCGTGTGACTGACACGGGTGTTCTGCAAAAGTTACATCAAATGAAAGAGGAAGATCTAAGCTTTACAAATATGTGTCATTTATTAATCATAGTTGTGATTAAATTATGATAAAACAAATGATAATTCTCGGTTTATTTTTTCTAGGACGCACTGTACAGCTTATTGGGGAAAATGAGTATGGTAAAACCTGTCACTTTAAGTTTTTTACTTTTTTGAGGCACTTCATGATAATTTGAAAAGCAATTTTTTTAGGGCTTCAATATTACACCATACCGCAGACATTGATAACACGTAGAGCCATGCATCATTTTAGATTTGTAAAACTGGAAACATTGTTAAACAATGCCTTTAATAAAGGCCCGATACTTCCCACTTCCGGCTTTGTGATGTTGAGTATTTCTTATGAGACTAGGATTTGAGCCTACCTGTTACCTCCGATGGTTGGCACAGCATATCACGAATGCCAAGAATTGCAGACAAATTTGAGTAAAAAGGATTGCACTTACTTTCACCATCTGGTATGGCTGGCCTGTCACCTCCTGCAGGTGTCATGCAAGTAAAGTTCATTCCACTTATAGACGTCATGGTAACAACGTCATCAAACCGACAGGTGTAGTCAGATCCAGATTGATTGGATGGTAGCTGAGATACACTGAATTGAACCTGGAAAATACAAATACAAGGCACATGATCAACTTGGTTTCGAACCCAGGATCTCCAGGTTACGAGAACATTCAGCGTGTTTCTATTAGTTACCGGTATACTGAAATTATCTGGTTAATTTGTTTTCCAGAAAATAGCGTATAATACCAAGGAATGGGCAGTTTCTATCTACGCCTATTATCCGGATAAATACACTGCTCTAAATAAACTTTGGCTAAGTCAACTGAAAAATATTGTGGGACTGCTAGGTCAACCTGGGATTTTAGTGTCGGGTAAAATATTCTGATCACGTGATCACTCCGATTTCCGGTTTCTCTCTGTAATGTGCACTGAGTCAGAACGGTGTGAGTTTCTATTTACGTTATCCGGTTAGCTTCCCCTGAATTATCCTTCTAAAAGAAGGATAATTTTGCCTGTGAATACGTCACAGCTCTCACGGCCATTATTCAGATAATAGCGGAGAAGGTCAGTTTCTATAAGGCAAAATTTACCCCTTATCGGCCAGCAACCGGATAATGGCCTCTAATAGAAACACGCTAATTGATCTACTAATGAGCAACTAAGTTTTTATGATTCTAAGAATATCTTTCATCAACTACTATTTCTTAGATTACATCTTAGCTCATATTTCTTAAATCATTTCATTGCTACCAAGTTTACAGGTGTATAAATTTTCAATTGCAATTTTATGAGACAATTTTTCAAGCACACTTCCCCTTTTGCATTGTTCATCTTCCTACGAACAATGTATGAAAATGTCTTAAATATGAAGAAAAAAGGCAAACTTTCCCTCTCGAAGTAAATTAAACGTTCATTATCCCCATGAAATCACTATAGGCGAACAACACAATATAAAAGTATAATTTTCTAGGATGTTTAGCTAGCCCTGCGCAGCTAAGGAGTGCACGTACATTAACTGTTGAACGTCCTTAAGCCTGTCTGTACTAGTTTGGCCAGGATGGATTAGACCACCCAGCATGGTCACTAGACAGGTTGTTATCTCATCAAGTCAGCTCTCAATTAACATAAGAAAAAGAGGATCATGGGGGACCAATGGTCACCATTTAGGCATTGTTTTCTATATAGAGGGAGCAAGTAGCTACCAGTAGGACAGTGTGGCTTTAAACAAGTTGTATAGAATTGAGCCTAGCTAAACTATACTGGCTTGTTGCAGTGCAGGAGTCTACCTAGTCTTACCTCTCAGAATCCCTGGTACGTGTTTCAATTACCGTAATTAACGTTGTATTAACCACACTTTTTTGCCCCCCCCCCCCCCAGAAAAAAATCAAAGTCAGGGTTTTTATTTCTTTTAAAGTTTCGATTTAAGCCCCTCCACCTGGCGCTATGCCAGGCCTTGTCTCCCAGCTCGGTAATCGGTGTGTTGACTCACCACTCGGAAACTAGAACAACACTCAAATTTGTCTGTCATCTTGGCTTGAAAGTAATCTTTCTGGTAGATCTCAATATGTAGTTTATAATAATAATTCCTCCAATTTTTCTTCTATTACATGGCGTACCACAAGGTTCTATTCTAGGTCCTCTACTGTTTTTTAATTTACATTAATGATCTTACACATTCAGCTGCACCTCGCAGTTAAATGAAAGGCCTTTCATTTAACTGCGAGGTGCAGCTGAATGTGTAAGATATTGGGTTTTTTAACACGGACCTGGCTTGCTGCCAAAAAAAGAAAAGGAAAAAAAAAAGAGACACTTACCGATCGAGAAGCGCTGTCTATATCCTGGGAAGGAGGATCCAAGTTGTTAATGGCAATGCAGTCTTGGTTATACTGAAGCCAGTTAAAAGGTTCAGTATCAGAATCTGAACATTCGTTGGATCTACTACACCTGTATTGCAAAAAATTAAATGGGATACCTAATGAATTTGGGCAATTAAACCTAAACTAGTTTTTCCTATATACATGTATGTTAACCCACAGCATCTGAGATTTAAGTATATCAGGAGGGCGTTTCACAAAACTTGTCATCAGTGACAAATGACAGTTTTTGTTATAAGCTACTGAAATCCTTGCTTCTGATTGGTTATCAGCAGATTTGTCACTGATTTGTGTCATTTGTCATTTAAAAACAAGGGAAACGCTCTCGGTGGTCTCGCCTGCATAACGCAATTCAATATGATAAACCAGAACGTCAATGACGTAGCGCTCATCCGCATCTCGCAACAACAAATATCGTAAATTTTATGTGGTACACTTTTGAACTGGTCAAAAAATAAAAATTTGATGCCCTGGAAGGGACATAATATCATTTCATTTGCATAAAGTACCATAAATATTCAATGAAAATCTCACAATTCTGTGTAGAAGTTTAGTGTTCCAAATTTAGCTCTACCAGATAAGGCAAACCAAATCAAAATCGCTCAAGAAATGAGGGAAAAGAAGCAATTTTTGTTATTTTTGGAATAAATTTGCATAAATTACCATAATTAATTAATGGAGAACAATTTCAAAATTCTGTGTAGAAGTTTAGTGTACCAAAGATAGCTCTACGATATAAAGCAAACCAAATCAAAATCGGTCGAGAAATGAAGGAGAAGAAGCCTTTTTTGTGATTTCGAATAAATTTGCATAAATTAGCATAGATAATGAATTTCAGGATTCTGTGTATTTTAAATCCCCCTCCTAGCCCTATCATAAACAATCAGAATCAAAATCGGTTGAAAAATAATGAAGAAGAAGCACTTTGAAAATCTTGATGTTGATGCCACAACAAAGTCTAAGTTTGTTGACCTTAAATGACCTTTGACCTTAACTTAGTGACCTGAAATTCTACTCACATGATTGGGGAGACTTGATAACCCTATAGTCCAAGTTTCATTGACTAAGAACTTATACTTTCAAAATTATATCAAAAATTCAAAAACTTAACCTTAGGTTAAGTTTTCGATGATGATGCTACAACATAGTCCAAGTCTGTTGACCTGAAATGACCTTTGACCTTGACTTTGTGATCTGAAATTCTACTCACATGATTGGGGATACTTGATTACCCTATAGTCCAAGTTTCATTGACTAAGAACTTATACTTTCAAAATTATATCAAAAATTCAAAAACTTAACCTTAGGTTAAGTTTTTGATGTTGACGCCGCCGCCGCCGTCGCCGTCACCGGAAAAGCGGCGCCTATGTCTCGCTTTTTGCTACGCAGGCGAGACAAAAAGTGCTTTGTGAAACGCCCCCCTGATTTGTGTATCAAGTTTTCAGCCCTACTGGAGCTTTGATCACTCAAATTACCAAGAGAAACGAAAATAATATGTCAATTCATATTCATGATTCTATAAATAAATACATAAATACTTGGTATCGTATTGAACATACATGTACCTAGGTCTAGCCATAAAATCTGTGTCAAAACAAATAAAAGTGAATATACAAAAACATAGATTGTTACATCATAATACATACATTTAGGCCTACATGAGTATTTCCAATGTTTTCTTTTCCAAAACAGATTGTCAATGAAAGCATGACAAGTATGATATTTTGCAACATTCTAAAATTCAGTCCAACCTGCTGTAACAACCACCTGTACATAAAGATCAACTGTCCTCAAAGATTACATCTTTCAGTTTTTCTTGCACTGACTCACATATCAAAGGAACCTGTACATACAGACCACCTACCTGTAGAATACATGTTGGATGGTCTTTATATACAGGTTTCACTGTACGTAATAAACATGAGATTTGAAGGCGCTTACTTTGTTTCCAATGTACACCAGCCACAGAAAGGATCTCCTTCCTCATTGGTTGGTCCGAGACATTCATCACAGCTTGAATACTGGTTACAATTGATGACAGCCAGTTGCATAAGCTTTAATCAAGAAAGGATATCAAAAATAAGACTTCTCATAACAGTCAAAACTTGATGTACCGGTACTGATGATTGCCTGTATGTAAACATCATTAGGGAGCGATTAGGTATGTGTGTTCATAAGAGCCATATGTTATATATTTTGCAAGCAAATCAAAGTAAAGGTAAATTTTCACTTCTTAACATCAAATTGAAAGAATTTTCCACATGTATAATTGCCCTTACATGTATGTTCCTTAGATGGGATCAATCACAAATATAATTTGCATATCATTAGAAAACATGAAGTAAATTAGTCACCTGCAAAAAATATTTGATATTCATATGGCTAAATATTCAAAGTATAAAAGGGAAACAAAAATTTCAGATAAAGGAGGCTCCCTGGAAGTTAACTTGAAGTTGTATTTGTACTAGAGTGTACATGAGCATACATGTAGTCTGCTACCATTCTCTTTTACATTCATAATTTTGGTGTTTTAACATGGACCCCCGAATATACACGAACATTGCAAAAAAAATGTATTTCTATGGTTTAGTCTAGTTGAAAACCTATAGCTACAATTTGTTGCATGTCCCCATTTAATTTTGAAGTAATTGTATTTCCATCAGGTGCACCTGCTAAGCTTGAAAATGTCATCTTCATAGCAGCTGTTCTTCTTTAAACATTTTCTTCCGTGGGCACATTTCATGTTAACATGAAAACATTATCCAAAAGACTCTTCCTACAACTATGGCCCACAATCTGTCCAGTTATGAACTACACACTGTACATGTAGTTGCCAAAATGACCCCACAAATGAATGACTCCAAACCTATCAATTCTCAGCTTTTGTTACTTATCATGTTGTTGTTTGGTGTACTGTCGGTCTGGCATCATTCTCATTGGTATGATTCAGGTATTACACGATTAGACACGTTGTATTTCACAACACTCTTTTTCATTTAACTTTGGCTTTTTGACTTTGGGGATACTGGCGATAGCAAGAATTTGTCATTATGTTACATGTGAGTCAATGGTAAAATTGTGAGCTGGTGAAGTTATACATTAGGCCCTCACGAAATTGACTATTTAACCCTTAGAATGTGGCATATTCCACAACATTAAACTTCATAGAAATAAAATTTCAGGATATGATCTTGATAGGATTTGACTTATTCCATTTGAGATTGAAGTTCGGCGATTTCGGCCTATTAAACATTTTGGCACTCTAATGGAAATAAACTTCTATGCAGTTACTTGGAATCTGCTTGAGAAACAAATGCTAAAAACTGTATTCTTCTTATATAAAGATAGCACAAATGCCCACAAATCTCACCAGTTTACACCACATCACAAGTGATGTTGTAGATAATGATATTTGTAGTGTGTAGAAAGGAAGACGTTGACTTTAATAATAGCAGATCAAAGGATGCTTTGCTTCAAGGGGTGGGGGCATAATGGAATACTCAAAATATTTGACAAGTTAGCAAAAAGAAAGCAACAGCAACAGCAGTAGCAACAGTAAGAATCAGACAAACCAATGATGCAAAGATATTGAATGAAGAAATGCATGTAGGTTATCAAATTTGGCCATGGGACACATGGATGCCTAAAAGATTTAAAAGAATTAAGCATTTAATTTGTATTTTAATGTTCCCTCTCCAGGGCCATCCCTACTGTACTCACTGATATTGAGAGAGTCTCTGAACAGAACAAGGGAGATTATATTGATCTTAAATGGAATGTTATTTTATCATATTCTTAGTATTTCTTACCTCCTTGGTGGTCAGAATATACATCTCCTCGCTATCCTGGTTGATATGTACATCATGTAAGACATTGCCACCAACATCAAAAGTAATCGTCTCGTAAAGTCTCCCAGTATTATCAGGCTTTACATGAATCTGAAAGTTTAACCACGAGATATGACATACATGTAATTGAAACATTTTCTTCTCTCTTTGGTTACATAGGAAAATATTCTCCATGAGTTTATCTAGAATTTGTTTAATGACATTTCATAAAAACAAACAATGATATTACCCTTTGAATCAACAAAGAAGGTGTTGACAAAAACAAATATATAAACACATAAATTATGTATAAATACATGTATAAATAAATAAATATGGGCATGAATATGTGAAAGAAAGAAAGAGAGAGAGGGAGAGAGAGAAAGAAAGAAAGAATTGATAGACATTTATACTTTCGTGATACAGAATACACAATACATCTAATAGTATTCAACCTTTCTATTTTGTCATTACATAGTTATCTTTCTAGGTCTATTAACTGGTCATCATCACTCTCTCAAAATTTTGTTCAAGTAAAAGGCCTGAAACTATGATATATTATACATATAATACTTTGTAGAACAAGTTTTGATGCGCTTTGTAACTGCTCTGGATAGGATTGGAGTGGATCTGCAATATTTGGCGACACATAGATTGGTTCTTGAAAGGGAAGGATCGCAATAACAAGGAAATAGACTATGATCCTGTTCATCTTTTAGATGTAATCATCGAGAGCTGTTTACTTGCAATCCACTGTGTTTATGTACGGTATGACACGGCTTACAAAAACAAAGGAGAATGTAGGGTGTATAGGATCTCATCTTGCAATTATTTGTTACATACGGTACTCTACAAGAGAAAAAAACATAAAATTAGGAGAGTAATAAATGATTGGTTTAATTTTCATTTTTTTTGTTCAAGTATCCCCCAGTTTCATACTCAGAAAGAAATTTCAGTTGTTTTGTTATATATCACAACATCACTTTTCACTGTATACTGTGTCATAGTACTTCACATGTGAGTACTTTGCTTTGGTGGACATACCATAAAGTATCAAGTATCGAGGTGTTACAAACATGAATTAACATGAAATTAATGATCTTACGTCATTATTTGGTCTCAGCCAAACTCTCATATGTGAACTTAAAACAATTATTAGATGGTCTAAAATCTCATAATACATACATGTATATGTACAAAATATTACAAATATTAAAAGTATAATAAATATAGAATATATATATGTACATATTCATGTTGGACTTGCCCATGATCTACAGTCTACATCACTGTTAGCCCACACAGTCATTTGAATATCACCTATTGTAAACGAATCATGACTGACACTGTACAATGATCAAATAAGTTTGTATTTAATACAGTACATGTTTTTTTTCTTCTTCTTCTATCTTGAAATCTTTTACCAAATGCACAGGAAGGAACTAAAGACCAGTATTGGAAATGCCCCAATTTAAAAAAATGAAGTGGAAGCTCCTATTACCAATCATGTGAAAGAATATGTTTTAACTAATACATGATGATAACAATTTTGCTGGGAAACAGCCTACTAATTGATATATTTGGTAAATTAGTTTATCTATTGTTATGTGAGAGGTAAACGCATGTGTCGCGCATGTGTGCGTAGTCCCATATACATCTTTCTGTGTACAGTGCTTGTAACTTTACGAAGACTGGGCCAAATTTCTTATCATTTTGATGATTCCAGAACCTTGCAGTACACATGCTAGATGATCAACCTTTTCTGATCGATTCCACAACGTTTCTTTCACAATGCAATCGCATGACCAAAACTGGTCTTTATCTTTTATAAAAATAAGAAGATGAGTTATGTAATATTACCTTGCTGAGAGTAGCAGTTGATGTTGTTGAGGTGGTAACCAAGGCAACAATTTCATTTTCTTTACTAAGGGTGACGATAGAGGAATGTTGTCCAGGAAGATCTGCTTCAAGAAGGTTTCCAATGAGGGGACTTGTAGCCTGTGCATGGCTGTAACTGGTTCCACTCTCACACTGAAGACCTTCCTTGATAGAGTCTCTAGTCTCGAGCTGGGGATAACAAAATTATATGTACATTGAATTCAAAACAAAATATTAACTGAAACAAGACAAATGCGACTATGTCCCCAATATGCCTCAGCTGAAATTCAAGGCTTGAATCATTCTTGAAATATCACGGTGATAACAAATATAGCCTAATCTACATCTAATTACAAGTAAACTTATTGTTACAACCTGCATGTGACCTTTGACCTGCAATCTCAAAATCTGATCATTTCTCTCCCTCATTATATTTGGTGCCCGCCCCCCTCCCCCCCCCTCCCACTCAGTGTTATTTAGGGTACGCGTATGCATGTTCCCTCCCTTTGAAAAACCCCCCTAAGTCCGGTGTGTAAAGTCAATACGAGCCGATTTTGTGTGTATTACGAGCCGGACATTGTTGCGTGAAAAATACCCATTTTAAAGAGATTTTGGGAACATGAATCCGGTCCCTTCATTCCCGGAGTGGGGGGGGCGGGGTTTGGTGATTCATACCAGTCACCAGGGCTCAAATTAATTTTTTGCCCACAGGGGCTCTTTTAGTACTCACAGGGGGTCTTTTTTTATACAAATTTTCATTGAATTGGTACCCATGTTACTCCTTAGGCCTACATGTACATGTACATAGCTGTTACTGACTTTCATCCCGTGATGACATTCTCTCGATTTATTCCCATTCTGCACGTTATTTCCTTCTCATTATTCGGAGCATGCCAGTCACAATTTGCTAAATTAGCTTGAAAATTGGATAGTTGCTGTGATAACAAGTTTTAAAATAATATTTAATTGGATGTACTGTACATTGACTCACTGACTTTTAACCTTCTTAACCCCAAATCTACTCGGTTTGTCTCACTATGGTGATGCATACTAGTAGCAAGTTTGAAGTTCATGGCTCAATGCGATAATTCGGCTAAAACCTTGAAATTTCAAGTAAATTGTCCTTTATGACCCTTGACTTTAGATCTCCTTACCCCAAAATTCTTGTGATAACAAGATAGCTTTGAATGTTGGGCTTCCTAGATGTACCAGCAATTTCAATTTGTAAAAGAATTTGTTTTGGCTTGCAACCTGTTTGGGTTTCATCATCATTGAATACAACTTGGGATGTAAAAAAAATCAACAAACTAAAAGTAACCATGTCTCAAAAACACACAAACTAAAGAAATATATGTACATGTATGGTAAATTTTGTACTTCTTAACCCCCCCCCCCCTCTATTCCAAAAGTTAGAAAAGCATCTTGAATATGTCTCATACAGTGGATTTTATGGTTTATGGTATGTTTGTTCCATAAATATTAAGGAGAAAAGGGCATTTCATTTTAGTGATATCAAACAGAATGAATTCATGCTCCAGTAAGACCACTTCTCACATCTAGCGATAGTCTAATAATTTCTCATGTTATTCTATTGTTGTAAGAATGAGAAACCCATTGAAGTAACAATATTTCTTTGCAAAAAACAATGTGAAGAACAATAACCAAACCAGTGAAAAAAATACACAGGGGCTCGGGGCGAAATAGCCCCCGAAATGCCCAAAAGAGCCCCCGAAAATTAGAAAAGAGCCCTGTAAATTTGCATAGAGTTCAATGCAAAACAAATTTTAGAATGTTATTTTCCTGCAGGCAAGCTTGAAAAGTAGCCCCCCAAAAAGAAATATTAATTTTTCCCATGAACCAAACCCAATATGCAGACTTAACCCGTTTCCAAATACAACTCGATATGAACACAAACTGTAAAAAACAAAAAGAAAATATTGTGACTCAGGGCTAAACCTCCAAAATATACTGGTAGGCAAAATAGATATTTGCTTTAATGCAAGTTTTGGGAAATTTTGAAAATTGGATGGATAGTAATTCTTTAAAATTTTGATATATTTCGATGCCCCTGTGGATATATTATAAGCACTAGAAAATATATTCTAGCCACTAAAACACTTCTGCTTTCGAGAAATTGAAAAATCAAAATTTAACGGTGCTCCCGGTAAATTTCAATTATTTCAAATAGCGCCTTAAGGCCATTCCATGGTAGCTGCGACCATGAAAATCTTGGAATATGCAGTTTTGATAATTTCCAAATGGGAATAGCAAATCAGTCTATTGTTATCAAGAAACATTGTTTTAAAGCTAAAGTAATATCAGTCTTGAGAGGGAGCTATACAATATAGATTATTTATAATTTCATCACTTTATACTCGATTTCAACTGCAATAACGATCATTGCATATATTGTAAAATCGAAAGCTTCTAAAATGTTCATTTAAACCAAATTCATGACCCCATACCAAAACTTTGTATTACCTTTAAAGATACTATGTCCCTTTTGCAGCCAACATCAAATTCTGTAGAACTTTGCAGGAATTATGAATATGTCATGTATGTCCTATCTGGGAAATTTAAATGTTAATAGCAGTGTCCTAAACTAATATTCAAATTATGCAAGGAAACCTGTTTACTTGCTAGACTTCACTGTCAGACAGACAGAACTGTAACAACAAACACAAAATGAGTTGTAAAGGGTACACGTATTTGTCTACCTCAATAACCCACTTCTTGTAATGGCCAAAATTAAACTGATTGAATCTTTGCGCAGCATTAAACGTACGACCATTCCGTACAATGGTCTGAAAATCAGACTATTACTTACTGGCTCTATAGCTCTTAAGTCGATTTGACAACCAATAGTCGTTATTTTCCCACTTAAAGACATTTTCAAGCCCCCCTTTTTTTAGGGAAGTTCTAAATTAGTATTATCTTTCAAATGCCGTTAGAATTTAACCTTTTCATTTTTTTGGCCTGCAAGTGGGACATATATAGTACCTTTAAGCTAAATAGATATCACAACTCAAAATTGTAATCATGAGAAATACATTGTAACTCTGTTTCTGAAAATAGAGAAATGAAATTGCATGTACTGACCGATCCAAGAGGTGTGCACGCTGAACTTGTCAGGTATGATATTTTTGTTCCTCTACAGCTTGGATCTGAATTAATAACACAGCCACAAGTAGCATCAACAAACTTCTCCTGAATGTCATTCATTGTGTATGAACACAAGGCCGAATATGTTTCATTTGTGAAGACACCGTACAGTACATCATTCAAATCAATATAGACTGCTTGAAGAGTGCTATACGACCCGGGCTGGCATGACAATGTGATTTCAGAGTATGCCTCAAGGTGATCTTGAGTATTGTCTGTACAGATTCTACCTAGTCTTGAATTTTCTGAACCACTATGTGCAATAAAATAGTTATAAGTGCTCCAGGAAACTCCTTGAATATAATCAACTGCAGCAGAGACACCAACTAGTTCTCCTGCATATTCAAATATGAAATTTGGTTCTGTTAGGTGCATCAGTTCTCTTTGAGTGATTGGTTGCTCATTTCTATCGGCTTCGGCTTGGGGTTGGATCGGGCAACATACATGATTACCGTACGGTCTCCAGACTTTCGAACTGCGACAACTCCTGCAGACATATCTTCATTTACAGATACTACGACGTTGCGGGTGTAACCAAATTCTCTTGAAATATTCATCAAATTCCTAAGTTCGCATTTGCCTTCTGGTCCGCCGCACTGAACGAGTTTACTAACAGGTGCCGGCGCTACCTCCAAGATCTTGGTATCATACAGGCATTCTGGGTCCTCACATGGGTCTGGATCACGATCACTTGGAACTGTGCTCTCCTTCCTCAGTAGGGTCAAATTCAAGGCAAGCTGATAAAGTGTTGAGACTCCTCCAATGTAGACAAAGTCTGTTCCACTTTCATTGCTGACCACCATCTGGTTGAGCGCCATGCCTGACGCATCTTGAAAATCAGCTCTGAGGTAGGATGACAGCTGGCCATCCCTGCTTCCATCGATGCATTCCACCCACATCACCACAGCGATCAAGACGAGGAAATAGTGCGGCCTCCATTTTACTTTCTGCATGGAAGCCATGTTGATAAGGCAATGTCTGGTAGAACGTATAGGACAAGAAGAGAAGCCCCTACTCACTGACCTTCCATACAATGAATAAGGCACCAACCTGAAACAAAACAAAATTTGTTTATTTTTTTAAAAGCATTACACACTGAACATTTAGACAGCCCAAACACCATTTTGAAAGTCATCAATTATTTGACTACCATTTACACTACTGGAAAAACCAATTAAAAAACCGTTGGTGTTTGCTCATTCCAATTTTTGGGGTGAACTACACTGTATAGTGTGTATGAGCGACTTGCATGGTCGCACTTAAGGGGAGAGTCACGGGACCAAAAACCAGGAAATCATTAACTACATTACTAATAATAGCCACCAGAGCAACAACAATTCATATTTAGAACAATTCTATTACACAAACTGAAGGCTGAAGCATATAAACTGTACTAAGCTGCTAAGTACAGTGCGTTAATCTTCATTTCATGAAGCCTGCACTTTTCAGGAAGAAGAAGTAAGCTGCGAAGTAAGCTGCTCCCTCCAGATATATTCTAGAAATGCCATTGATGGCTGAAAATTATTTTTACTTGCACTGTGCACATAATACACCAATTGACTGCACTGCACAAGCTAGAGCACCTTGCCAGACATTTCAACCTTGACGTTATATCCTGACTGATGATCCTCTCAAGTACCAACGGCGTAGAGGTAGTTAGACTTTAGCATGGTTGCATCTTTTGCAATCTTAGTCATGTTAGTCTTGGTTCAAACTAGACCGAAGCTTCAGTCTCTATAATCGTCGGTTGTTCCACTGAGACTACGTCTGGCTCCACTAGACCTCGGTTATAGAGACTGAATGACTGCCTATGCCAGCCTGTGTTGAAGTTATCACGGCTAGATTTTAGCCGTTAGGCCCCTCCCACAAACATGACAAACTTGCCACGGGCCGTATTGTTATTGCCCCCAAAATCCCCCAAAATGTCATTTTACCTCGTTCAAGCCGTGTTAAACTCTCGCTGCCGTCAATCTCATCCCTTCTAGTCTACGCCGAAGGCAAATTGATTATGAAGGAAAAACTGTGCGCCATCTACCACGTTCGTAATGGCGTTATCTGTTTTTCCTTCATAATCATTTTGCCTTCGGCGTAGACTAGAAGGGATGAGATTGACTAGGCGTTGTGGCGTGCGCCTGTAATCCAGCTAACAGTGGAAGTTACAAACTGATTCAGCCGAGGACGCAGGTTCGAAACTGAGTCACGTCTTTCGGATGGTGACGTTTAAAAGGTCGGTCCCCAGACGTAAATAATCATATCTGATTGATACACGTCTGTAAAAACCCAATACACACACACACACACACGACGGCAGCGAGAGTTTAACGGTGTTTAACACGGCTTGCAAGATTTTCAACATGGATGTCGATTTTGACCCATAATTTCCTTAAAAGGGACCATTAAACGGATTATATCAATCAAGTTAGTAAGTGGAACCGATGTATTATAGCCTAGGCCTAATTTAAAATTGGATATGAACGAGGTAAAATGACATTTTGGGGGATTTTGGGGGCATAACAATACGGCCGTGGCAAGTTTGTCATGTTTGTGGGAGGGGCCTAACGGCTAAAATCTAGCCGTGATAACTTCAACACAGGCTGGCATAGGCAGTCATTCAGTCTCTATAACCGAGGTCTAGTGGAGCCAGACGTAGTCTCAGTGGAACAACCGACGATTATAGAGACTGAAGCTTTCGGTCTAGGTTCAAACTAGACCGAAAGCTTCAGTCCCTATAATCATCGGTTGTTCCACTGAGACTACGTCTGGCTCCACTAGACCTCGGTTATAGGGACTGAATGACTGCCTATGCCAGCCTGTGTTGAAGATATTCGGCTAGATTTTAGCCGTTAGGCCCCTCCCACAACTTGCCACGGCCGTATTGTTATGCCCCCAAAATCCCCCGAAATGTCATTTTACCTCGTGAATATCCAATTTTGAATTAGGCCTAGGCTATAATACATCGTTCCACTTACTAACTTGAATGATATAATCCGTTTAATGGTCCCTTTTAAGGAAATTATGGGTCAAAATCGACCTCCATGTTGAAAATCTTGCAAGCCGTTTTAAACTCTCGCTGCCGTCAATCTCATCCCTTCTAGTCTACGCCGAAGGCAAAATGATTATGAAGGAAAAACTGTGCGCCATCTACACGTTCGTAATGGCGTTATCACAGTTTTTCCTTCATAATCATTTTGCCTTCGGCGTAGACTAGAAGGGATGAGATTGACGGCAGCGAGAGTTTAAAACGGCTTGCAAGATTTTCAACATGGAGGTCGATTTTGACCCATAATTTCCTTAAAAGGGACCATTAAACGGATTATATCATTCAAGTTAGTAAGTGGAACGATGTATTATAGCCTAGGCCTAATTCAAAATGGATATTCACGAGGTAAAATGACATTTCGGGGGATTTTGGGGCATAACAATACGGCCGTGGCAAGTTTGTGGGAGGGGCCTAACGGCTAAAATCTAGCCGAATATCTTCAACACAGGCTGGCATAGGCAGTCATTCAGTCCCTATAACCGAGGTCTAGTGGAGCCAGACGTAGGTCTCAGTGGAACAACCGATGATTATAGGGACTGAAGCTTTCGGTCTAGGTTCAAACATACATTTCCATGAAAGTTGCTCTTGGATACAGATCACTACAACTTAGTAAAGAAGATCATGATTCACCTGTTCGTGTTAATTCCTCTTAATCTCGACACACCTACCACCACATAACATCCCACTCATTTTGTGTGAATACGAATACACAGTCGCAAGTGTTGGAAGAAGTTCATCAAACAACTTACCGTAACCTTGTGGCTTGTAAACAACTAGGCCTACACACAGTTTAACTTTGCTTGTACTGCGAGAACATTATAATTGACTCCGATAGTACTTCCTAAAAAGTAGAAAAGATTCAGTGTTCCTTGCTCGAAACCCTCGGTGAAAATTAAACAGTTTTTTTCAGGTAGTAACGGATGTTACAGGTTTTGTGAGGCGAATGACAATACTTCCTAGTTGCTTGCAGTCTGACTGACTCCAGAAAGATTGCAACGAAGTACAGCTCAGGTACGTACGTAAATGGGGTGCAGAATTGCAGAATTATGAGAATCCACTTGGCTGATCCTACTTCCGCATTTAGACAACACCAACATTTTGGAGGGGTGTGGAGGGACTATTATTAGAAACTAAATCTTACATTGGATTCCATTTCAAAACATGATAAATCTTACAAACGAGCTTTATTTTATTCAATATTGTCACTTTTTACCAATTTAACTATATCTACAGCGTAAAGGTATTCACAAAACGACAAAAGCAGCAATATATATTCCAAATCGTGGAGCTTCCCATTTTATTTTGCGATCGATCGATTTCAGGTGTACGTACGTGCGGAAACTTAGGGAAAACCCCTGTCCAATTTCGTTGACAGCGAGCGGAGTACGCCTGTGTGCAAATCAGGACAACATTTCCCATCATGTTTTTTTAAACAGTTTTCCATGACTGATCGCTTTGCCTACAAGTGTAAATACATTACGGAGTTTCTTAATCGCAAGAATAAAATGCCTTTGAACTGTCAGAAATCGGTCGAAACGTCTTACCATCAAAACATGACGGAAAAAAACATTTCACCATAGTTTTACTATTATATTACATTCTGGTCGTAATTATTTTTACCATCAAATTTTCTTTTCAAAAAGAAATAGGGACCGCTATTTCAGAATGTAATTTTGCTCTGATTCACAGTTTCAAAGATGTCCCGTATAAGGATGACTCAATATCGCCCCGGCGACAATTGCTCTGGGCTTCAGTATTAGGGTTGGGATTATGATTTGTTTTTAAGTTTGATTTCTGAATAGGGTTAGGGCAGGGGTGGTGGAGAGTCTTTCAAGTGGAAAGGGGCACCAACAAAAGGAAATACCAACGCGAAAATATCGGAAATTATACCATTATTAGACATTGGTAACTATGTACCCCCTAATCTGTGATTACGTTATCAGGGATTATTTCAGTATATGTTTCTCTATTACATAGTCGAAGATACTGCTTTAGCATCATAATCATGCTTATACTCATCCAATTTTTCCATTCATGCACTTTCCCCTCAGTTACTGACATGTTTTTTTCTGGTACAAGCTCTTTGAGTGTAAATGGCTCTGCACTCAATATCAAGTTTATCATATCTGAGATTTGGTCTCTTTTTCCATCCTCGCCGTATCGCTCAGCAAGTTGTTGACGTAGTCGTAATCGTAGCATTGCCAGGCTTTCTTCAACAGTGTTCTCTTTGATAATAATCCTTCTTCGTTGTTTTCCTCCTTGTTAGCTAATTCATGAGTTTCCACTTAACTGTATATACTATAAGCCTATACTCGTGTTTTGGTTTAGCTATATCCTCATCGGTGACCATTCTAAATTGATTTCGTTGTAAACTAGGTGACTTCCTCTCTGCTTATTTGACTCTTGGGTCCTCCGAGTATGGATTTTTATTGGGTCTCATTTTTCGAGGTAGTAGTTCCGTTGCCACTTAGTCCTTCATTGTTTATTTTAAGATGGTGGCAGTATTTCAGTAAGAAATTTCCCTCGCTTTCGTCTTCTAGTATGCTGAATCTGTTGTTGATTTCAATGCTGTATCTTTCTTGCAACTCGATCCCTTTTTCAATACAGACCAGTAATGCAAAACTCGCAAAGGGGGGGGGGGGGGGGGGGGTAAGAGGACTTATATATTTATTTTTTTTGGTCCCCAAAAATCGCAACGACTCAGCCAACCGCTTAATAAGCGGGGAGGGGGGGGGGGGGGGTAGTGCGCATTAATTTTATTTTATTTTTTATTTTTTGGCCGGGGGGGGGGGGGGGGGGCACGTGCCCCCTGTGCCCCCCCTGGATCCGTCCCTGATATTATATCAGGAAAATTTATCCTGTAAATTCAGCTATGCATGATGCGATCAATAAAATTAACTTGTTCTCGGTGAGTACTGCGCCGTGGCTGATTTGATTTCTGCTTATTTATAAGACATGCCTACTCCTGTAACTATTTGCAGCTCCAGTACTCCTGTATTTGCAGCTCCAGTTTTGTTTCTGTAGCCTGTCGAGGTTGCGAACTTGTAGCGACTGGTGCTCTCTGATATTAATTTACCAAGTTTGCTCTTGGATGCCTATTAGTTCTATTAATTTCTTTAAGGGTTGACCGGTTGAGACAAAACTGTTGTGCGCTATAGTTTTTCATTATTCCATCATTTTCTCTTGTCGGACTATCCACGTTTTGAGTTGCTACTTCAATGGCTGTTTTGCAACAGTCTCTTGTTCTTTACAAATATATACACTGTTGGTCATAATGGTGGAATAATTATTTTTACCCCAATTTATTGAATGATTTTGACAATGATTTATTCCTAATAGATCTAGATAATAGTATACATTCTCAGATTTCATTGAATGACAATTGGGGAGTCTTTGTTTTGCGTGACTGATAAAGCATGTGTGTGCTGCAATGCTAATCAACTAGGGGACCTACGTCCTTAAGTCATAACTTACAGTAATTGGGATAAATGCCTCATAAAAGGGTCACTAATATAGCACATCGACACGGTTTTGATCCTGAAGGCTCACAGTAACGAGGCCATTGCTTAGCCAATGAATCATGACTGTACGCAGCGGGCGCTATAGGGTACGTCGACGCCCCCACACCAACAACAAAACAAAGAAAATGCAATAAGTTTTCAATAATTCATTGCATTTTCCCCCAGTCCCCAACAGGAAAAATTCCTCTGTAGGGCCATGCATTATGGTTCAAGGCATGCCCACATAGAAGATTTTGTTTATGTTGAGGGTCGGGGCAAAATGCAATGAATTATTGAAAAATTATTGCATTTTCTTTGTTTTTTTGTTTTTGTGGGGGCGTCGACGTACCCTAGCGCCCGCTGCGTACAGTCATGATTCATTGGCTAAGCAATGGCCTCGTTACTGTGAGCCCCCAGGATCAAAACCGTGTCGATGTGCTATATTAGTGCCCTTTTATGAGGCAATAATCCCAATTACTGTAAGTTATGACTTAAGGACGTAGGTCCCCTAGTTGATTATCATTGTAGCACACACATGCTTTAGCAGTCACGCAAAACAAACACTCCCCAATTGTCATTCAATACAATCTGAGAATGTATACTATTATCTAGATCTATTAGGAATAAATCATTGTCAAAATTATTCAATAAATTGGGGTAAAAATAATTATTCCACCAATATGACCAACAGTGTATTTTATTTGCTTTAATGATTGTTTAAGGGGTAACGTATAAATTGTTTAAATGTTATTTGATTGTAGGCTACATGCATCGTTTTGTACACCTTTAATTTCATGTTTTTTTTGGAAATAAATTCAACTCAATTCAATCAGACTAGTCCCGTCCCAAAAGCTTTGATGACAATACGTCATGAGCTTCATAGTGTGCAGGGTTCACGTTCTTTGAGTGTCAAAAAGTAATAAGGGACTTGAACCCTAGGCGGTATTGTAGTTTGTTCCATCACAACATTTCAGTTGCTAGCTTGTACTCAAATGGGCGCAACTTCTATTTGATGCCTTTGGGAAGTCTGGGGAAGGTCCCATAATAACAATACTGATGATAATAATAATAATAATAATCATAATAATAATACGAATCATAATAATTAGAATAATGATAATGAAAAAAATAGTAATAATAACAATATATTAATAATGATGACAATAATAAAAATAATAATAATAATAACAATAACCCTATCTGTGACTTAAGGGGAATCGTCTAAAACTACTGTGACTTAAGGGGAATCGTCTAAAACTGTAGCTAAAGGGGAAAATTTCTGGATCGTCACATGGTGGTCAAACAAATAACCGTATTACTTCATTTTGTGATTAATTTATATCATGTGCAAACAAACTAAAGGCCTATGACTTAAAGTCCAACTTAAAAGCTGAATTACCGAATATAACGATTTTGGCGTTTCCCCTTAACATTTTTTAACCATAAGTGTAGCTTAGGGAGAATCGACATTTCCCCTTAAGGTCAAATTTGAAACCTGTTATTATTCCCCTGTTATTATTCCCCTTAATGTTGTAAATCATACTACTGTCATTTTTCCCCTTAATGTTCTTAGTTATACAACTGTTATTATTCCCCTTAATGTTGTAAATCATACTACTGTCATTTTTCCCCTTAATGTTCTTAGTTATACAACTGTTATTATTCCCCTTAATGTTGTAAATCATACTACTGTCATTTTTCCCCTTAATGTTCTTAGTTATACAACTGTTATTATTCCCCTTAATGTTGTAAATCATACTACTGTCATTTTTCCCCTTAAGTGTAGCTTAGGGAGAATCGACATTTCCCCTTAAGGTCAAATTTGAAACCTGTTATTATTCCCCCGTTATTATTCCCCTCAATGTTGTAAATCATACTACTGTCATTTTTCCCCTTAATGTTCTTAGTTATACAACTGTTATTATTCCCCTCAATGTTGTAAATCATACTACTGTCATTTTTCCCCTTAATGTTCTTAGTTATACAACTGTTATTATTCCCCTTAATGTTGTAAATCATACTACTGTCATTTTCCCCTTAATGTTCTTAGTTATATACAACTGTTATTATTCCCCTTAATGTTGTCAGTCATACAACTGTTATTATTCCCTTTACTGTTGTAAGTCATACAACTGTTATTATTCTCCTTAATATTGTGAGTCATACAACTAATTACTAGTACATGTATTCCCTCAATGTTGTAGGTCATACAACTTTCATGATTGCACCTAATGTTGCAAGTCACATATACATGTAGATATTATTGTTCATTATTGTACATGTCCACACCCAGGACCAAAATCCAATTGAAACCAGTTGAAATCTCCAACTGGTTTCAATTGGTTTCAACTGGTTTCAATAGGAATACAAATTTTCCAGTTGAAACCAATTGCCTTAACTGGAAAAAGTTTGGATGGTGTGTCAATTCCAGTTCAAACCAATTGGAAATTGCAACTGGATCCAGTTGAATCTTGTATTTAACTGGTTCCAGTTAGAAGTGCAACTGGAACCAGTAAGATAATTTTTCCAGTTACTCAATTGGTTCCAGTTAGATGGCCATTTCAATTTACCCAACTGGTTCCAGTTAGAAGTGCAACTGGAACCAGTAAGAATATTTCCAGTTACCCAATTGGTTCCAGTTAGAAAGGCAGTTTCCAGTTACCCAACTGGTTCCAGTTAGAAGTGCAACTGGAACCAGTAAGAATATTTCCAGTTACCCAATTGGTTCCAGTTAGGAGGCAGTTTCCAGTTACCCAACTGGTTCCAGTTAGAAGTGCAACTGGAACCAGTAAGAATATTTCCAGTTACCCAATTGGTTCCAGTTAGAAGGCAGTTTCCAGTTACCTGGTTCCAGTTAGAAGTGCAACTGGAACCAGTAAGAATATTTCCAGTTACCAATTGGTTCCAGTTAGAAGGCAGTTTCCAGTTACCCAACTGGTTCCAGTTAGAAGTGCAACTGGAACCAGTAAGAATATTTCCAGTTACCCAATGAGTTCAAGTTAGAAGACTTTTACTTAGAAGTAATACAGTGTTGGTCAACATGGAATGGATTAAGTAGAAATACGTTTTCAGTTATATTTCTTCACCTTTAAATACTGTGTTTTCAATTTTTCTTTTGAGATGTATCAACGTGAATAGAAATGAATTGTAAGCTCAGAAACACTTTGAGATTATCTGCGAGATATTTATCAGTGGAAACTAGCTGTAACACCACATAATGTAAGGGTACCTGATAGATAATATTTTAAGGGATTGTGTTCTACCCTAATACATGTAAGTGTATCCAAAAATTAGAAAATTAAGGAAATATATTTTTCCCCTTCAACTTTTACCAACACTGCAAAAATGGCTTTGATGTACATGTATACTCAAATACAACAGACAAGGATCAGCACAAAATTCGCTTTCTATTTATGTATATTTTATTTAATCAATAACAATAAGATTATAAACATGGTACCATTACATATTCTAAATTGTAGTTCTGTAAACATAGATGCCATAAACTGGAGAGATTGTTTTGGGCCTATTATACTCATAAATTTGACACAGTAAAAAACAATTGATAAAAAAAGATTATAAAGGAAAAACTGTAAAATATGAACGCATCTACGTTTCATATGTCATTACATGTACATGTATATACATGTACGTGTGATAAATACCATCTGACATCTCACCAAAAAAAAATCAGTGTAAACCTTAAAGGTAAAGACCAGTGTTGGAAACGCTCCCCCCCCCCCCCTTCCTCTCAAATGATGTAATGGAAGCTCTTATTACCAATGATGTGAAAGAATATGTTTTTACTAATACGTGCTGATACAAATTTTGACGAGAAACCGCCTACTAATTGATATATTTGGTAAATTATTTTATCTATATAACTTCACTAAGACTGGGCCAAATTATCATTTTGATGATTTCAGAACCTTGCAGTACACACCAATACTTATATGTTAGATGATCAACCTTTTCTGGTCGATTCCACAACGTTTCTTGTACAATGCAGTCGCATGACCATAACTGGTCTTTATCTTTAAAGGAGCTACACAAAGAAAAATTCACTACAACTGATAATTAGAACAAATTACATATGGATGGAAAGATTTTCTCTCGAAAAACACAAATAATTTGCTGAGAAATCATATTGATATTATGGAAAGGCGTAAAATGCAATTTTTCATGACCCTTCTTAGACCCCCGAACGCCCATGAACGTAAGCCAAACACACGAGCGTAGCGAGCTCTGAATAGTGACGTCACACACTGGACAAACGGCTCAGTACCGGAGTCGCGCGTGTATTAGTCTGCAGCTAGCCAGCCGTGTCCCATGTGTGATGTCACAAATATTGACGCTCTACAAAGGACCGCTGAAGGCAGAAAATCTGGATCTCAAAACTAACATTTTGAGAGTTGATTACTACGGGCCCCAAACATATTTTGAAGAGGAGAGTTGTTGTATTTGATCAGTAAGGCTTCCCCTTTGCAATGATATGAGTTTTGCATCAATTCAAAACACTTTTGATTCTTTGTGTGTCTACTTTAAAGGTACTATGTCCCATTTGCAGGCCAAAAAAATGAAAAGGTTAAATTCCAACGGCATTTGAAATATAATACTAAGTTGTTCAATCGACAAGAGCTATAGAGTCAGTAAGTAATTCTTTTCAGACCATTGTAACGCATGGTTGTACGTTTTCTGCGGCACAAAGATTAAATCAGTTTAATTTGGGCCATTACAAGAAGTGGGTTATTGATGTACACAAATATGCTCATGTTATGCATGTTATTACCAAAGAAGAAAAAAGGCAAGTGACTAAAGTCTAGCAAGTCTAGCAAGTAAATGGGTTTCCTTGCATAATTTGAATATTAGGACACTGCTAACATTTCACAGATATTTCACAGATAGGACATACATGACATATTCATAACTGCTGCAAAGTTCTACAGAATTTGATGTTGGCTGCAAAAGGGACATAGTATCTTTAAAGGAATCCAAAACTGTTTGTATAACTAACCAGATTAATATGCACAAACCATTAATTCAATGCCACATAGTTTGGCAAAGTAATTATGTACCTTGCATCATTGATGATTACTTCTAAGCTGTTAACCTCTGCTTCAGTAGCAAGTACGGCTGCCAGCACATTGTTTGTTCCTGTACATAATTTTATGTGTGAAATTTTGGCATCTGATTCAACATCACAGAATGATTCCAATTCTTCGAGAATTAACCATTTCACAATCATGAAACACTGATCATTCAGTGTTACAATACTAAGTAATTCACCTATCCTATTGTCTGAAAAAACAACTGATTGTTTCTCTTAATAGTGTTTGCTCGATATTCAGCTGTACAGAAAAGCAAGCCATTTCTTTTTAACCTTTTGTACACAGTCACTAGTCTATTTGCTTCAACTCTATATCCAGAAGCTATCAATGCAGCATATTCCCAAAACTTAAGTAGTCTGACTGTACCCATACCAAGAACAACATCTTGTCTATAGAAGTCGTATACTGTATTTTTCTTTCTAGAACAAGACATCATGTTGCAGAACAGTTTTATTTCATGTGACACTACATGTTTGGTTAACAAGCTTGGGAGCGTATGAACGAACAAAAATTTACGCATTGCCTGCATAATCATTCCACTATTTCCTTGAAGTTGACGTTTAATTCGCCCGTACCTGCCTCAAACGGGAAACATGAGTGTGTCCACAATGGTCCCCACTTCCGCACACTTTTTGCAAGATGTGTCAAAGAGTGAATATTAAATGTCATGGAGGTTGCACCATACAAAATTTGACATCTACCAACAAAAGAAAATAATAGCAGATCACTCATGTGTAAATCAGCATTTGATACAGATTTTTGCAATAGCAGGTATGATGCCTCAACTAAGATAAGTAAGTGCGTCCAATATTCTTGTGGCAAAATACCATTTAAACAAGGGAGGCAATACACTAGTAACCACATGTACCATTCTGAGGCTTTCCAGTACTTGCGTTCAGTGATTGGTCTTGGTGTTCTTGCAACCGTACTTGGAGGCCTGATGGACTTTAAACGAGAACTTATAACAGCCATGACCCTCATGGACCCAATGTAAAAGGGATTTGTAGCTGGGGATGAAAACCAAAGATCAGCTAACTGGCGAACAACACCAAGAAGGAGGCAATGCATGAAATCTGGGGGGAAACCCCAACAAATCGGAAAATGTGGCAAGTTTATTAAAGGACTTGGACCTTTTACCCCTCTTATTGACCTATTTTCTTCAAAAGACTGAGCCATATCCTCCATGACTTCTTCATCTGTCCTGTCGCTGTATTCGCAAACGTCAATAGGATACTTCACTACCCTTTCTACAAGTTTACCAGGATGATAGCATAAACTGCACCCATTGTATCCATTGAAACGTACTGTATTTTGCATGGCTGCCTAGCGGGTGCATCAGCACAACAACATATACCAAATAATTTACTATGAATTTCTTCCTCCCCTTTCTTTCAAGTCATACCTTCTTCAGCCAATTTCTTTGCGCATTCTGTAAATTTTTCTAAAAACACCTCCATCTTTGGCTCAACTTTGCCAAACCATACGCCAGCTAAGATAAGGTTCTGGTGTCTCAACTTTGGAGAGAGTTCATTAATCATTAAAAATATGGGCCACATAGAATATTTTGAAGATTTAAAGACGGGAAGGCCATCAGAATTGAACATATACATGTATGAAAAATTATTGTTATTACCCAACAGTTCCCCATCATCCAACAATTTCTGATAAAATTCACCGTCAAAAACATCCTCAATTCCTTCATCAGATATTTTTTGCCGATTTTGGCGGTATGACAAATGAGGCGCAATGTCTGACCTTTCAAATAGGGCCCTCACTTGAGAAGACAAATCAGCTGTAACAAAAAAATTGCCATTACTCAGATTTTTTACTACACATGTATCATTACAATGTGGACATAAAACAATATCTTCAGTGAGACTTTCAAATGACTTGACATAGCTGTAACAAGTAACACAATAAAAATGAAAGCTTAGTGATATTGCTTTCCCAGAAAATATTTTCTTCATGATGGATTGAATTGAAGTGAATATTTCTCTGGAACAAAGGATGTTTATCAGTTCCAAAAGATGAGTTGCGGCAACAGCGGATAAACAATGCCTCATAACAAAGGATAAAATCATGAGTATCGCCTCTGCTTTGGAAATCTGTGATCCATTAAAGATGGCATCATTCAAGGTGTCATCACCATCTTCGCTATCCTGATCATCGCCATCCTGCTCATCGCTATCCTGCTCATCTCCTGTTGGATCCATCATGTCTGAAAGCGCATTTTCATCATCAACGTTGTCAATATCCTCATCAATTGCACTTCCTGACATGTTACCTGTAAATGTGTCTTCACTGAGAGCCTCCTCTTCTGTAATGTAGGGTTCACCAGTGTCATTGTCACTTGTGATGTCTGCACAAACAAGAATATAATAAAAAGGAACGTAAGATAAACAGTCTTTCAAATCAGCACTTAAATATAACCTCCAAGTTGAAAAATTAATAATTAGCAATTTAGCTCTAAAAAGCCCTGAAAGAACTAACCCTGTAAGTTGGGGCTTTGATCGGATCAGAAGATCGGAGTGTCGCACCTGTGATCGGTATCGGAAAAAATCTTTGGGAAAAAAAATCAGCAGATTAAAAAAAAAAAATTGCCTACATTATAATCCAAGATGGCGGCCCGCATGTTTTGCCTCTTTTCTTAGACCAATATTATTAATTTCATAGTCATGAAAAGGAACTAAATATCAACAAACATGGTCTACAACAACTACAAATGACAAAATAATCCAAGCTATACATTTTTTAAAGGCATTTGATAGCCCAAAACTTGAAAACTTTATTGATCGCAATGATCGGCGCTCGGAAATTATTATCCGATCTCACCTGATCGGCTCAAGATTGGCCCCCGATCCGGTGATCGGTTACAGGCCTAGAAAGAACACTGGAAAAATGTGAAGAAATAGAAAAAATAACCCCTGAGGAATTCTATTTTTATCATAGCAAATAAAAAAACTAACAATTTTTAAACAGACTGCCTCTCTGGGAATTTCAAATTCAGATGCAATTTATGTAACTCTTACATTGGCTTCCTTCTATGGCTAGCCTAAGTTATACAATAATCAGAACTAGGCAATTCCGCAGATTGACGGACAATACAATTTGAGTCATCATTAACCTATTGCGATGGATGGTCATAGTAAAGATGACAGGTCTTTCAAATTCAATATGAATTTCTTTTAATTTCTATTGATTTTCTTAAAGGGATCCGGTAACTTTGTCTCAGATCCTGAAACAAAATTCTGGATTTAGCTCATGCTGCAATGATAATTATAAACCTTTAGGTCAGTCAGGAACCCCATGACTTTTACAAGCCGATCGCCTGTCTGATTATTTAGATATTTATGATTGGAATTACAAATTTTGAAAACCGTTCGCTGAACGGTTTTCATAACACTACAGTCTATTGGGGAAAACGAGTATGGTAAAAGCGGTCACTCAAAGATTTTTACTTTTTTGAGGCACTTCTTGATATTTTGAAGTGCAATTTTTTTTTTAGGGCTTCAATATTACACCATATCACAGACACTGGTAACATGTAGGACCGTGTATCTCAGATTTAACATTGTTAAACGATCCCTTTAAGATCTCTTCTCTACCCATCTTTAAAAAAAAAAACATTAAAAAAAAAAAATCCTTTAAACTCAGATTACTCAGGGTTCTTTTCTTTTTTTCCCCCTCTCAAAATTTCACTAAAGGGCGAAAGATGAATACATTTCCAAATTAAACATCCTTTTTTCCAGAGAAATATTCACTTCAAGTAACGTACATACAAATTACTTCAATACTAAAGTGTATGATTGTATCATCAGTTTTTTGCTTTTCTAATTATACATGTAATAGCGATGCTACGAACCAGTATCTAGATGTAAATCTTCATCAGTCTCGCTACCCTCTGCTGCAAAGTCAGAATCATCTAAGGCATCCCCGTGCGGAGTTTCTCCTCCATGTCCATTCTATGAATTTCGGAATATATGAAAAACAAGGAAAAATTGTGAGTAAATGGTTATACTGGTATTTTCAATTAAGAATGATAAATCATAAACTAGTTTCATTAGTTGCAATTGAAGCGATAACACTTAAAGGTAGATCATGAAGTTGCTATGAATAAATGCAGAAAATTATCTTAAAGGTAAAGACCAGTATTGGCAACGCCCCAATTTACAAAAATGAAATGGAAGCTCTCATTACCAATCATGTGAAAGAATATGTTTTGACCAATACATGATGATAAAAAATTTGCCGGGAAACCGCCTACTAATTCATATATTTGGTAAATTTATTTCTCTCATGGTCTGGTGAGAGAGATAGGGTAGTCCCATATACATCTTTCTGTGTATAGTGCTTGTAACTTTACGAAGAATGGGCCAAATTTCTTATCATTTTGATGATTCCAGAACCTTGCAGATGCTAGATGATCAACCTTTTCTGATCGATTCCACAACGTTTCTTTCACAATGCAATCGCATGACCATTACTGGTCTTTACCTTTAAGTACTAAACCATTCAATAAAGGCAAAAGACAAAATACAGGCTGCTACAAACATTTTTTTTGGACATTTGCTTAAATGGGCAAGTAATTCATGCCTTAACTTTTGGAAAGATTTTCTACATCGGCTCTCCAAAAGAAAATGTGAGCTAGTGTTGGCAGGGGGAAAAAAATGCAATGAATAGTTGGATTACCATGCTTACATCTACAGTTTATGCAACACGAGGCTCACTGAATTGGCTGTCTTTCTAAGACTTGTAACTGTCGATGAAGGCTTCTCCATTGTGCAAACTTTTTAGCGAGTGGATCTGCACTCGCTGCTGCATACAATTTTCTGCAAATTATAAGAAAAAGATAATTAAATACAATCATGATGTAAAACCCAACCCAAAAATAAGTCCCCCCTAAGTCGAAATGACGTAATTTGTTAACAAAAATTGTTAGAGCAAAATAACTTGGCAGGAGTTAACATTTCAACACTTGACTAATTTGTTGGGTCTAGTTTGTAAATTCTTGATTGCATGGTTTTAGGGGCAAACAAATTGCAGTCTGATTTTCACGCTCAGGGTATGTGGTCTATGACTTCATGCACGGTGTGCCTGTGTCTGACCTTCACGCACTGTGTATGTGGTCTATGCCTTCATGCACGGTGTGCCTGTGTCTGACCTTCACGCACTGTGTATGTGGTCTATGACTTCATGCAAGGTGTGCCTGTGTCTGACCTTCACGCACTGTGTATGTGGTCTATGACTTCATGCAAGGTGTGCCTGTGTCTGACCTTCACGCACTGTGTATGTGGTCTATGACTTCATGCACGGTGTGCCTGTGTCTGACCTTCACGCACTGTGTATGTGGTCTATGACTTCATGCACGGTGTGCTCGTGTCAGACCTTCACCTAAATCCCAGTGTAGTGTCTCGGAATATGTGTGTTATCGTGGTTAAACCAAATATTGAAGAGGAATTATCAACAGATTGAGGACGGTCAAAAAGAACTATACTGACCATGCTATTTCTTTCAATTTTATCCTCGTCATCAGTTTAGTGCAATCTTGACCAGATACGTGTTTTAATCCGTAAGTGCCCATATACTTTGTATTTGTGTAATATTATGTTAAAGTCAAGAAGTTGCTAACCATCATTTTGAAAAGAAAATCTGTTGTTATATGAAACAATTGTTATTTTAAGGTACATGTTATGCGACGCAGGAGATCTCGTCGAATCGACGAAGATGAGGGTGCTCACCGCCTGCTAACGATCTCCGGACATCGATATTTAAGTTTCTTGGAAATTCTCCTTCTCTTGGATCTGCTTTTTACTGCTTCTTTGGACTGAAGCCTTCTTTTTTTTGCTGCTGCATACAATTTTCTGCAAATTATAAGAAAAAGATAATTAAATACAATCATGATGTAAAACCCAACCCAAAAATAAGTCCCCCCTAAGTCGAAATGACGTAATTTGTTAACGAAAATTGTTAGAGCAAAATAACTTGGCAGGAGTTAACATTTCAACACTTGACTAATTTGTTGGGTCTAGTTTGTAAAGATTTGATTGCATGGTTTTAGGGGCAAACAAATTGCAGTGTGTCTGATTTTCACGCTCAGGGTATGTGGTCTATGACTTCATGCACGGTGTGCCTGTGTCTGACCTTCACGCACTGTGTATGTGGTCTATGACTTCATGCACGGTGTGCCTGTGTCTGACCTTCACGCACTGTGTATGTGGTCTATGACTTCATGCACGGTGTGCCTGTGTCTGACCTTCACGCACTGTGTATGTGGTCTATGACTTCATGCAAGGTGTGCCTGTGTCTGACCTTCACGCACTGTGTATGTGGTCTATGACTTCATGCACGGTGTGCTCGTGTCTGACCTTCACCTAAATCCCAGTGTAGTGTCTCGGAATATGTGTGTTATCGTGGTTAAACCAAATATTGAAGAGGAATTATCAACAGATTGAGGACGGTCGAAAAGAACTATATTGACCATGCTATTTCTTTCAATTTTATCCTCGTCATCAGTTTAGTGCAATCTTGACCAGATACGTGTTTTAATCCGTAAGTGCCCATATACTTTGTATTTGTGTAATATTATGTTAAAGTCAAGAAGTTGCTAACCATCATTTTGAAAAGAAAATCTGTTGTTATATGAAACAATTGTTATTTTAAGGTACATGTTATGCGACGCAGGAGATCTCGTCGAATCGACGAAGATGAGGGTGCTCACCGCCTGCTAACGATCTCCGGACATCGATATTTAAGTTTCTTGGAAATTCTCCTTCTCTTGGATCTGCTTTTTACTGCTTCTTTGGACTGAAGCCTCTTTTTTTTGCTGCTGCATACAATTTTCTGCAAATTATAAGAAAAAGATAATAAATACAATCATGATGTAAAACCCAACCCAAAAATAAGTCCCCCCTAAGTCGAAATGACGTAATTTGTTAACGAAAATTGTTAGAGCAAAATAACTTGGCAGGAGTTAACATTTCAACACTTGACTAAATTGTTGGGTCTAGTTTGTAAAGATTTGATTGCATGGTTTTAGGGGCAAACAAATTGCAGTGTGTCTGATGTTCACGCTCAGGGTATGTGGTCTATGACTTCATGCACGGTGTGCCTGTGTCTGACCTTCACGCACTGTGTATGTGGTCTATGACTTCATGCACGGTGTGCTCGTGTCTGACCTTCAGCTAAATCCCAGTGTAGTGTCTCGGAATATGTGTGTTATCGTGGTTAAACCAAATATTGAAGAGGAATTATCAACAGATTGAGGACGGTCGAAAAGAACTATATTGACCATGCTATTTCTTTCAATTTTATCCTCGTCATCAGTTTAGTGCAATCTTGACCAGATACGTGTTTTAATCCGTAAGTGCCCATATACTTTGTATTTGTGTAATATTATGTTAAAGTCAAGAAGTTGCTAACCATCTTTTTGAAAAGAAAATCTGTTGTTATATGAAACAATTGTTATTTCAAGGTACATGTTATGTGACGCGGAAGATCTCGTCGAATCAACGAAGATGAGGGTGCTCACCGCCTGCTAACGATCTCCGGACATCGATATTTAAGTTTCTTGGAAATTCTCCTTCTCTTGGATCTGCTTTTTACTGCTTCTTTGGACTGAAGCCTCCTTTTTTTGCTGCTGCATACAATTTTCTGCAAATTATAAGAAAAAGATAATTAAATACAATCATGATGTAAAACCCAACCCAAAAATAAGTCCCCCCTAAGTCGAAATGACGTAATTTGTTAACGAAAATTGTTAGAGCAAAATAACTTGGCAGGAGTTAACATTTCAACACTTGACTAATTTGTTGGGTCTAGTTTGTAAAGATTTGATTGCATGGTTTTAGGGGCAAACAAATTGCAGTGTGTCTGATTTTCACGCTCAGGGTATGTGGTCTATGACTTCATGCACGGTGTGCCTGTGTCTGACCTTCACGCACTGTGTATGTGGTCTATGACTTCATGCACGGTGTGCCTGTGTCTGACCTTCACGCACTGTGTATGTGGTCTATGACTTCATGCACGGTGTGCCTGTGTCTGACCTTCACGCACTGTGTATGTGGTCTATGACTTCATGCAAGGTGTGCCTGTGTCTGACCTTCACGCACTGTGTATGTGGTCTATGACTTCATGCACGGTGTGCCTGTGTCTGACCTTCACGCACTGTGTATGTGGTCTATGACTTCATGCACGGTGTGCTCGTGTCAGACCTTCACCTAAATCCCAGTGTAGTGTCTCGGAATATGTGTGTTATCGTGGTTAAACCAAATATTGAAGAGGAATTATCAACAGATTGAGGACGGTCGAAAAGAACTATATTGACCATGCTATTTCTTTCAATTTTATCCTCGTCATCAGTTTAGTGCAATCTTGACCAGATACGTGTTTTAATCCGTAAGTGCCCATATACTTTGTATTTGTGTAATATTATGTTAAAGTCAAGAAGTTGCTAACCATCATTTTGAAAAGAAAATCTGTTGTTATATGAAACAATTGTTATTTTAAGGTACATGTTATGCGACGCAGGAGATCTCGTCGAATCGACGAAGATGAGGGTGCTCACCGCCTGCTAACGATCTCCGGACATCGATATTTAAGTTTCTTGGAAATTCTCCTTCTCTTGGATCTGCTTTTTACTGCTTCTTTGGACTGAAGCCTTCTTTTTTTGCTGCTGCATACAATTTTCTGCAAATTATAAGAAAAAGATAATTAAATACAATCATGATGTAAAACCCAACCCAAAAATAAGTACCCCCTAAGTCGAAATGACGTAATTTGTTAACGAAAATTGTTAGAGCAAAATAACTTGGCAGGAGTTAACATTTCAACACTTGACTAATTTGTTGGGTCTAGTTTGTAAAGATTTGATTGCATGGTTTTAGGGGCAAACAAATTGCAGTGTGTCTGATTTTCACGCTCAGGGTATGTGGTCTATGACTTCATGCACGGTGTGCCTGTGTCTGACCTTCACGCACTGTGTATGTGGTCTATGACTTCATGCACGGTGTGCCTGTGTCTGACCTTCACGCACTGTGTATGTGGTCTATGACTTCATGCACGGTGTGCCTGTGTCTGACCTTCACGCACTGTGTATGTGGTCTATGACTTCATGCAAGGTGTGCCTGTGTCTTGACCTTCACGCACTGTGTATGTGGTCTATGACTTCATGCACGGTGTGCTCGTGTCTGACCTTCACCTAAATCCCAGTGTAGTGTCTCGGAATATGTGTGTTATCGTGGTTAAACCAAATATTGAAGAGGAATTATCAACAGATTGAGGACGGTCGAAAAGAACTATATTGACCATGCTATTTCTTTCAATTTTATCCTCGTCATCAGTTTAGTGCAATCTTGACCAGATACGTGTTTTAATCCGTAAGTGCCCATATACTTTGTATTTGTGTAATATTATGTTAAAGTCAAGAAGTTGCTAACCATCATTTTGAAAAGAAAATCTGTTGTTATATGAAACAATTGTTATTTTAAGGTACATGTTATGCGACGCAGGAGATCTCGTCGAATCGACGAAGATGAGGGTGCTCACCGCCTGCTAACGATCTCCGGACATCGATATTTAAGTTTCTTGGAAATTCTCCTTCTCTTGGATCTGCTTTTTACTGCTTCTTTGGACTGAAGCCTCTTTTTTTTGCTGCTGCATACAATTTTCTGCAAATTATAAGAAAAAGATAATAAATACAATCATGATGTAAAACCCAACCCAAAAATAAGTCCCCCCTAAGTCGAAATGACGTAATTTGTTAACGAAAATTGTTAGAGCAAAATAACTTGGCAGGAGTTAACATTTCAACACTTGACTAATTTGTTGGGTCTAGTTTGTAAAGATTTGATTGCATGGTTTTAGGGGCAAACAAATTGCAGTGTGTCTGATGTTCACGCTCAGGGTATGTGGTCTATGACTTCATGCACGGTGTGCCTGTGTCTGACCTTCACGCACTGTGTATGTGGTCTATGACTTCATGCACGGTGTGCTCGTGTCTGACCTTCAGCTAAATCCCAGTGTAGTGTCTCGGAATATGTGTGTTATCGTGGTTAAACCAAATATTGAAGAGGAATTATCAACAGATTGAGGACGGTCGAAAAGAACTATATTGACCATGCTATTTCTTTCAATTTTATCCTCGTCATCAGTTTAGTGCAATCTTGACCAGATACGTGTTTTAATCCGTAAGTGCCCATATACTTTGTATTTGTGTAATATTATGTTAAAGTCAAGAAGTTGCTAACCATCTTTTTGAAAAGAAAATCTGTTGTTATATGAAACAATTGTTATTTCAAGGTACATGTTATGTGACGCGGAAGATCTCGTCGAATCGACGAAGATGAGGGTGCTCACCGCCTGCTAACGATCTCCGGACATCGATATTTAAGTTTCTTGGAAATTCTCCTTCTCTTGGATCTGCTTTTTACTGCTTCTTTGGACTGAAGCCTTCTTTTTTTGCTGCTGCATACAATTTTCTGCAAATTATAAGAAAAAGATAATTAAATACAATCATGATGTAAAACCCAACCCAAAAATAAGTCCCCCCTAAGTCGAAATGACGTAATTTGTTAACGAAAATTGTTAGAGCAAAATAACTTGGCAGGAGTTAACATTTCAACACTTGACTAATTTGTTGGGTCTAGTTTGTAAAGATTTGATTGCATGGTTTTAGGGGCAAACAAATTGCAGTGTGTCTGATTTTCACGCTCAGGGTATGTGGTCTATGACTTCATGCACGGTGTGCCTGTGTCTGACCTTCACGCACTGTGTATGTGGTCTATGACTTCATGCACGGTGTGCCTGTGTCTGACCTTCACGCACTGTGTATGTGGTCTATGACTTCATGCACGGTGTGCCTGTGTCTGACCTTCACGCACTGTGTATGTGGTCTATGACTTCATGCAAGGTGTGCCTGTGTCTTGACCTTCACGCACTGTGTATGTGGTCTATGACTTCATGCACGGTGTGCTCGTGTCTGACCTTCACCTAAATCCCAGTGTAGTGTCTCGGAATATGTGTGTTATCGTGGTTAAACCAAATATTGAAGAGGAATTATCAACAGATTGAGGACGGTCGAAAAGAACTATATTGACCATGCTATTTCTTTCAATTTTATCCTCGTCATCAGTTTAGTGCAATCTTGACCAGATACGTGTTTTAATCCGTAAGTGCCCATATACTTTGTATTTGTGTAATATTATGTTAAAGTCAAGAAGTTGCTAACCATCATTTTGAAAAGAAAATCTGTTGTTATATGAAACAATTGTTATTTTAAGGTACATGTTATGCGACGCAGGAGATCTCGTCGAATCGACGAAGATGAGGGTGCTCACCGCCTGCTAACGATCTCCGGACATCGATATTTAAGTTTCTTGGAAATTCTCCTTCTCTTGGATCTGCTTTTTACTGCTTCTTTGGACTGAAGCCTTCTTTTTTTGCTGCTGCATACAATTTTCTGCAAATTATAAGAAAAAGATAATTAAATACAATCATGATGTAAAACCCAACCCAAAAATAAGTCCCCCCTAAGTCGAAATGACGTAATTTGTTAACGAAAATTGTTAGAGCAAAATAACTTGGCAGGAGTTAACATTTCAACACTTGACTAATTTGTTGGGTCTAGTTTGTAAAGATTTGATTGCATGGTTTTAGGGGCAAACAAATTGCAGTGTGTCTGATTTTCACGCTCAGGGTATGTGGTCTATGACTTCATGCACGGTGTGCCTGTGTCTGACCTTCACGCACTGTGTATGTGGTCTATGACTTCATGCACGGTGTGCCTGTGTCTGACCTTCACGCACTGTGTATGTGGTCTATGACTTCATGCACGGTGTGCCTGTGTCTGACCTTCACGCACTGTGTATGTGGTCTATGACTTCATGCAAGGTGTGCCTGTGTCTGACCTTCACGCACTGTGTATGTGGTCTATGACTTCATGCACGGTGTGCTCGTGTCTGACCTTCACCTAAATCCCAGTGTAGTGTCTCGGAATATGTGTGTTATCGTGGTTAAACCAAATATTGAAGAGGAATTATCAACAGATTGAGGACGGTCGAAAAGAACTATATTGACCATGCTATTTCTTTCAATTTTATCCTCGTCATCAGTTTAGTGCAATCTTGACCAGATACGTGTTTTAATCCGTAAGTGCCCATATACTTTGTATTTGTGTAATATTATGTTAAAGTCAAGAAGTTGCTAACCATCATTTTGAAAAGAAAATCTGTTGTTATATGAAACAATTGTTATTTTAAGGTACATGTTATGCGACGCAGGAGATCTCGTCGAATCGACGAAGATGAGGGTGCTCACCGCCTGCTAACGATCTCCGGACATCGATATTTAAGTTTCTTGGAAATTCTCCTTCTCTTGGATCTGCTTTTTACTGCTTCTTTGGACTGAAGCCTTCTTTTTTTGCTGCTGCATACAATTTTCTGCAAATTATAAGAAAAAGATAATTAAATACAATCATGATGTAAAACCCAACCCAAAAATAAGTCCCCCCTAAGTCGAAATGACGTAATTTGTTAACGAAAATTGTTAGAGCAAAATAACTTGGCAGGAGTTAACATTTCAACACTTGACTAATTTGTTGGGTCTAGTTTGTAAAGATTTGATTGCATGGTTTTAGGGGCAAACAAATTGCAGTGTGTCTGATTTTCACGCTCAGGGTATGTGGTCTATGACTTCATGCACGGTGTGCCTGTGTCTGACCTTCACGCACTGTGTATGTGGTCTATGACTTCATGCACGGTGTGCCTGTGTCTGACCTTCACGCACTGTGTATGTGGTCTATGACTTCATGCACGGTGTGCCTGTGTCTGACCTTCACGCACTGTGTATGTGGTCTATGACTTCATGCAAGGTGTGCCTGTGTCTGACCTTCACGCACTGTGTATGTGGTCTATGACTTCATGCACGGTGTGCTCGTGTCTGACCTTCACGCACTGTGTATGTGGTCTATGACTTCATGCAAGGTGTGCCTGTGTCTGACCTTCACGCACTGTGTATGTGGTCTATGAGTTCATGCACGGTGTGCCTGTGTCTGACCTTCACCTAAATCCCAGTGTAGTGTCTCGGAATATGTGTGTTATCGTGGTTAAACCAAATATTGAAGAGGAATTATCAACAGATTGATGACGGTCGAAAAGAACTATATTGACCATGCTATTTCTTTCAATTTTATCCTCGTGTTCAGTTTAGTGCAATCTTGACCAGATACGTGTTTTAATCCGTAAGTGCCCATATACTTTGTATTTGTGTAATATTATGTTAAAGTCAAGAAGTTGCTAACTATCATTTTGAAAAGAAAATCTGTTGTTATATGAAACAATTGTTATTTGAAGGTACATGTATGCTAACTATGAGGAGCCCCCCCCCCCCCCCCTACATTCCTGAGTACCCTGAACAGTGACATACCCCACTTGAATTGCTTCCCCTAAGGGTAATTCTTGCTAAGTTTTTATAAAAAATGGAGTCATGAGTTTTCAAGTAACCGTAAACTATGTATTTTGCACTATGAGGGGCTCCCCTCCGAGGGGGTACATACCCCATCTGAACTCCTTTCCCCTAAGGTTACTTCACACCAAGTTTCATTAAAATAGGGCCATGAGTTTTCAAGAGAAGGTAAACAATGTTTTTCTTGCACTAAATGTATGAGGAGCCTCCCCCCCCCCCCCCCCCCCCCCCCGGTATTCCCCTGAGCCCCCAAGGGAGGTATGACATACACCACTTGAACTCCCTTCCCCTAAGGATGATTCATTCCAAGTTTTGTTAAAATCGGGCCATGAGTTTCCAAGAAAAGGTCAAAAATGTACTTTGAACTATGGGGAGCCCTCCCCCCCCCCCCCCCAAACTTGTACCCCTCCCAAGGGCCAAACGGCAAGAGACCCTGGGGGCTCCCATGAACGAATTCGATTCTTCATCAATAAAGGCATCTTCACACAACATGACTTGGCTGTAGCAGTTCTGGATCTGGAGAAGAAGATTTTTGAAATCTACTATGTATTTCACAAAGGGGGCTACGCCCCATCCCCCCTGGGGGTGGCGTACCCCATTTGAACAAACTTAGATCCCCTTCCCCTAAGGATGATTCCTACCAAGTTTGGTTGAAATCCAGCCAGGGTTTTTTGAGAAGAAGTGGAAAATGTAAAATGTTTACGGACGACGGACGACAGACGACGGACGAGCAAATACTGGTTAAAAGTCAATATGTAATCTAAGATCGATGAACATGAGAGCCACAACTAATATTTGCTGCAGGCACTATGCAAATTAAATACTTAACATAGTACTACTTACCACAGATTCCTCCCTTTGTGTTTGAAGAAGAAACGGAAGCCGGTTTCTTCTTTTTCTTCTCTCAAGTTACCCTCCTCCTTGTCTATGAGTTCCCCATGATACACAAGTAGAAAGTCCCCTTTAACAAACTCTTGGGTGGTGAACACTGCTCTGCCTGCAGAGTAAATAGAATCAAAATCAGGGATAGTAATTTCCCAAGATATACTTGGAAATACCGGGAAATATAGGAAAATACATGGGCAATATTTGGAAAAACCTTGAGACATATCCACACTTGTGATGGAGAACAAATTTAACAGCCATTTAATGGCCCCAATTAGGCACTTTCTACCTAAATACCTCCCTTTTTCCTGATTTTTTTTAATCACTTTGCCAATGGTTTTGCAAAGTGAGCTTCTACAACGAGTGAAGCTAGTTTATACAATGAAGTTTGTATTTCTACTCTATGATATCAAAATAACTTGGTTTTTAAAATAAATTTGAAAAAAAAATGTTTTTGTGATATTTCTTGTTTTCATCAAAATCTGCAAGGTGGTATTTCCCATTACTGTATTTACCGGCCAACCCTGATCAAAATAACTGCAGTGTTCTTGAAAAAATAATACAAAGCTCAAATATACATTTCTCACAGCAGATTACAGCTGTGAATAAGGAAATGTGTTTTGAAGGAGTTTCAAACATAACCTCATTGAACCCAGATGACTTTAGATCAACAACAATCATGTACAGGCTTCATTATTCCTCTATACAATGATTATCCTCCACTACTTCCCATCATATACTACTTAAATCTGTTCAAATAGAAGCATACATTTAAAGAAAAGACAACTTGTCCTAATATTGGACATTAAAAATATTGATCACTGTGAATTAAAACACATTATTAAAGCAATCAGTGTCACGATGGTGAAGAGAAACTTTTCAATTATTTTCAAGCATCACAATTATTTTGGTTCTCTCTTTTTTTGGGTGATATTTTCAGTATTAATATCTGTTGCAAGATTTCAGCATTAAAATGTCATACCTGTTACATGTACCTTACCTTTATCTTGGAGAATTTTCATCAGAAACCCCTCCCTGTCATGGGTGGTATATTCTACTGGGCTGGCCCTAGGCTCTCTCCTTCGAGACATTCTCGTCTATGATAGCAAAGGTAGACAAAAGAAGGTGAGCATTTTAAAGTGTCTTGCCAACTTGCATGTTGTCTCTTGTAATGCCCATGAAATACTACATGTACACAAAAAGAAACAGTAAGAAAGACTTGTAGCAAAGCTATTTAAGTATGGTGCAAAACTTTTGAAGCTATACATCTTGGGGATACGAGTTGAGCTATAATCAAGCAAAGGTTACTTTGGATTTCGAGTTACATGTAGCTTACTGAACTTTCATTAGGGCTCTTGAAGCCAGTCACCTTTTTAGGACTGATTATAAAACAAAAATAACAGGAATAATATGAAGGGGAAACTTTTGTCCATTTCAGGCACAGATAATTTTGCTTGCTCAGTATACCAGGAATGATTATCAATCTTTTTCTTTGTCTTAAAAGCACAAGATTAAGCTTGTTATTACATGTACCAATATGTACCAATATCTCATTATAGCCAACCTCTCTCTTCATGTTATGGACTTGACCAAATCCTTTTTTCTTTTGTTTTTAACCATAGCATAAAGTCACATTGATCCACTTCAACTAGCCAAAAACACATGTCACATTGATTCCAATTAAATAATACAATTATGTCTTTTACAAGATGTCAAAAAGTAGAACATAACCAACCTCACTCCTCAAATTTGGCTTCCTCTGTGGCATCATCTGTTAAAGAAAAAAATAGATTAGTTTTTAGTCTATTCTCTTCATTTAGCATAAATGTTCTAATTTCAACAACCATCGGATCGCCACTACCAGCAGATTGCCAGTCACTCATAATTACATTGAAGTACGTTGTGATTGCAAATCGACTTGGACGACAGATTGTGATCACTCTCAAAATACATCCAATTCATAAATCTCAAATGCTCATGACCCATGGAGCTCACGATGTGTAGCTGACAAAACCATTTTTAATGTGGGGATGTGTTGGATTCTGAAAGGATTTCAGGTGGCAGCGCAATTGAGTGTATTAAACATGATGATGCACACGGCATCCTACATAGAAGTGTGTATGAATTGATGCACATGCAAAATAATGTGTGTCTTGCTATGGGCAGTGAACCAGTGTTATCATCGGGCCACCAAGGCCAAGTCAACTTGCATAGGAAATACACGCAAGCGGAAAACCAGTGGCAGTGCTTCCACTCTTCCCGGAATCCGGGAAATTTTGGGATTTTCCAAGATAATTCCAGGAAGTGAGATATTCCGGGAAGTTTTATCATTTTGAAATAATCAAGATATTTACTACTTAATTTGAAACATTATTAAGATGTGAAAATGCAAAAAAAATTCAAGCTCGCTTGATGCGCTCGCTCGCATATCTAAAAGGAACACATAGACCTCTAATATTCAAAATTATTGTTATTTGGGTTTCTGACGTTAGTAATGAAACGACCCCCAATTACAAGTCTTTGTTACATCAGTATAAACCCACATGAACCCTACGATCCGCTAAATCTGGCCTTTTACATATTCCGCTGTCAAAGAAATCCTACCGGAATAAGCACTTCAACAAGAGCTGAACACCTCAAACTCTTTTAAATCTTTTGAGGGCAAGCTGAAATTGTATTTGTTCACATGTGCATTTTAAAGACAGTGTGTTCTAGTTTTCATCACTTGTATTTACTGTGTAAGAGCTAATAATCATGACAAAACGATAGGGTGAAATATATTGAATTGTTTTTCACCTTGTCAAAACTAAAACACTTTCCTTACACTCAATCACACTCCATGGTGATCATACCAGCAATGATTTAACCCGGACTATTACTTCATTTAGTTCTACTCCAGTAACTCCATTCTAGCACAGCAATTAACCCCACACTAGATCCAAGATCAAAGAGGTAACACTTGTAAATTTTGCTCCTCTATATATGCTTTGTATTTAATTTTGACCTTATATTTATGCCCAATTCTATATGAGCTTGAAGTTATACTCCTTATTATTCATAATTGTTTTTCTTTATTAGAGTTTCGTATATAGTTTGATTACATAACTTTCTACTCCATACATTATGTTACAACTTTGATAATGAACTACTGATAATCATATTTTTTGTTTCACACAATTATTTTTTTTTCTCGATTGTAACGCACTCGTCAATGTAAAGTCCCACCCTGCTACCCCCGGACACGGGTGCGTCATTTCACGGTTTGGTCAGTCAAATTTGTGACCCAGGTGTGCATCATTTAACAAGGTTTGTCAGTCATATTTGTGACCGAGGTGTGCGTCATAATCCTATCCATGTCAGTCAAAAAAATGACTTGGGGGGTCAGTCATGGTACGTCATTTGGCTATGGAAAAAAACAGTGATAAATTGCACGCATAATTTGCCATTGTGAAGTTTTGCACGCACGCCGCACGTACAGTGCGCTCGTCACGCAAAAGCGCAACCACGTATGGTCGTCCAAAAAACGACCATGATGCACCCATGTCCGGGGGTAGTGGGGTGGGACATAACATTGACAAGTGCATAAGATACACACCTTTTTTCCGTTTCATTGTGTACAGTCACTGACGAATGTCCAAATAGACTGAAATTTGTATATCAAACTAGTGGTTAATACCATGCTATGTCCAGATTTTCCCTGCTTTTGTTCACGCATGTATGTGTGTGTATATATATATATATACTGTATATATGATATCAAATTATGATATCAAATTTTGTTTCATACACACTCTGAACGAGGTATCGTTGAGAGTGTGTACAAAACGAACGTAATCGCTCCAGACTACATTGCAATCCAACATCAAATATCCCAAATTTGGGTAAGTTTTAGACATTTTTCTAAAAAATAAATACCACCATCATCAACTTCAATAGTCATGTAACATATCTTGTATGGGATTTTTCATTTTTATTTTGCAATTACGGAATTCTAGGACAGTCGGTCTTCAATACCTAGATTCGAAAGCTAAGTGTGGGTACAGCGCTTTAGCATTCGCGACAGCGCTGTGTAGATCTATAGCTACCAAACTAGAAATGTGATCGCCACGCAAGGTGTTCATAAACCCTCAAAAGTCCCCTCAATCAAAGAGTTCTAACGTGTAAATAAGCTACCAAACTAGAAATGTGATCACCACGCAAGGTGTTCATAAACCCTCAAAAGTCCCCTCAATGTTCAATTTAGAAATGTGATCTACTATTAATAATCAAAGGATTCTAACATGTAAATTAACCCATCGGCCTGCGTGTTCAGGCCGCACAGCAAAGCATCGCAAATGGATGAAGTTGAAATAAGTTTTTGTTCCTAAGGTCTGTAGACTCGCCAAGAAAGATTTTCTTAGCAAACAAGATGTTGTGGTACCGTGAGATAGGCTACGCATAGGTCTAGATCTATTTAATTTTTGAGATTTCAGGTTCAAAGAGCAAAAAATGACATTTTCTTACCAGGTCCAGGTGATTCAGGTCAGGAGCCGCCACACTTTCCTACGCATAGCCTACGGTTTATAGTTATACACTTCCACAAACTACACACAAGTCTTCAGGGCGCCAGCAGTCAGCACTTCGTGTTGGTGTCTGGCGGGGTTACACGTAAATAAGCTACCAAATTAGAAATTGGAATTTGATCAACACGCAAGGTGTTCACAAACCCTCAAAAATTTAGTCCCCTCAATATTCAAAATAGAAATGTGATCACCACGCCAGGTGTTCACAAACCCTCAATATTAATTATTCTACTAATGAATCCAAAACTTGAAGCGTTAATTAGACTATTGGCTGCTCTAAGAAATATAGTGAAAACCACGCAAAGCCGGTGCAATCTTGACTTTGAGAGGCTGCAATCGGGCCGGGTGCCGGGTGCACGTTACAATAACAGCGAAACGAGGCTATGGGACTTGGGCCTCGCTCTAGTCTAGGCCATAGTGTAGAGCTAACGTTAGGTCTACCCCATCTAACTTATTGATGACCAAATTTCATCCATTTTATGGCAATGCAAATACTGGCCATGAAAAAGTACTTACCAAAATCGGAATTTTCAGTCTTGGAAAAGGAACCAGGTGGTGGTGAATTCGCGATGAACGGCGTGTGTAGCCATAATTCAGGCAGCTCTACAGGTACGTACGGTGTGCAGCAGCAGCCGATACTGCTATTACGCATGCGTGAACATATAATTTCTTGGGAACTTGAAACTGGCCAATTTACAGGGGTGTATTTTTCCAAAAACTGAGATAATTCATCAATTGTGATAAAAATCTCCAGAAAAGAGAAAAAAGAGTCCCTAAATGTGTAAGTGAAGAGATAATAGAGATATAATTCATATTTATTTCAAATTTGCTTGATTTGTCGTGTCCCCTTACAGTCCACTTTGACATGGCGCAAGTTATAACGCCCTAAAATTATCCCAAGGATAAATCACCCCTATAATGGAAATACTATGGTCCAAACCGATAGCTATCAAAGACAAGGCATCAACATGCAGTGATAAAATTTATAGACTCTTTAACAGCCGGGATCACATTAATTTTGCTATGCAAAACGTTAAGGGGAAATTATATTTTCCCCATATTGCGTGTTTCCCCACAAGTGATAGTTTTACAGCATAGAAAATCCCCTTAATCCGCAGTTAAGGTGATAATAATAACGATAATAATAATGATAATAATGATAAAAAATGATAATAATGATGATAATCTTTGGAACAGATTACCTTTAAATGAAAAAACTGTCAAACCGTTAACCTATTCAAAACTAGTCTCAAGACACATTTATTCAAAATTGCGTTCGATGATTAATTAACTCTGTTCACTTTGATGTGTATTCCATATGTTGTATTGTAATTTGTATGTTTATTTGCATTTTTAGTTTTGTATAAGATGTAATTGTATATCAGTCTATTTTGTGTGTATAGCGCTTAGAGACTTCGGTGGTAAGCGCTTTATAAGTAACGTTTTTATTATTATTATTATTATTATAAGGATAATCATAACAGTGAACATTTTGTAATGCATGCATGCACCATGTCTGTCAAAATTGACACTCCTAGCGCAGTCAGTGTGAGAAAATGATAGGGTTGTGGTCATACATCTTCGATAAAAAGAAAGCGAATAAATATACTTCATGACATGATTTTGCAATAATAGAATTTCAACATCATTTCAAACAAACAAGCATGGCTACATCCGCTTAATATGAAAATATGAATGGAAACGGATAGGAGATAAAGATATGGTAAATTATAAAAGAGAAGTAAAAATGTTGGGAACATAAACGTTTTTAACTGAGATTTGAACTGTGAGTAGATATCTCATTTCAGAGGTGAGGAGGGAGTGTTTTCCACAGCTCAAGACCAGAACCTGAAAGCGAGATTGACCAAAAAAAGGGAATTCTCTAGAGAGGGAGTAAAAATGTACTCTCTTAAGTACTTTGGCGCCCGAGAGAAGAGATGCCTCCGCCTAAACTGACCCTGTACATGGGATAAACATGATTAGTAATACTCTCCTCTTCTTGTCCATTTTTTAAAACCCCCTAATCCTTTTTTTAAATCAAAAAGTCACTAGAAAATGTGACATGTGAGATGTTTTTCATTCATATATTGTTGGTTTGGTTTTCGAGGGATATTTTTCTGACTCGTGCTGATCAGTGGATGTGCGCCATCTCTATTTCACAGGGCGGACACTTATCACTAAGGACGCCGTATCTCTCGTTCGTTAGAACTAGTCGTCGACACGTATACCGCGTAGTAACTTAAAACGGCGCCATGAAAAAAATACCACCACCACGGCCATCATTACATGCACGCCTATGGCGCGCCATATGCCCAATAACCCCGAAAAACACGGTTTATCGCCGATAAACAAGGTTTATCGACGAAAAACAAGGTTTATCGAGCGAAAAACAAGGTTTATCGAGCGATAAACCTTGTTTATCGTGAGAAACTCTGTATATCGACTGATAAGCACAGTTTCTCTCGATAAACAAGGTTTATCGACGATAAACAAGGTTTATCGATAAACAAGGTTTATCGATAAACAAGGTTTATCGAAAAACACGGTTATTCGTATTTTGTCAGGAGAGGGCGCTTTTTAAAGTTGCACCCAGCTCAGAGCACTGCTCCGCACGAGCGCTTTACACCGTAGAATATACTAACACCGTAACACTTGCTCGCGCTCGATCATGACCACGATCGACATTTATGGCGAAGTATTCCAGGCTTTTTCCCCAATTTTTGAAATGTTATGTTTATATATATCTCTCTCTCTCTTTCAAACTTTCTAGGTTTTCCCCTTCTCTTATCTCTCTCACTCTCCCTCTTTCTTTCTCTCACTCTCTCTTTCTCCTACCCTCTCAATATAACCCTTCTGTCTTTCCCTCTCTTTCTTCTAATTCTCTCTTTCCCTTTCTCTTTCCTTTTTCTTTCTCTGCACTCCCTCTCTGCCTCCTCCCCTTTTATCTCTTTCCCCCGGTATGAGAAATAGGGTAGAGATAGATGGTTGGAGAGAGAGAGGAGAGATAAATGACTGAGATAGAGGAGAGATAGAGCAGGGGACGGAAAAGGAGAGATAGAGCGGGGATAGATGGATGGATATAGATGGAGAGAGAGAGAGAGAGAGAGAGGAGAGATATTTTAAAGATAGATGGATGAAGATAGAGGAGAGGTAGAGCGGGGATAGATGGATGGTTATTGAGGATAAATAGAGGAGAGATAGAGGAGAGATCGAGCGGGTGAAAGATGGATAGAGATAGATGGAGAGAGAGAGAGAGAGAGGAGAGATATAGAGCAGGGATATATGGATGGAGATTTTAGAGAGAGAGAGAGAGAGAGAGAGAACAGATAGAGCAGGGAAAGATGGATGGTGAATAAGGGTAAATAGAGGAGAGATAAAGGAGAGAAAGGGTAGAGATAGAGGAGAGATAGAGCAGGGATAGATGGATGGAGAGAGAGGAGATATAAATTAGAGATGGAGGAGATAGAGGAGAGATAGAGATCTCTCTCTCTCTCCATCTATATCCATCCATCTATCCCTGCTCTATCTCTCCTCTATCCCTGCTCCATCTCTCCTATCTCTTTCTCTCTCCATCTATCTCCATCCATCTTTCCCTGCTCTATCTCTCCTCTCTCTCCATCCATCTATCTCTACCCTATATCTCCTCTTTATCTATCTCTCTCTCTCCATCCATCTATCCCTGCTCTATCTCTCCTCTATCTCTACCCTTTCTCTCCTTTATCTCTCCTCTATTTACCCTTATTCACCATCCATCTTTCCCTGCTCTATCTGTTCTCTCTCTCTCTCTCTCTCTCAAATCTCCATCCATATATCCCTGCTCTATATCTCTCCTCTCTCTCTCTCTCTCTCTCTCCATCTATCTCTATCCATCTTTCACCCGCTCGATCTCTCCTCTATCTCTCCTCTATTTATCCTCAATAACCATCCATCTATCCCCGCTCTACCTCTCCTCTATCTTCATCCATCTATCTTTAAAATATCTCTCCTCTATCTCTCCTCTCTCTCTCTCTCTCTCTCCATCTATATCCATCCATCTATCCCCGCTCTATCTCTCCTTTTCCCCTGCTCTATCTCTCCTCTATCTCAGTCATTTATCTCTCCTCTCTCTCTCCAACCATCTATCTCTACCCTATTTCTCATACCGGGGGAAAGAGATAAAAGGGGAGGAGGCAGAGAGGGAGTGCAGAGAAAGAAAAAGGAAAGAGAAAGGGAAAGAGAGAATTAGAAGAAAGAGAGGGAAAGACAGAAGGTTATATTGAGAGGGTAGGAGAAAGAGAGAGTGAGAGAAAGAAAGGGGGAGAGTGAGAGAGATAAGAGAAGGGGAAAACCTAGAAAGTTTGAAAGAGAGAGAGAGATATATAAACATAACATTTCAAAAACTGGGGAAAAAGCCTGGAATACTTCGCCATAAATGTCGATCGTGGTCATGAGCGCGAGCAAGTGTTACGGTGTTGGTATATTCTACGGTGTAAAGCGCTCGTGCGGAGCAGTGCTCTGAGCTGGGTGCAACTTTAAAAAGCGCCCTCTCCTGACGAAATACGAATAACCGTGTTTTTCGATAAACCTTGTTTATCGTCGATAAACCTTGTTTATCGTCGATAAACCTTGTTTATCGAGAGAAACTGTGCTAATCAGTCGATATACAGAGTTTCTCACGATAAACAAGGTTTATCGCTCGATAAACCTTGTTTTTCGTCGATAAACCTTGTTTATCGGCGATAAAACCGTGTTTTTCGGGGTTATTGGGCATATGGCGCGCCATACACGCCTCCGCCGATTCCTCTCTGTTTTGGTGCGAAATGGAGTGAAAATCCGAGTCGATATCATTTTAGTAATAAACCACTGTTTGTTTTTCGTATATCGTAGGTAGACAGGAAGGGGAACAGATTCCAACGTTACAACGATACCAAATGTTGTTTCCATGTCACCTGCGAAAAGGAGGAAACCTGTTTGCAAATGAGCAGTCCGGATTCAAGAAAGAGATGACATTTGCATTGAGTGCCAACAGCGGTAGTTTGGTTAGTTCAGTCCCATTCATAGCCTCTTCTGTGCTGTTGGAGTAGTTGTATGGCGCGAAATGTAAAAGAAGTCACTACTAAACGGAACAGCAAACTTGAGAGCTTTCTCAAAATAAACCTGCCAGAAAGTGCTTATGAACGCAGGCGCGGATCCAGGGGGGGGGGGGGGCCCGGGGGGCCCGCGCCCCCCCCCCCCTGTGAAGAAAAAAAAGGGAAAAAAAAGAAGGAAAAAAAAAAAAAGGAAAAAAAAGGAGGAAAAAAAAAGTAGAGAGAGAGAGAGAGAGAGAAGGAAAAGATGGGAAAGGGGAGAGAAAGGGAAAGAAAGAACAGGAAGAAGAAAAGAAAAGGGGGAATAAGTGATGGGTGGGGGAGGGGGGGGGGGGCGAAAGAGCCTCGCCTCCCCCCTCCCCCAATCAAAAAAATAAGAGAGAAGGAAGGAAATAGAAAGAAGGGGGTATCCGTTGCAATTTTTCCGCCAACAAGTTGTGGATCGGGGTGGGGGTGGGGCAAAATGCCCTTGCCTCCCCCCGCCCCGCTAAAAAAAAGAGAGAAAGATGGAAAAGGAAAAAAGGAGAGCTAAAAGGGACCGGGAAAAAAAGGTGAAAAGAAGGGGAAATAGATCATTTGCACTTAATCCCGCCAACAACGTGTGGAGAAGGGTGGGGGGCCGAAATGACCTTGTCTCCCCCTCCCCCCCCCCCCATCAAACCTAAAAGACAGAAAAGGAAGGGAAGGGAAAGGGAAAGAGGAGAGAAAGGGAAATAAAAAAAGAGAAAGAAGAAAGGTAGGGGAGATCAGTTGCGATTTTTCCGCCAACAACGTGTAGATCGGGGGGGGGGGGGGGGCGGGGCACTGGCGTATTGATCGGGGAGGGGGCTCGGGGAAAAAAAAATTAAACGTGGTTTATTTCTTATTCCATAACGGTGGTTTACACATAATGCTGAAATGACATAATTTTCCGAGATTTTTCCTCATTCTTTAGTAAATTATACTTTTTTATGCGTTTGTAAATTAACAGCCAGGCAAGAAATATGCTTCCTGAGACGCCTACATGTCAGGTCCCGCGGAACGGCGGGGATTGGGAGCCTCCAGCTCCCCCCCCCCCCCAATTTTTTTTGGAAAAGCATTTTAAAGAAAATAGAAAGAGAGCAAGAAAGAAAGAATAGTTGACTACCAGTGTCACAACAAAATAAGGTATCAAAAATTGCTCATCTGACCGTAATTAAACGCGTAAAACCCCTGAGCTTTCGGGGCTCTGCCCCCGGTACCCAACCAAGGGCCCTTGGGCAGGCCCCTTGATACTCATCTGACCGCAATTTAGTGCCTAAAACCCTTGATCTTCTGGGGGCTCCGCCCGCTGGACCTCACGCCAATCAGTGTCCTGCCAGTGTCACAAATAAAGTATAAAAATATGTTCATCTGATCGTAATCAAATGCCTAAACCCCTGAGCTTCCGGGGGTTCTGCCCCCTGGACCTCACTGGATGCTAATCTGACGGTAATGTAATGCTTAAAACCACTGGGCTTCTGGGGGCTCCGCCCGCTGGACCTCACGCCAATGAGTGTCCTGCCAGTGTCACAAATAAGGTATACAAAATGTTCATCTGACCGTAATCAATTGCCTGAAACCCCTGAGATTCAGAGGTTTCCGCAACCTCGACTCCACCAGAGGCCCTGAGGCGGGCCCCTGAATGTTATCTGACCGTAATTTGCCTTCAACCCATGAGTTTCCGGGGGCGGACAAGGTATCAAAAGATGTTCATCTGACCGCAGGCGCGTAGCCAGGGGGGCAGTGGGGGCGCCCCCACCAAAAAAAAAAAAAAAAAAAAACGCCGGCCAAAAAAAGAGAGGAGAGAAAAGGAAAAGAACGTTTAAAGAAAAAGGAGCAGACAAAAAACATTTTTGAAATTCATACAAGGATTAGGAGTCGAAAACGGTACAACGAATCGTCTTCTTTCTCTAATGATTTAATGAAACGTAAAAGCTTCCGCGCTTCGCCCCCCCTTCCGTTTTTTTTATTTGTGTATTTTGGAGCAAACCTCCCCCCCCCTTTTTGTGATGTTTTATTTTTTATTTATTTTTTAAATTAAAAAAAATAAAAAATTATGTCAATGGCTGACCTAAAAAAGGTGACTTCACCCCCCCCCCCAACGGAACAAAATGTCTAATTTTCAAATTTCGAGGCCAAAAAAAAACAAAGAGGGACCCCCCCCCCCCCCCCCGCTTATTTAGCAGCTGGCTGAGTCGTTGCGATTTTTTTTTGGACCAAAAAAAGAAAGTGGGCCCCCCCCCCAAGAAATCCTGGATCCGCGCCTGGCCAGTGAGAACGAATTTGTTTAATCAAATTATGGAAATGCAAGCAGTACTTTAAACAAACAGAACTTTGTTATTCCTGGCTCATTTTTCCTGATTGAGGCGTCATATGAAAGGGTAGAAAATGAACTTCCTAGAAATCTCATTTTCTATTTGAAATTCAGATAACGCCCTAAAAATGACTTTTTGGTACCCTCTCTTCAAACTATTTTTAATCACTCATGCATGAAATATGCATCATATGAGTTGCATTAACTGAAAGAATGGGATCTAAGCTTTACAAATATGTGTCATTTATTAATTATAATTGTGATTAAGTTATGATAAAACATCGATAATTCTCGGTTTCGTTTTTTCTGGGACACACTGTATACAGGTTTCACTTACGTTAACAATGACGTCATCGGGGGTGGTACAGCTACTTGACCCATCCAAGGTACATCCGCCTCCAAAGACACACCAGTCACAACCAAAATCACTCATTACACATTCTGAACAACTAATGGTCAAGAAAATAGAATGAAGATGGGACAAAAAAAGATTAGTGTAAAAGGACAAATCCATGGAAATTGCTCACTTGCCAAAATCATGAAAATGGCAACATCTCCAGAAATATTTTGGCCACCACAACAAATTCAGGAGCAGACAATAGAATTCAATAAGCATTTTAACCTGAGTGGTGTATCGATAGGATCGAAGTATATTTTGGCATGATTTTCTTTAATACACTCATTTTGAGTGAAAAATGTGGCAAGAATTTTGGTTAAAACATAAATCTTTGCATCTAGCTTTCCTTATTTCACGCCTCAAGCATTTCATATTTTACTTTTTTTACTTTCACAAATTGTGATGAAGGGAACAAATATTACAGATAAGAACATTTCATGGCCCATTGAACAAGTGAAAGCAAAGCTATAGGGGTTTATAAAAAGTGGACAAAAGTTTCATGCCGCACAATAATTGAATAACAGATGACATAATTTGTCAAATTTACCATGAAAATTGCCTTTGTTGACAAATCCTGAAGTTTCAAGTCATGAAGGTTAGCAGTTTTACGGCAGAAACAAGTACCTTACAAAAATGTCCTGTGGTAATACCACAGGATTACCACAGGACTGTACCACACGACTTGGCACAGGACTGTACCATACGACTTTACCACAGGACTTTACCACATAATGGTAAATTGGGACATTCCAATTTACCACAGGAATACCACACGCCAGTTACCACATAAAATTACCACACAAATTACCACAGGAATATTTCTGTGGTAATTTGTGTGGTTTTGGGGGACATTACCACAGGACAGTTACGTCCCAATTTACCACAGGGCTACCACAGGAATGGATTAACATGTGGTAACAGTTACCACAGAAGGGATTAGTATGTGGTACTAGATATGGTCCTGTAGGAATGTCCCAATTTACCACAGGAATACCACACATCAGTTACCACAGGGACTACCACACAGCAGTTACCACACACATTACCACAGGACTACCACACACCGGTTACCATACAGAATACCACAGAATTACCACACGCCAGTTACCACAGGATTACCACACGCCAGTTACCACATGAATACCACACGCCAGTTACCACTTAAAATTACCACACAAATTACCACAGGAATATTTATGTGGTAATTTGTGTGGTTTTGGGGGACATTACCACAGGACAGTTACCACACGCCAATTACCATAGGATTATCACACGCCAGTTACCACAGGATTACCACACGCCCGTTACCACAGAATTACTACACACCGGTTACCATACAGAATACCACAGAATTACCACACGCCAGTTACCACAGGATTACGACACGCCAGTTACCACATAAATTTACCACACAAATTACCACAGGAATATTTCTGTGGTAATTTGTGTGGTTTTTAGGGACATTACCACAGGACAGTTACCACACGCCAGTTACCACAGGATTACCACACGCCAGTTACCACAGGATTATCACACGCCAGTTACCACAGGATTACCACACGCCAGTTACCACAGAATTACCACACGCCAGTTACCACAGGGTACAGGATTACCATACACCATGCAGGTACCACAGGATTACCACACGCCAGTTACCACCGGATTCCCGCATTGCAGGTACCACAGGACTACCTAGCATGCCTACCATATACCAGGCATTAATTATCACAGGAATTTGAGGTGACAAAACTAGAATTATAAAAAATAACTTGCAAAACAAACATTTTAGAATAAAACCCTTGAGATATTCTTAAATAAATCCAATGCACACTTTACAACAGAAAAAGGTCAGATTTGGTTCAAATTTGAAAATGTATGCGTTTTTTTGGCCATTACAAGAAACAGGTTATTGATGTGTACAAATGCTCATGTACCCTTTACAGCTCATTTTATGCAGGGGTATTACCCAAGAAAAAAAGGAGTCAGTCAGTCACTCATAGTGCCTGACAGTGAAGTCTAGAAACTAAATGGGTTTCCTTGCATAATTTCAATACTTGGATACTGCTAACGTTTAAATTTCACAGATGGGACATACGTGATATATTTAAAATTCCTGCAAAGTTCTATACAGAAATTGATGTTGGCAGCAAAAAGGATTCACTACCTTTAAGTGGATATGTGTACAAGTGCATGGAGATACACATGTACATGTATATATATTAATTATAAAATGTTACATACCAGTAGCAAGGCTATCTGGCAAGTTTCAATGAGATATCATGACGAACATAAACAGTCCAACAATTTTTTTTTTTTAAATGTATATGAATGAATACATATGAAGGCAATTAAAGGTATACAATTAATACATGGTATGGTATGGTATCTTTTATTTATTCACGGTTAAAAACAAGAAATACAATTGTGCCCGCATTCAGCAGAAGCTGTTTTTCAGCGAGGCCGTGATTACATATAATTAGAACAGAATATAACACAATGAAAATACAATTTACAAACAAATATGAAAGTTATAACAAGTGAACATATATACAGAAATTTAAGTACAAAATAGAATCATAGTGACAAAGTGAGGGGGGGGGGGGAATTATCTACGAGATGGAAGAAGTGAGCAAATATCTTGAAATTTACTAATCTCAATGTTGTAAGATTTAAAAACATTTATAATTCTGTTATCGTTGGGTAGGGTATTAAAAAGCTTTGATGCATGGTATAACGGACTATGTTGAAGAAAATTTGTGTGAGGTCTTGGAAGGGGAATTTGTGAATTTGCATAACGGAACATATAGCCTACATTAGTATTAAATTGGATCAATGACGATAAAACATGTGGACCAAGATTATATAACAACTTAAATATAGTAACTAAAGCCTGTTTGACCCAATATTCTTTTAGCATGTCAATTTCAAGGGTTTTATAAAGAATTTCAGTGTGATATCTACTATTAACTCCAAGTACAGATCTCAAACACCTATTTTGTAGTGTTTGAAGTTGTTTTAACCGAGTTTCTCTACCGTTCATCCAAATCGTGCTGCAATAAGCGAAATGAGGCTGAATTAAGGTTTTGTACAGTATTAATGCTATCTTTCTTTTCATCTGTGAATTGTCTCATTCGCTTTAGAGCAAAATACGTCTTTAAAACCTTTTTCTTTACATGGTCTATTTTTGGGTTCCATGAGAAATTGCAATCAAGCAAAACTCCAAGATATTTGCATTCCATTACTCTAAGTAATTTTTTGTTATTCAAACGAATATCAACATTACAGAAACGACTCAAATTTGACTTTGAACCGGTTAACATGACCTGACATTTGTCAACGTTAAGTAACAATTCATTATTTGAAAGCCATGTCGTAGCTGATTTCAAATCACCATTGATTACTTTCTCTAATATCTTTAGGTCTTTTGATGCAAAATACATGCAAGTATCATCCGCATACAGAGAAAGGGAACATTTGTTGATTGATTTATATAAATCATTCAGAGTGATAATACACATCAGTGGCCCAAGGATACTTCCTTGGGGCACTCCGCTTGTTACTTTTCTGCTCTGTGACATGCTACCGTCTACCAAAGTGCATTGTTCCCTATCATGGAAATAATCCTGGAACCAACATATTGAATTTTGAACAAAACCATAATATCCAAGCTTTTTAAGCAAAATCTCAAACGATACAAAATCGAACGCTTTTTCTAAGTCAAGCGTTACAATACCTACTACATACCCATTGTCTAATTTTTTACAAACATCTTCTGTGAGGGATAAGAGTGCAGTCAAAGTCGAATGTTTCGGGCGGAAGCCGTGTTGGTTATGACATAATAGTTAATTCTTTGAAAGGTAATCATACACTTGATTAAACACAAGCTTTTCCAGCACTTTAGATAATACAGCTAAGACTGATATTGGCCTATACTGTAGTTGCAGGGATTAGCTCTATCACCACCTTTGTGAATAGGCGTCACCCGGGCCCTTTTCCAGGCACAAGGAATTTTCCCCTTTCTTAATGACGCATTGATGATATGAGTTAGCGGTTTAACAATGTATTCAATAGAATCTTTTACGAAACTGGCTGGTATTTGATCGAGGCCAGTGGCCTTATTCCTTGCAATATCATGAATACATTTCAAAACCTCGTTTTCTGTTATCTCTTTAAACTTAAATGTTGAGTTTACTCAGGGACGTGATAGAGAAGGACTGGAATCAAGTCGCTCTCCTTTGACCCCATGCTCCAAGCCGCCGAAAAGTTATGCGCTAATCTGCAACTGTTGACCAGGTGGTGAGATAAAAGAGCGCATAAATTTCAGGATTTAGAATTCCTACATCAGAAAATGGTATCACAGCAACTGTTCGCTGTCCCTTTCAATGATTTCTCATCCATTGTTGAATGTGTAAAGAGCGAACACAAACTTGTGTAATATCATCCTTTTTTTTAACTTCAAAAATACAAAAAACACGCAAAAACACACAGCAAGATTAACGTTATTGAAGATTGTAAATCATGGATCAAATAACGGGACATTAAAACATGCACAAATTAGCGCATTGCCCTAAACTATTGAGTTTTTGTCAGGATGTAATTTTTCTTCTATCAACTCTGGCACACAAATTATAGGAAGGACGGAGTTCTAAATTTGAAAATGTGTTTGATGCACTATTCCCAATACAGTCCCCATATAAAGTTTTTGATTTACACTGACATTTTGCCGGTAATTTAATATTTTGTAATAAATGTAAAACTGGTGCCTGGCTTCCGAATGTCCCCGCAGTGGAAGCGCGGCTCGGAGCATGGAACTTCAAAGCCAAGTGGAATGTTACACATCCCATTGTTACGCTATAGAACTCACGAATGTGTTTGAATAAATTACAAGAGTTTCGCCTCCTTTTCTTTCACCTCCCTGGTTTACTTGAGTCATAAACTGATCCATATTACCACAAAATATTTTGGTTCCCTTCCGTTTAGATGGTAAATCTACAAAATGATCATTCAAACATGATGCAATATATTTTGATCCTGTTATTTCTTTATCGTCAATAATTATCTTTTGAAAACCGCTATCATTGACATTTTTAGGTATGATACGTCTCAATGATTTCCACATTGCATTTAATTTACCTTCATTATTCGAAATGCTTTCCGAAACATATCTCTTTTTAGATTCCCTAACCATTGATGTGACAGCATTTCTTAGTTCTTTATACATCACCCAGTCATTCGATGACCCTGATCCTTTAGCTTTTCTTTTCATTCGATCTCTTTCTCGCATTTTAGTTAAAATTTCATTATTCATCCATGGTGAATCTTTATGACGAATTCTTTTTCTTCTTAATGGAGCATGTTTATTTAAAACCAAATTGAACTTAAAGCTCCATTTTTCAAAAGCACTGATTGGATCAGGGTCAGAAAGTACATCATCCCAATGAACTTTACAGAGATCCAATTTAAATTGGGCTAAATCGAATCTTTTCGTATTACGACTATACATGTACTTATGATGTGTTTTTATGGCTCTTGCTCTACCAAGATTACATACTGTCATAAAATGGTCGCTTAAACTCAGAGGGATGACATCACTAAAAGAAACTTTTTCATGATTAGAAGAATAAAACACATCAATTAATGAATTTATGAATTGTTTCAAATCGTATTCTTCACTTAAACGCTTCAGAGTTTTCGTTTGACTTGACATAGGTCTTTTTAATAAATCACAATTGAGATCCCCAAAGATAATAAATTCTTTAGAGGAAGACTCTAAGAGTTGTAACAAAGTTTCAAATTTCTCAAAGTGTGCATTATGGGAATTTGGTGGTCTGTACCACTACACTATTAAGAAGGGTTTTTGCTTTGGTAAGCAGATCTCCAAACACATTAGTTCCAAACCATCAACAAAGAATTCATTTTTTATACTGAATGGTACGGTGTCTTTAATATAAGTTATAATTCCACCACCATTTTTATTTCTATCTAATCTCACAATTTTATAACCTGATATGGATATTTCAGGGTTTGAAATAAAACCATCTAATCGCGTTTCACATAAAGAAAAAATATGCATGTTACATGTGGTTAAAATATTACGAATCTCTTCAAAATTCTTCATCAGAGAGCTAACATTTAAATGGCAAATATTAATACCAGAGAGTGAATTCAGCTTTTCAAAACATTTATCGACACTTTCATAGTTACATGCATCCGGATTTCGAGAACAAATATCAGGTTCATCGACGTATCGAGGGAGTTCTTTAAGAATACAAAAATAACACATCCAATTGGCATCAGAGTTAAATGTATCAGTAGATGCACGTGAACATCTCAGATGAGCCCATTTGTTACAATGTACACATAATAAGGCATTATGATATTCTTTCACTTCTTTCCGGCAACCTAAACATGGAAATTTAACGTGAGTCAGATTAATTGGCATAATTTACATCATTTTGAAATGCTTTCCATTTAATATAGGAATCCCATACCGATGAACATTTACCCAGTATGGGTCTCACCCTCTCACTCATGTTTTGGACAGTCTTACAAATTAAGACTGCATGTCTGCATGCACACCAGAAGACAAGCATGCCAGTGCCACACAGTCCACGTTGATGACTTTCCAGCAGCTGAAGATACCGTACTGAAAAATAAAAAAATAAAATTTCAAAATTAAGCACGTTGTAATATTCTATTATGCTCTCAAAATAAATCTAGCGAAAATTAAGAGTTGAACATGGCATACACTGTACAAATGAAATTCATCTAAAAACTACAATTACTTGCATCCCTCACAAACTCGATGACGTGACATGATTTCCGATCCGCACGTTGGCGATGCGAAAAAAGGGGTTCCGCAATAATTTTACATTTACTTTGTTGTCTACAGAGACTTTTACGTTTTGAGCGATAAATCCTAGGGAAGACGGACAACCCATGAAAGTAGACGGATCGGGAACCCAAAACCCGCAGAAGAAAAAAAAAAACTTCTGCAAAATGTTCGCGGACGATCCACATTTTTTAGGACGCATTTTGTCCGCGTATACAAGGATATTTCCTCGTTTATGCCACCAATCCTCATTCTCAGACTGCACCGCCCCTAGTACCATGATTATGAGTCAATGCTAATGCGTATTGACCTCTAGCACTGCACTACGTGTTAATAGGCAGCATTTGCACACATGAATAGTTATTACACTCATTATACACAAATGCACACAATCCTGCCGATCGGCAAGTATGACAGTACACTTACAATTTGAATTTTTTAATTATTCTTCCTAACATCTGTAAGTTGAAAAAATTGTATTTTACTGCTATTTAGGTGTCATCAATTGTCACTAAAGTACGGATTTTGAGTGAAATCAGTTGAGTTTTGTACAGTAGTGTTTGAAATGTTGAGAATCAATAACATAGCTTTTAATACACAGCCAGGATAGTAATGCAGCTGGTACAATGCAGCTATGTGTGGATTAGACGAATCCGGGCTAACTCGGCCCACGGGACTACTCGGCCCAGTTGGAAAAACTGGGCCGAGATGTCCCGACCTGATTAATCGATCGAGAGATACCAATGTGTATATGTTTGTGCTCTTTGTGACTTAATAATGCCCTTTCCAACCAAAATCTTTAATGGAATTGTGTTAAATGATACTAATGAAGACAATCTATAACTTATCTTTAGGTAAAATGACCAAAAAATGACATTTCGGACAATTTACTCACAGCTCGCAATCCGCATTGTCGCACGTACATTAAATGTGCGTTGTATCTACTCGGACCACTGAAAGTCGAGCAGTGTTTTTGTCAGTAAATCACTGCAAAAATATTATTTTTATCTCGTATGAATGTCTATTTTTTTATTCCTGACACAAATTTCATTATTGAGAAGTCGAATATAGTACATTTTAGACGAGATGGTTGATGTTTGTTCACATTCTTTCGTCCTGGCCGTAAATTAGCAGACTACTGCCTAGTGCTACCGCAGCAGCTAGCTTAGTCTAGTTCTGGACCCTATATGATTTTTGTTATTCGCCGACTATAAACGTTCAGCCGAGTGATGGCCGATCCTGATTGACCGCGATATCCCCGAGAACCGCGCTCTCGGGGATATCGCGGTCAATCAGGATCGGCCATCACTCGGCTGAACGTTTATAGTCAGCGAATAACAAAAATCATATAGGGTCCAGAACTAGACTACTCGAGACGGGAAACAGCATCCCTGCAGCTTTCCTCAGATTTTGTGAGGCGCTTGATTTCCTCCGCATGAGCCCGAACCTGCCCCTCTAGCTCCAGGACTCTCCCCTCCTGCTCCTCGAGACGGGTGACTAGGAAAGCAACCGCTTCTGGCAAACACCTTTTTATTCCATAAAATATCAATCATAATTTCATATTGATGTGAAATAATTAGTACAATTCTGGGCAAAATCTACATTGGAAGTAAATGTATATGTAGTAATTTTGGTGCAATAAACACGGAAAATGTCAAAATCAAGTGAAAATCAAACAAACAAAATGGCTTGCCTACATTTTGGACTCAACTTCGACTGCGACTTTTTAATTTTGCTGGGTTTTTAAATTTTTTCTTTCTTTAATTTGTAATATTTATATTGTATTTATTTTTTATTAATTTTTTGGAACAGCCGCGTGCCACTCCGACTGACCACAAGCGCCACAAGTGGCACGCGCGCCGCCAGTTGACAAGGCCTGCTCTAAAGCATACAGGTTTTTGCACTGCAAACAAGAAATAGCCTACCCATTCTCCATTATGTCGCATTCAGCCTCCCCTACATCAACCATTTTGAAAATCCATAATCATCTTTATAAAGATTATAACTTGATTGCTACCATTTATTCCTTATCTTAATTTACTTGTGTATATTATACTGAATTAATCTATACAAACAAGTAATTTACAATGTTTTATTCACATAAACAAACATATACCCAAAATGACTAATCTTTTTGTTATAACCAAATCGTTATAACCAAATCATCAGTATCTTTGACAACAATTTTCTTTCATATTTTAGAGTCCAAGTGCAATTCTCATCAGAAAAAAAGAATTGAAAAAGCACTTTCACTCTGCAAGTACTATTTTAAACCTGAGTGGAGAGTGGCAAATGTGGATTAATGTCTTGCCAGAGGACGTTAGTGCCGGGCTGAGATTCGAACCCTCAACCCTTGGATTGAGGGTCCAGTGAATGAACCACTATACCATGACACCTCCACCATATCAAGTATCACACCTATTGCAGATTCACGCACAACTGATTGGTAGAATACAAAAGAGTTCTCTCAAACTTACGACATGACGTAACTATATTCACCCGGAACCACTCTCTCTGCTCCATCGAAACTCACGGTAACTGCAGCGTTTCCCACGTCAGATGATCCGGTTAGGCATTGTATCATCTCGGGAGTTACACTGAATGGAATATTAGAACATAAAGATTGACAAATACATGTACGGTACATGTACAATCAGTCTGGAAAAAAGAAAAATCATAAAAATTCATAAAATTGTGTAGCTATATAGTAACTATACTAATTGATAATATACAAAAATGTTACAGTATTACGTACAGAGTATTTTGACACTGATAGAACCCTCAAATTCAATAATCTGCATGTTGCACAGGTATCAAAGTGACCCTCAATGTGCTGCTCCGACATATATGCTCTGGCAACAATTGCTCCAGACTTTATTTCATCAAATATGTACAGGCAGGGTCAAAGGTCATGGTTATGATGTGTTTCATGGTACGTTTACGTGTCAGCGTTATATGTGTTGTGTAATGGTTATGTAAAGTGCTAGTGTTAGAGTACAGTGTTTGGTCCAGGATTAAATTTGAGATTGAGATTGAGATTGAAAAGGTTTTATTAATTGCACTTCGCAGCCAGATGGCTGAATTATGAACAATTTACATTGGCAATAAATTATGATACATACAAAATGTGGTTTGACATTCTCACAAAGTATAATATACAGTATATAACAAAATTCATAACAAAGTTCATAACTAATATGACTAAGGCAATAACAGGCAAATTAAGTCATGTTTAAAATATATTTTGTGAGGTGACACAAGAGTGGGTCAAAGGATGAGCGAGCAGGCCCTTTGCTCTTCAATACACGCTCTCATTCCTATACACGCTCCTATTCTCACTCCTGTACCTTGGACACTCTCATAAACACTCACATTTACACTCTTATACACACTCCCATTCACACTCCCATACACTAGCTAACGGTCTGCTCGCTCATCCTTGGACTTCTCTTGTGTCAAGGAGTGTCAGGAATTTCAAAAAAATAAACAACAACAAAACAAGTACAGAGCTACCAAGTGTCACGCATTAGGCGTGACGTCACGCATTTGGAGGGTCTGAAAACGGCTCTCAGGCACGACGCGTGCGCTAGATTTAAAAAAAACGCCATACCTATACGTGTGTTATACCCTCGCGCGCCGAAAAATGAAAATGTCACGCATTGCCGATCTTTTACCTTGGCGTCTCTGCAAGTAAGCTCCTTCCCGACTTTCGTACATTGGGGAAAAATAAGCAAATGAATTAAAAACTTGAACACCATCTGATCTGAATTGCCATGTCATGATTGCTACAAAACCTTATCACTATTCAATGTACATTTAAAAATGATGTTACAAGTAATTATACAAACATAAATTTTAAAATTTAAAATGCGGAATGTAAAATGTAAAAATGTACGCAGACAATGAGACTCCGGACCATTCAACAGGTCTATTAGGTACGGAATTGAGCTATTTCTATAGCGGTTCGTTTTACAATGAAATTGACGATACTTGGTCCTTCTTCGTAGTGAATAATCTACATTATTGTTAACAGGTAACCAATGTTTACAAAGTGGGTTGTTAACAAGAGATGAAGCAAAATTAGTGCACAATTGTTTGCGTCTATCTGACAGCTAGGGTCTGCAAAGAACACACTTCAAGAGCTTTGTCATAATCAATATATTGATCACCTAAAATGGTCCTACATGCTCTTTTCTGGATTCGTTCCAAACTTAAGATATGACTTTGGGTGAGGTTTCCGCTAAAAACGGGTACTCCATAATCCAATATTGGTCGAATATATCCCTTGTAAATTGTTACTAGATCACAGAATGGCAATCTGTATGTTTTGAGAATACGAAGCATGAAAAGTTTTTTATTAGCACGGCATAAAAGGTCTGAGATATGACTGTCCCATTTGAAATCGGACTGCACAGTTATTCCTAAAATTTTTGCTTTTTGTACACTATTTAAGCACTCATCTCCGATAAACAAAGGTCTCTGATCAGCTATATTCTTAGAAAAAGAGATAAACATACAATGACATTTCGATGGATTAAGAGTCATGTTATTACTGTAACGCAGGAAAAAGGACGCTCGAACAGATGTTTGTAGTTACTTCTTTTTATTCCGACAAAACGAAAATAGAAAAACCCCGGCTATGCAGCCTCAAAGATGGACTATCATGACATTACCGACACATTCTGAGCAGCACAACTAACTGTCTCGAAGACTGGAGATGTCCACTCCAAAATAGTGATGATGGACACTGTGACATCCTCTGATGGGCTTGACAACATACAGCAGGAGTCACACAATAGGATGCCCAAAGCATGGCTTCCACATACTAACAGTGGATAAGGGTGGACTACTCCACTCAAACTAGGAGGGGGGATGGGGAAGTCACAATGAGGGACAATTTATCAACAAATTAATTTGTAACCTTGCAGTGCCAAACTGCCCTGTTACACACTTCCCTGCTTAAGGGTTGCTGTCCCAGCAATCATAAACATACACAAATAGAAATAGAATATAGAATATAGAATATAGAAATATAGAATATAGAAATAGTTATCCCGTCAATCAGTCCTCCGGAATATCTAATGCTTATTTAACAATTGCAGAATCATGAGATTTGATTGAGCTATAGTAGCTATAACACTTTGGTCAACGTTCGTGGCGACGTTGGCTTCATTCACCGTAGACCTAGGTAGATTGTTTTGATTTGGGTGATACCCAGCATTGATCCTCGACGACCGTCTCAAGCCATGCTCCACAGGGGGATCGTTCACATTACCTGTGTCATCTACTTCGTCGTTAACTGAATCAGAAACGCTCTCTGGTTCACTTTCTCTTGCTGAGTCAGATAAAGAAGTAGGGAGAGGGGCATCAGGTTGTCTCTCATTTAAAGCATCAGAGTCAGAAGTGTCTCTTTTCCCAGTCTCTTTCTGCGAGGAGCTGTGAGCTACTGGAGGGTCACCTGGAGTGTCGTCTATTTCCTCAATGACAAAAGTGCTTTCTCGACTTGGGTTCTCACAAGGTTGAGGTTCTTGAGTAGCTGCTGAATTCCATGACTTTCTAGCATCTTCCTCAGACGTAGGAAGAGGTTTTGGGGGTACAATGACAAACTCTTCACCCTCATAGTCACTTTCTGACTCATCCTCTGATGGGTCCATGTCAACCTGCTTCTCTGTTTCTGCTATTCTGTCTTGGCTGTTTTCTGCAGTCACGTCTGATACAAGATTCCTGCAATCAAGGAGCTCGCCTCGATGTACTGTCCGAGATGGTCCTCCAGCGACAGGCTCTACAACATATGTATGACCACCGGTGTCAAGTCGTTTCACAACTTTGTGTGGCTCTTCATCCCAGACATCTTGGATTTTGTTTCGACCAATTACTTTGCGGTTTTTCAAGAAAACTCTAGCACCAACAGGGAGGTCAGCATCACTAGCCTTGACATTTCTCGTCTCCCTTCTTCTCAATGCTTCCTTTTCGGTTCTCTCCGAAGCCGCTTGAAAAGCTTGGCTGAGTCGCTCATGATGCTCCGTAACCCAATTATTTGCTTCGCCTACAATTTCAGTGTCTGAGTCCAATCCAAGTAAGTGGTCTACTGGGAGAATTGGATCTCTACCAAAAAACAGGTAATGGGGCGTGTAACCGGTCGAGGAATGGGGAGTACTATTGTACGCATACACAAGTTCAGGTAAGTGTTCAGGCCACTTACGCTTCTTCTCTCGAGGAAGGGTGCGCAAACGATCATGTAGGGTGCGGTTAAATCGTTCGCATTGTCCATTGCCCTCTGGGTGATATGCAGTGGTTCGGCTCTTCACGATTCCGTATATATTACATAGCTCTTTGATGACTTTACCTTCAAAGTTGCGGCCTTGGTCGCTATGAATGCGTTTGGGGACACCAAATCTGACAAACCACTCTTTCACGAGGACCCGAGCAACTGTTACCGCTTTCTGGTCCTTGGTAGGTATGGCTTGTGTAAACTTGGTAAACACATCAGTGAGTACGAGCACGTTCTCGGTTCCGTTGGTACTGGGGTCAAGAACAGTGTAGTCCATGGCCAAAACTTCTAACGGCCTTGTAGCTGTCAGTGAACCGATGGTAGGGTGGAGCCGCTTCCCTGCTTTTGCTAACGTGCACCTCTTGCAGTTCTTGCAGTAATCAGCCACATCCTTAACCATGCCTGGCCAGTAGCATCTTCTCCTTGTCAGAGCTGTTGTCCTCTCTGTAGCCTGGTGTCCAGCCTGGTCATGGACAGCTTGCAGTACCTGAGGTTTTAAACTTAAGGGAAGAATTAGTTGTTTTACCTCTCTACCATTGTCATGTATCAGCCGATACAGGACACCATCCTCCTCTTTGATCTTTTTCCAGCATTTGATCAGTTTACGGACTGGTTTGGTTTCCTTCATGAGATAACGCTTTGTAGGAGGGTGTTTGGTGCTCCAGTAGTAATGTAGTCTACTGATGTCTTCATCGGCCAGTTGGAGTTGCTTGAGCTCTTCCTTAGAGATGGAGGGTAGTGGTGAAATGGTCTGAGGTTCCGCCTTCTTAGATCTGGTTTGGATCTCATTGACGAGGGCCACATGCATACCTTGGAAAAACTCAGTTCGAAGGTCAGGGGGGACTAGAGTAGAGGAAATGCTACTCTCTAAGGGCTGTTGTACTAGGTCAGCTGTAGTCTCCATCAGTCTAGCAGAAGTGAGCTCATCACCATGGTCTGTCTTCCTGCTGAGGGCATCAGCATTACCATTGCTTTTACCGGACCTATACTTGATCTGGAATCTGAACTGGGACAATTCAGCTGCCCACCGCGTCTCAGTGGCTCCAAGCTTGGCTGATGACTGGAGGTAGCTCAATGGGTTATTGTCCGTGAAGACTTCAAACTCTGCTCCAATCAAGAGGTCCCTAAACTTCTCTGTGATTGCCCATTTGAGAGCGAGTAATTCCAACTTCATGCTTGAGTAATTTTGCATGTTGCGCTCGTTCGGCTTCAGGCTCCTGCTTGCGTAGGCAACAACAATCTTCTTACTCTCCTGCACTTGGGACAGAACTGCCCCGAGGCCTAAATAACTGGCGTCCGTCTCTAGGATGAAAGGCAGTCGAAAGTCGGGATACCCGAGCAGAGGAGGGGAGGTCAATGCTTGCTTGAGAGAGATGAAGGCATTTTCACACTCCTGGTTCCAGGGTGTCTGGATTTCTTGTGTCTTTCTATGTCTCGTCTTCCCCTTGCTGGCTCCTTTCTTGTCCTCTGGGACCTTCAGAAGGTTGTGGAGAGGTGCTGCTATCTTGGCATACCCTTGGACAAACCTCCTATAGTAGCCAGACAAACCCAAGAATCCTCGAAGGCCTTTCTCTGTTTCTGGTCGGGGCCACTCCTTGACAGCGCGAATCTTCTCTGGATTAGGTACTGTACCTTCACTGGTGACAACATGTCCAAGGTAATTTACCTTTGTCTTAAAGAGCTGGCATTTTTCTGGCTTCACTTTCAGATTCAGGGTGCTCAGTCTTGATAATACAGTGTCAAGTCTCTGGAGGGTCTCTTCAAAGCTCGCACCGAAGACCAGTATGTCGTCAAGATAAACGAGGAGTGACTGAAAATTGAGATCTCCAAATGCCTTGTCCATGACACGCATGAAAGTGGCAGGGGCATTACACAATCCAAACGGCATACGTGTGTACTCATATAGCCCTCCTGTCCCAGTCCTGAAGGCTGTCTTCTCGATATCTTCTGAGGCCATTGGAAGCTGGTGGAACCCATGTGCTAAGTCGAGTGAACAGAAATACTTAGCACCTTTCAGTGTTTGAAGGGCCTCCTCAATCCTCGGTAGAGGATAAGCATCTTTATGTGTCTTGGCATTCAAAGATCGGTAGTCTACGCATATCCTGAGCTTCCCATCCTTTTTTCTGACGAGGACGATAGGGGATGCATAGGGACTCGAGGATTCTCGAATTATGCCTCGTTCCAAAGACTTCTTGAGGTAGTCCCGAACTTCATCCCAATGATGTGGAGGAATCCTGCGATAGGGGATCTTCACTGGACGGTCATCCTCAAGAACAATCTTGTGGCTTACTAGGTCACAATAACCAATGTCGTCCTCGTCCTTGCTGAATGTGGTTTGGTATTTTGATAGGGTTGAGTTTAGTTGCTCCCGGTGGACTTCGTCGAGATCCCCAATCTCCATCTTGGATACAAGATCTGTTATATCCTCTTCCTGTAGGCCCTTCTCCACTACAGTGGCAGACTTCAGCACAGCGATTGGCGTTCTTGGTTGGAGATAAACATCTTTGTCGCTAAAATTTGCAACCTGCATTGGCACTCTTCCCTTCTTTGTGACCGTTACTAGGGCTGCTCCTACGGTCACACCTTTGGGTAGCTCCGCCACATGAGATATATGCCTCTCTATTAGTGCGCTTTGATGTTGCTGCTCTGAAGAAGGGTGACAGGAACCTTCAATGACCTTGATCGTTCGAGCAGGGATAAGCAGGGCATGGTTTCCCGCTACTCTTACTGTTCCTAAGCTAGGTCTTGGACGATATACCTGGATGGCACGTAGCAGGACCTCCTGAGTATCTCTGCTTCCAGAGAGTTCTTGTGCGTATTTGTCCCCGTAGATCTGTTTGAGTTGTGCTTGGACGTCACGCATGACGTTTGATCCAAGGACGACTGGAATCCTTTCCTTCCGTCTCTCTACTGGAGTGTTGGTTGGGTTTTTGACTACCAAAAACCCCAGTTGGGAAAAATGGTGGTCCCAGGCAGTCAATGTGAGCTCGATGTACCCGAGGTAGGGGATGTCAGTACCCTGTGATGCAGACACCTGTATGAATGAAGAAATATCAATAAGCTCCCACCCTTGGGCTAAGTTCTCCCTGTAAAAGCTCTCAGTTATCGTTGAAACTTCTGCTCCCGTATCTATCAAGCATCCAGCATCTGCACCACCAAGCTTGATGGTCACCTCTGGACATTCCCCTACGGCACGCTTGATGATAGAGCCTATCTCCATTACTATCTCGCCCACCACCCGGCTCTCGGTGAAAGGCTGTGCTAGTTTAAAGAAGAGGGTGTTGGTGCCTGGGTTGTATTGTTTGCTGGGCCTCTTGTTGTGGGTTGGGTAGGTGGCATCCTTGGTGGTAGCGGACAATCCCGCCTGTAATGGCCTGTACCATTGCAATTCCAGCAACTAATACCAGAAATGTCCCTCCTTGGGCGTGGTTGTCCTTGAGGCTTGTATTGAGGTTTGTTCTGTAAAAATAATAGCAGGGATTGGATCTGAGTCTGCTGCGTGGCGATCTGTTCCTCCTGTTTTCTGATTTGGTGTCCCAAATCAGCTTCTGCCGTTGCCTCCCTTAATACAACAGTTTCCTTCTTGGACTTCCCTAGTTTCTCTTTCCCAAGAATCCTTATCAGATGGTCCCGGGTATCGAAAAACGACATGCTTGGCTTGTCGGCTATCAGCCTCCGGAGCTCCATTTGTACCGTCTCCTCACGCACTGCCTCTGCCAAGCGGTCCTTGAGCTGGGTCTCCCGAGTATGTTGTAGAGAGGGGTCTAGGGCAATAATTCGATCAAATAAACGCACAAGTTCGAGTGACAAGGACACAATGTCCTCGCCATCAGTCTGTCGGTAACTGTAGAATTTCTGTTGAAGCTGGGGAAGGTTGCTGCTGTCTCCAAACACCTTTAGCAGCACAGCAAAGATTCTTGACGGGTCTTTCACTTCAGCTCCTCTTCCAAGGATCTCCCTGCGGGCCTTTCCACCCAAGTGTTCCAGGAGAAAAGCTACCTGCTCCCCTTCCCGTAGGCTTTTTGATGCCATCACCATCTGCGCATCTTCTATCCAATCCTCCGCAGAGGGATCACTACTCTTCTCTGGGCGGCCATTAAACCGCTCCAACTTCCGCCCTGGCGATATATAAACTGTTCTTGGCATGGGGCTTGCCGTCTCTTGGTGGGAAGCTGTCACTGAGGTATCTTGTCGAAGTTTAACGACCTCCTCCTTAGCAGCCTTCGCCTCTGCCTGCGCGGAAGCAGCTTCCTCTTCCTTGATGTCCATGGCGAGCTTCATCGTCTCCACCAGCTTCTCCAAAACATCCATACGCTTCTTCATTTCTTCATCCATATTTATAGAGGGAGGGAAATGACAACAGTGGGGAGAAAATGTTATTGATTATTCTGTTAGACAGCCACAAGGAATATTAGATTCAATTTCAATACACAGCAATCACACGTCATATAAGTAAGCATGAAAATCCGACTTACATAAGAAAATATCTTATTTGATTGCATACAAAATATTATTGTGCTTGCTTACCAACATACATTATCAATGCATGTACCTGCATGTTATAGACAAAATTATTTAAAGGTTCATGTGTCCATTTTAATCCAGCTTGAACTGAAATTGTTATCGAGCAAGTTCCACTCGAAAAAGTTATCAACGTCAACCTATCAATGTCCAAAGGTAGAACGCTTTCACCAGTTCACCACCATCGTGACAACTGGACATTGAGGAATCTTGCGCAATGTCGACCCGTAGATGGAGATCATCAACGGCACTGGTAGCGAGGGGGCAGTTTGGGTCGGCGAGGGGGCTGTTTGGGTCGGCGAGGGGGCTGTTTGGGTCGGCACGGCAGCTTCAGGGGGATACAGTCACGAAGTCATCCGTCGTGGTCACAGGCGATCAGCAAGCCAGGGTTTGGTGTTTGTAAGGAATATCCTGCCGATTACGCCAAATGTAACGCAGGAAAAAGGACGCTCGAACAGATGTTTGTAGTTACTTCTTTTTATTCCGACAAAACGAAAATAGAAAAACCCCGGCTATGCAGCCTCAAAGATGGACTATCATGACATTACCGACACATTCTGAGCAGCACAACTAACTGTCTCGAAGACTGGAGATGTCCACTCCAAAATAGTGATGATGGACACTGTGACATCCTCTGATGGGCTTGACAACATACAGCAGGAGTCACACAATAGGATGCCCAAAGCATGGCTTCCACATACTAACAGTGGATAAGGGTGGACTACTCCACTCAAACTAGGAGGGGGGATGGGGAAGTCACAATGAGGGACAATTTATCAACAAATTAATTTGTAACCTTGCAGTGCCAAACTGCCCTGTTACATTACGAAGAGACCTTTGATAAAAATCAGATAAAGTATTTTGTAATTCAGATGGTTGTGATAATGTACGACTTTCAACTAATGTCAGATCGTCTACATACTTGAAGTATGGTACTTCTGAGTTAAAAAAAGCATCATTTATCATTATTAGGAAAATAATTGGTCCTAATTTTGTACCCTGTGCTACACCGTTCAGTTTGAACTTTAGAATTCACTTTACGTACAAAATTAACCATAAGGCAATTGTCACCAGCGCAAGTACGTGTCATACAAGCTCTACAGCTTACAGGTTTTTGCACAAACAAGAAATAGCTAGCCTACCCATTCTCCATTATGTTGCATTCAGCCTCCCCGACCGAAACCCTGATGACTCTCCCTGTATCTAGGTCTTCCCCGGTGATATCCATCTCGGTCCCTCCAGCTGTTATCCCCGTTAGAGGTGAGAAACCAGTAACTTTAGGGTTCTGTAAAGTAGAAGGACAAACATGACACAGATTCAAATATATGGGCATAGTTTTGAGGGCTTTCATCGAAAGGGTGCGGTGCGGCGCGGTGTGCTCAACGCACCCATTCGATAAAAGAGGGGGGGCTTTTCTCGAAAGGGTGCGTTGAGAGCGGAGTACCGTTTTAACACACCCTTTCGATAAAAGCGGGGGGGGGGGGGGGCTTTTCTCGAAAGGGTGCGTCGACTAGTCTTTCGCATCAGTCGTTTAAAATGAGGATCTCGGACAGAAGGTAATAGTTGCCAATTTAAGTATATCGAAAATGTATTAAATAAAATGGAATGGTCTTGATTACAGAGTGGTCTCTTTCGTTATTACTATGTTGATGGGGGAGACAGAGAGAAGGAAAAAAGGGAAAGGGAAAGGGAAGATAAAAGGAAAGAAAGAAGAATAAGAAGAGAAGAGGGAAACGGGGGGGGGGGGGGGGGGGCGAAGGACTCTTGCCCCCCCCCCCGCCAAAAAATAAATCAGAGAGAGAGAGAGAGAAGGGAAAGAGAAGATAAAAGGAAAGAAAGAGGAGGAAGAAGAAGAAAAGAGGGAAACGTGGCCAAAGGGCTTTTGCCTCCTCCCCCCCCGCCAACAAATAAATAGGAGAGAGATAGAGAGAAGGGAAAGGGAAAGAAAAAGAAAATATGAAAGGAAAGAAAGAAGAAGAAGAAGGAAAGAGGGAAACGGGGGAAGGGCGAAAGGCTCTTGCCTCTTCCCTCCCCCCCCCCGCCAAAAAAATAAATAAGAGAGAGAGAGAGAAGGGAAAGGGAAAGAGAAGATAAAAGGAAAGAAAGAAGAGGAAAAAGAAGAAAAGAGGGACACGGGGGCGAAGGGCTCTTGCCCTCCCCCCCCCCCGCCAAAAAAAATAAATAAGAGAGAGAGAGAGAGAGAGAGAAGGGAAATGGAAAGGGAAAGAGAATATTAAAGGAAAGAAAGAAGAGTAAGAAGAATAAGAAGAAAAGAGGGAAACGGGGGCGAAGGGCTCTTGCCTCCTCCCCCCCCCGCCAACAAATAAATAGGAGAGAGAGAGAGAGAGAGAGAGAGAAGGGAAAGGGAAAGAAAATATAAAAGGAAAGAAAGAAGAAGAAAAAGGAAAGAAAGAAGAAGAAGGAAAGATGGAAACGGGGGAAGGGCGAAGGGTTCTTACCTTTAAAAAATAAATAAGAGGGAGAGAGAGAGAAGGGAGAGGGAAAGAAAATCTAAAAGGAAAGAAAGAAGAGGAAAAAGAATAAGAAAAGAGGGAAAGGGGGCGAAGGGCTCTTGCCTCCTCCCTCCCCCCCCCCCCGCCAAAAAATAAATAAGAGAGAGAGAGAGAATCTGTTCTGATCCTGGTCCTGATCCTCAAGAGGGGTATAAAGATGACCAATAAGAACGTTATCGTTCGAGAGAGAGTGTTTGTTGCTTCTAGAACATTTTAGAATTAAGTCCCATCACATTGCAGTTGTGGGGAGGGACTATGATTATATTAACCCCTTGGATGGCTTCCCAGAGTCTGGCTTTGAAGGTCAAGTTCGACTGCGTCGCAGGCAAAGATGCTGGGGGGGGGGGGGGGGGGGGGAAAGTAAATTCCAGGCCCGTATGGTTCTTGGAAAGAAGGTGAGTCGATATATATCCGTCTTGCCTCTTATGTTGGAGAAGGAGAGGGAAAGAGAAGATAAAAGGAAAGAAAGAAGAGGAAGAGGAAGAAGAATTTGTGTTCTGCCAGTGTCACAAATAGATATATAAATATGCTCATCTGACGATAATTTGATGTATAAAACCCCTCACCTTCTTGGGGCTCCGCCCCTTGGATCCAACACCAATTTGTGTCCTGCCAGTGTCACAAATAGATATAAAAATATGCTCATCTGACCGTTATTTATTGCCCAAAACCCCTGAGCTTCCGGGTGCTCCACCCCCTGGACCCCACGCCAATTCGTGACTCCTGTGTCACAAATAAGGTATAAAATAATAATAATTTAATGGACAAAACTCCTGAGCTTCTGGGGGCTCCGCCCTCTGGACCCAACACCAAATTGTGTCCTGCCACTGTCACAAATAAGGTATAAAATTATGCTCATCCGACGTTAATTTTGATGTTTAATACCCCTGAGCTTCTGAGGGCAACGCCCTGTGAAAAAAACGTGTAAAAAAAACACGTTAATTTTTACCGTTTTTGGGAGATAGCCCCCCCCCCCCGGCGTCCAAGGAGGAGGGGGGGGGGGGGGGGGGGTACGATTTTTCAAATTTTCGAGGGCCCCCAAAAAGATTAGTGCTCTCTAGTAATTTCGCGACTACTCCGGAACCGCGGCAGATATAAAGTGTTTCTTTCATGACTTTTTTCTTTCGAGTCTTACGCATCTTTTGAAACATTTTTTTGTTGAAAATCGGACGTATAGTTGCGGAGTCACGTGACCTTTTGTTTTTGCATGTCAGCCCTAAAATCGCTCATTTTTGTGATTTATGTACCAAACATATGGAAATACCATTTATTCTTTAAAAAAAAGAGAAAACATTGGTTATTTGGTCTTGTTTCAAGTTAATGTGTTTGATTTTGGGTCAAAATAGTTGAATTGTGGTTAGAAATGAAATAAAACAACAAAAGTAATATAATACATAAATACAAATTTTCAAAACAAGAGATAACATAGGGATAAACTGGCTCTTCCAACTTTGTTGTATTATTATTCTAACGAATATATGTAGTGAAAAAGAACGCTTGAATATGAATTATATATGATTTATGGGTAAAAATGTGAATTCTCTGACCTTATTTGCATAAATTACCATAAATATGCATTTTCGCGGCGATCGGCTGTAAAACGGCCGAGATCTTAAGTCCACTCCAATCACATTGAAAAAAAGTATGACTTAAATCATCTCTCTCATTATTATACCGCTATAGTATTCATGTTTTTAATATTATTTATTGTCCATTAAACAAGTTCATAGAGAAAATACTTATCTCTCTGCAACATTAAAAAAGAATCTTCATTAATATGTCTTAATTTGTATTGATAGCCTTGTGGTCGCCAACAGTGGCGTAGGCAGGGGCGTCTCCAAAGGGGGGTGTGGGGGTGCGACACCCCCCCCACCTGTCAGGATATTGTCGGTAAAATTGCGCTGCCGTCGGGAAAAAGAGAAAAGGGGGAGGGGAAAAAAGAGATGAAAAGGGAAAGAAAAGAAAAAAAGAAAAAGAAAAGAAAAAAAGAAAAAAGAAAAGAAAGGAAAGAAAAGAGAAGAAAGAAAAGAAAGAGAAAAACGAAAAAGAGGGAGAATAGGAAAGAAAGGAGGCAAGAGCCCTTTGCCCCCGTTACCCTCTTTTCTTCTTCTTCCTCTTCTTTCTTTCCTTTTATCTTCTCTTTCCCTTTCCTTCTCTCTCTTGTTACGAATATGCAAATTAGATGATTGATGAATATGCTAATTCCAAGATGTTGCTCGAGTTGATCAAAGGTAACCAAATCGTCTTGATTTTCATTATATATCAATATAATTCAGAGTTGTGGAAGGGTCAATATGAGTTGATTGTCCCGACCTAACAGATTGGGGGCTTGTCTCAAGAGCTAGATATAGTAACATATGCTGTTTTGTTACTTTTCCGATCCGAAATGCGTATTGTTTGGAGTTTGCCTTCTGTCCCATTCATGGGTTTTGGTGTGGTTTTCGCACACATTTAATGACTGTGGAATGTCTGTGCTGTAGTCATGGTAGCTAGTGTAGCGTCCATAATAGGGTTAAGCCTACACAGTTTGATTTTGTTTTGTACTGCATGATAGCTCGAGTCTTGTCTGGGGTATATGCCCCTTAGATGTAGTCTCATTGGTATGAAATTCACTGCACATCTGCTGCGGTTGTCTGGTATTCTGGTCCTGGTTTTGCTTGTTCTTGCATGGCAGTCGTTGAAGGAGTTAGTCGGATTGACTTTTAACTTTGCCTCGGCTTCGTTTCTACTTCTAGGGTAATGGCCTAGATTAGTTGTTTGCATGCAATCTAGTTTGCTACACATCTGATGTAGTGTGGGACTGTGGGTACTGGACTTTCTGGAAATTATTCCATTTTTCACGTGTGTTTGTGTGATATTAAGACTAGTATACGTGTAAGTGTAAGAGTTGATGAAATCTAACCAAAAAAAAAAAAAAAAATTGACTTGAGTTGTGGAGGTGGAGTCTCAATATAACCCTCTGCTGCATGGCTACATGTATATCTATTTCACAGAATTGGTGATAGTTTGATGCTTAATCAATTTTGTTTTGCTTAGTCGGTTGGTCAATTTTTGTTGTTTCATCTGTTGTTGGACTATACTCTGTGTTGATTCACATTCAACATTTTTCTTGGATTTTCCTTCCAGTCGTCAGGACAATTGACCTACTTTGTGAGACTTGTGTAACTTGCACAGACTAGATCTATACAATGGCTGACTTTGATATTGAGAAGTTTTTGAGTCAGGACTTGACCATTGGCCGGTTACGTCAGCTACGAAAGGTTGATTTAACAGCTGTAGGAACAAAGCTATCGGTAAATCTAACTGGTCACAAAAGCAAGGCAGAAATAGTTGATGCAATTACAGCCCATGCAGGACTGAGCGCTGCGACGGCCGCGGCCCGAGCGGACGCGCCTACAACTAATGATAATGGTGGTACTCATAACCAAGATAAAGCTACCAGTGACGAGGTTGACCTTGATTTAGCTAAGATTGAGCTAGAGGAGAGAAGAGATAGAATAAAGGCTGCTGAGCATGAGAGAGAAATGGAACGAGATAGAATAAAGGCTGCTGAGCATGAGAGAGAAATGGAACGAGATAAACTAAAGGCTGCTGAGCATGAGAGAGAAATGGAACGAAAGAGGTTGGAATTTGAAATGATGCGTCATAATGACGTGACTTCTCAGGGCAGTCAGTCTGGTGAGAGAGACAAGAGGTCAATGGAAGCTGGGTTCTCTGCTAGGGTTAAGCTTGTTCCGAGATATGATGAAAATGAGCTGGATTCATTCTTTCTTATGTTTGAGAGGGTTGCCAAGAAAATGGAGTGGCTGGAAAATGAATGGGCATTGCTCATCCAACAAGTGATTTCTGGTAAAGCTCAGTCGGTTGTTTCTGCACTGAGTTATGAGCAGGCATTTGATTATTGGACAATGAAGGATGCTATTCTTCATTCATTTGAGTTGATTCCAGAGGCCTACCGTCAGAGGTTTCGCAATCTCAGGAGAGAAACTGGAGAGACTTGTGTAGAGTTTGCTTGGAAAAAAGAAGTTTCCTTCGACCAGTGGATCAGATCTTTGAAAATAGATGCCACATATGATTCTCTTAGAGAGATTATGCTCATTGATGAGCTTAAAAGATGTATGTCTCAAGAGGTTAGGACATATGTCAATGATAATGTAGTTAGTGATGTGAGAAAGGCTGCCATGTTGGCAGATGGGTACGAATTGACACATAAAGGGAGTAGTTCACCACTTACTAGGCGTAGGAATCAATCTAGGTCACCTACGACTCAGAGAAAGTCAGGTAACACCGGCACTAATCAGGGTAGTGGTTTTGGAACTGAAGGCAGACTTCTCTGTGCCTACTGTAAGAAAGAGGGCCACCTTAAGACGCAATGTCCAAGACTAAAATTAAAAGAAAACAATCTTGAACAGGAAATTACACAGCCTAGTGGCTTTGTGCGCATAGCAGCAGTCGACATGCAAAAACGTGTAATGAATGATCACAATGAAACAAAAAGAAGTGATCAAGTAAGAGATGTTGGACATGATGAGGAGATTGATGAAGGATTTCTAGATTTTGTTTCTTATGGCACGGTTAGGTTCAGTGTTGATGATAAGGAGTTGCCCATCACGATTTTAAGGGATAGTGGTTCTATGAAGACTCTGCTTATTGCTGATGCGTCGTCCTTGGACACAGAGAATTTCACAGGCAAGAAAGTTTTGATTCAAGATGTGAATGATGGCTTCAAACCGGTTCCATTATATAACATCGAGCTTAGCAGTGGTTTAGTATCTGGACCAGTGACTGTTGGCATTGTTACTAAGTTGCCTATGAGAGGAATCTCAATGTTGCTCGGCAATGATTTAGCCGGAGGTAAGGTGTTCCCATCACCCGTTGTGTGTGACATTCCTGAGGTGAATTTTGAGGCAGAGAATTTGGAAAGTGAAGTTCCTGGTTTTTCCCCTTCGTGTGTAGTTACTGGAGCCCAGGCTATGAAAAAGAAAGAAGATGACAGGGATGGTGACGTCAATTTGGGTGACACTTTTTCCAGAACGTTGGAGGAGGGCCAAGATGACCAGAGTCATGCTACGACTATCTTCAGTCAGCCTGCCTTGATTGAGGCTCAGAATGCAGCAGAGGACTTGAAGAAGTTGTGTGATGTTGCTCTACCAGCAGGAGAAGCTGAAAAAGTGTCGCAGTGTTATTCCACAAAATGTGGTGTACTGATGTCAAAACCAGTGCTGGACGCTCCAAACTTCCAGAAGCCTTTTCAGCTTGCCGCTGACGCCAGTGATGTAGGAGTTGATGCTGTTCTCCTACAGATGGATGACATGGGTCTCCTGGAACCCATTAGCTACTTTTCCAAGAAGCTCAACCCCCACCAGCGAAGATGTTCTACTATAGTAGAGTGCCTTGGTCTCGTCTTGCCAGTTCAGCGCTTCGACGGGTACCTGAGCAACTCTTCAGAGGTGACTGTATTCACAGATCATAATCCATTGACTCTTCTTGAGCGCTTCAGAAATGAAAACCAGAGACTGTGTCAGCGGAGCATGATCTCCAGCCTTATAGACTGAAAATGACTCATATCAAAGGAAAGAACAATATAATCGCAGATACACTTTCTAGAGCTTAAGCAAGCCTACTGAACATTTGACAAATTGTGAAGAAACTAGAACTTTAATATTTTGTCTTTATTCGTCATAATGAATCTACACATGATTTATTGCTTTGTATCTGTACATGTACTTAAATGCTGTGAACTGATGGATCAGACAGTTCATTAATTTTGAACAGTGATATGAATGATCATGTATGAACATTTCACCTATTTACAGGGAGACGCCAGTATGGACAGTGGACTATATTCTGTGGAGAATGTGCACCATATGTCATTGTTTCCTTATCTGTGCCTACATGTATAATGATTTCATGCCTTTTCTTGATTCTGTTTGTACGTTATTCAGAATAGTTTTCTTTTGATCAAAAGAGAACAGTTATTGTTTATACCCAGCATTGTTAGCTATGCAACGCAAAGCTTAATGCATTTACCATTTCATAACAACAACAAAATAATTATGATAATAATTTGCATAAAAGTCAACTGTTATCAATGTTACAGGTGTAAACCAAATTGAAAGTAAAACAAAGGTGTAGCATCACAACTTGCGTAATGTTGTTACACAGATTTCAAAGATTATTGACTGCAAGTATTGCATATGTATGTGTTTGTGATTTAACTTGATAAGTCTTGCTTATTTGTTTGTATTTAAACAAGTTTCAATTTATAGCTTGCAGCAGTAACTCAATAGATTATGTTTCTCATGTAATATGTACACAAAATATGTACATGTATTATTCTTGCATTTAATGTCAGAAATATTTCAAATCGAGCTGTGCACAGTTATGTGGATCATCATAACATATTGCTTCTGTTGACCCACATATTTAATGAGACACTGCATTCCGACATAGTAATGAGGTGTCGTCATAGCGACGCGTCATGTGACTACGTTGTGCGCGTTCATTATATGAATATGCAATCATTTGTTATGCAAATTGTGTTTTGCGCGTGTGGAATATCTGCGCCTTTGTTGAATATTCAGTGTTTCATTTATCGCGCATGCTCATTACGCTCATATATATTCATATATTCATTATGTGTGATGTGTAGAGACGTGTTCCAACCACTACAGTTTGTGGTTCTTTACTAAACACAGGCATTGTGTTTGATTAATGTCGTGGTACTTACTTACAGGTTTCAGGAAGAGAACATATAATATTATCTATCAAAGTTGTTTTCCTTTTTCTGCAGTTTGTGTTTTGTTATTAAATGTTGGAATGAAAGGACTAATCAGTCTGTCTTCGATATTAGAAAGATGATCTTCATGCTAGCTTTTAAATACTTTTTGTGTGGTTAATTTATCACCTTTAGATCTTACGATTATTGTTCAGAAGAAAGTTCTAACTACTGATAGAAACTTTCTTTTATAGGGGGAGATATGTTACGAATATGCAAATTAGATGATTGATGAATATGCTAATTCCAAGATGTTGCTCGAGTTGAGAATAATAAACGGATCAAAGGTAACCAAATCGTCTTGATTTTCATTATATATCAATATAATTCAGAGTTGTGGAAGGGTCAATATGAGTTGATTGTCCCGACCTAACACTCTCTCTCTCTTATTTATTTTTTGTCGGGGGGGGGGAGGGAGGAGGCAAGAGCCCTTCGCCCCCGTTTCCCTCTTTTCTTATTCTTTTTCCTCTTCTTTCTTTCCTTTTATATTTTCTTTCCCTTTCCCTTCTCTCTCTCTCTGATTTATTTTTTGGCGGGGGGGGGGGGCAAGAGTCCTTCGCCCCCCCCCCCGTTTCCCTCTTCTCTTCTTATTCTTCTTTCTTTCCTTTTATCTTCCCTTTCCCTTTTTTCCTTCTCTCTGTCTCCCCCATCAACATAGTAATAACGAAAGAGACCATTCTGTAATCAAGACCATTCCATTTTATTTAATACATTTTCGATATACTTAAATTGGCAACTATTACCTTCTGTCCGAGATCCTCATTTTAAACGACTGATGCGAAAGACTAGTCGACGCACCCTTTCGAGAAAAGCCCCCCCGCTTTCATCGAAAGGGTGTGTTAAAACGGTACTCCGCTCTCAACGCACCCTTTCGAGAAAAGCCCCCCCTCTTTTATCGAATGGGTGCGTTGAGCACACCACACCGCGCCGCACCGCACCGCACCCTTTCGATGAAAGCCAGTTTTGAGAGCCTTGGGCACTATGACAAGTAAAACTCAAAATTATGTTTTCTCTGAATAAGTAAATTAACAGAGCAGTGCATATCGCACATATAAAAAAAAACTTGGTTATTTTTCATAACAAACAGCCATGCTGTGAACTGCTAAATACTAGTACGTAAAAGGACTTAGAAGTATATTCCAATTCACAACTTAACTGCTAGGAAAGTAAAGCAGTACATTTAACCTTTTCAGGCAAACTAATAAGCCACCAATATTTTTATGATGTATGTAATATTGCTGGACAATGAAAAACAAAGAATCGTAATCCAGCTGCTCTGATTTTATTGCTGTATGTGCAATACAAGAATGGAATATTATCATCATTATTACATTGTGTCACCACACACTGCATGCCAAGTAACATGGTAGTTTTATCGTTATATTTCTCCCCTCAATGTAAATTCCCCAAAACCCTAGCACCAGTGGAAGCCTAGACTTTTCACATTCAACTGTGTCACTCCTACTGCACTATTGCATGTTTACTTATCTCATCACAGGATGTCATAATTGTATACCCTTCATAAATAGTTTGGAGAGGATAACTTGACAGCTAGTGTGTCACTCAGTGTGTGTATAGAGGATGTATAGCCTTGTTTTTTTTCTCCAATTGTTGTTTTATAGTGTTGGAATACAAAGTATTACAAAGACTCGGTCTTTGTTGCATGAAAATCACTTTCCTACATCACAGGAGCAACTAATTCAGGGGGGTGTTTCACAAAGATCCTAAGTTGGACTTGACAGTAATGGAAGGCCGTTATTATCTTTGAAGATATTTTGTAAAACTTATTTTAAAAAGCATAAAATATTGATTCAAATCATTCATATTTTTTATTTTCAAGGAGATTTCAAATTCTTGATGTGGATTTAATGAAAAGTCTAAAATACTTGAATTTTTGCTTTTGAATATATTTTATTTTAAGGCTACAACTGGCTCTCCATAATGTTTAAGTCCAACTTAGAGTTAAATTTGATTTAGGATCATTGTGAAACACCCCCCTGATCAACTGAGAATCAGGTTCAGACTCTCCATTAATGCACTCACCCGGTATATGAAGGATTCATCTGACGAAGCAGTCCCAAAGACAAAGACAACTGTTACAACGCCTTCCAGAGTTTGATTGTCCGAGCTTCCAGTAGAGCAATCAATACTGTTTGAAACAAATGAACAGGTAAAAAATGACTGTCATAAAACAATGATTAAATCACTACTGTACACCTCCAAACTGGATTACGAGCTACATACATACTATAAGACAGGCAGCTATTTCTACCTTGAATCAATTCTGAATGTGTTGGCTCAGTCAGTAGAGCATCCGCCTCACAAACGGGAGGTCGTGGGTTCGAACCCCGGCCACGTCATACCAAAAAAAGATGTTAAAAGACGGGAGTTGCTGCTGTTTGGCGTTCAACAATAAGGGATAGAGCAACGTCGATCTGGCGCTGCTCAGTGGCTGCGGGGCTCATGATCAATTGGGCAAAAAGAATTTCCATTTTCGGTTTTAACTAATTTTGGAGTGGAGTTTAAAAGATTATTATCATTATTATAAATTTTTGTTCCTATAGAGTGCATTGTAAAATGTTGCTCAATCTAAAGTGCTTCCAGGCACCACTCTAAATTCTTCTGATTCTCTGTCAACAAATTTCAATTTTTCTCCTACTCCTCTGCATGTAATGGATGCTCAGATGTTCCAGTAAACCTAAGGGTTATTGTAGGTAATGATTTAAGCTGTCACCCTGTCGATGTAAAACTTTCCTGATTTCGACATCATTATATGAACACAACTTTTGTTTTTATGAGTAAATGAATGAATTATTTTTAGAAGTGTCATAAAAAAGGCAGCTATGCATTCTTGCTGAAAATAATGCATGGACATTTTTTTTGTTAAAAATACTCCATATCCCGCAAACTAAGAATCTTGCAATCTGATTGGTCTAAACGAGGTCATATGATCAATGATAGATTTCCCATCACTTCATGGCCGTGAGCTATATGTGCCAAAGTACTATCTACCTGAGAAAGTACTTTTGTAACGCAATTTTTTGCTGCTGCCCCATTTGCTCATATAAGCCTAGCAAAATAGGTTACGCAAAATGCCAGTGTTAAATTAGTACAAGTCAACGACGCTTAATTTCAAGCGTTTGAAAAGTCAAATGCGCGCGCATCAACTTTATTACATGCAAGCATGTTGTGCTTTGAACCTAAAATCGTGTTAACATGAAACAAATGCGCTGAAATAAGCGCAATCGATGCATATCATTAATGCGCGCCAAAAGCAAAACAAATTAAAACCACTTAAAATTTTGTGGCGGCGCGACTTGTTTCTAGTTTCTTACTAGCTCTAGGACCTAGACTAGCTGTAGCTGGGCCTAGATCTAGACTTTTTGTTGCTCCTAAACATTTGTCATTTGGATAATATTGGATTATAGACTACTGAGAATGATGGATTTACATGATTGTAAGTATTTTTGTTGACTTTGCCTTTGGATCCCGTTTTGTTTAGCCTTTTAGGCTTCAAGGATCATCATGAGTGATGCACGGGAGCGCCCGAGGTTTCAAGCTAATCTGTCTGCAGAATCAGAACACCGCAATCGAAAACCTAGTTGAATCTTTTAATTATGTAAAATTCATTTTAAATAGACATTGCCAATGTGGGATATAAAACAAATATTAACCTCCTTTACTCGGGCAATGGATACAAACTATCATCGCCTTGGTGATCTCGGGGCTACCATCATCCCTCGCCTTACGGCTCGGGAGGATAGTAGCCCCGAGATCACCTCGGCGATGATAGTCGTACCATTACCCTCGTAGTCTGTTAATATTTGCTTACTATCCTCTTTAAGAAATCCATGTTTCCTGAAGGGAATGTGGCTGCAGTACACAATATTCATAAATGCAATTTAGATCTGTTTCAGGATAATGATGTGATCCATCAAAGGCCATATTTTTCTCTTCAACATACCAAGTAGGTTTTTTAAAACTGTAAAAATGTTCTGATTACAAACAAAAAAGTGAAAAAGAACATGTTGAACTGACCTTATTCCTGGATTCAAACTGCCATCTATAATCAAGCATTGGACTCCTGCTACTGTAATGTTAACAGTCTCATTCTCCTCTGCGGGCAGGTTTGTACCGCTGATAGTCAGAGTAGTGTTACCCTCCACTGGCCCAGCAACAGGGAAGAGCTATTAAGTTTAATAAAATTCACATATATATATATATATATAATGATTTTAGAAATTGACTAGATGACAGTTATACGATTCATAGTTTTAAATTCATTGCTCCTCCTTACTGCCTTTATTTTTTTTACATTAATAACTGCAGAAGTTGCTCAAACTCTCTCTGCTGGGAATTGAATCTGGGTCTTACTAAATGCCTTAACCACTAGACCATGGAGGTGGACTGAGTGGTATGGGGCTGAGTGGTATTGGGCTACATCAGATACAATCAACAACAGACAGCCCCTTCCAAAACATAAGCTGTTCATTGTATTACTTTTATTTGAAGGGAGTGATATTAGTTTTTCTATAGGATGATTGCTCATTACCATTTACCATTTGCTTAATATGTTATGTTTTCTAATTTTTGAAACTTTGTATTGTGGGCGGAATATGGGTGATGTCTCCTCTAGTTATGATGATATCAATAATTTTAGACTGGTATTGTGGTATAAATTTAGTTCACATGCACAAAGTTAAGATGATCTTTCATTCAACATTTGTTATGGATGTTCTCTTCATACACTGATTAAAAAAAAAAAAAAAGAGAAATCAATTTGACTTCTTTCTTCACAATGACAATGCGCCCCCCCCTTTGATACACAAAGCTAATATTCACACATGATTTCAGTGAACATAACTCCATCAGAGTACTGATACTCACTTTAGTAATTTGAGGGGCTGGGCAGCTGTCTGATTGTCCTCTTCCAAAAAAGTCACCAGTGCATTGTTCGTCAATCAGACAGGACAAGGATCCGGTACACCATCCACATCCAATCTCTGCTCTGATCGACGTTGTCACACAACTACGGCAGTTCACTCCACTTACAGAGCAATTGTACAGGGTTACTGCAACAGAGAAGGAAGATTTAGGCAGCTTTAACAAAATGAAGTGCCATGAAAAGACGGATCCGGAATGTAATTAACCAAATTCTTGAAAATCATAATTTTGCCACATGCAGGAAATGGGGCTTTTTAAAACCTGTCTGCACTAGTTTGACCAGGATCGAGGGATTAGACCTCCCTGCATGGTAACTGAAAGGCGGTAATATCTCATCAAATCAGCTCTCAATTAACATAAGAAAAAGGTGATCATGGGGGACCAACGGATACCGCTTAGGCATTGTTTGCTATATAGAGGGCGCAAGTAGCTACAAGTAGCGCAGTCCCGCATTAAATACATGTTGTACCTTGATTAGGCTTAAATATTGTTTACACTTTCTAATTATACAAACTTTTATTCACCAACATCATTATCAACTGTCACATCTTTTGGATTCCGGATGTATCTGTACATATCACTACATTTCTCTAAAAAAAACAATTACATAACTCATAGATCTGCATACTTATTCCTCCCATTTCCCATGTCCATGGCAGACTAAAGTATATTAATGCGTTATTATAAAGGAAGAACTTGCATCTTTAATTTCAGTTTATCGTAGAACAAGAACAGCCAAGAAGCTGAGTCAGCAAACAGTAGATGACAGGTTTGAAACCCACCTTTTTCAATTTTTCTGACTTGCGATTTTCTTTACATTACAACCCCATGATCTTAAAAACTGGTAGTAATGCCAATATTTGTATTTTTCATTTTTCTAGGGGGGGGGGGGGGGGAGGCACAAATTAAATAATGTTCTTTGAAGAAGAAAACATTGCATTGTTTTCATACATGAAGCTCCTTGCTTTTGTCAAGCATACAGGGATGACCACTGTTAATGACAGAGAAGGAATGAACTAATTCTATAAATTCCTTTTTGGGACAACATAAAAGAAACTATATCTACAATTTATGTTTAGATGTATCAGGAAAGGGGCGTTACGTGGGGAAGAAAATATGAATAGAATCATGAAGTGTAAAAAAAAACTATTTTTACATGTATGAAAGCAAAATATGGCACACTTATAATAGTATAACTTAAGCTTTCACACAATACAACAATTCAATATAAACAGAAAAAATTAATATGGCATTCTCAGCTAGAATAAGCTCTTGGCTTATTCGTTTGATAAGCTTCAATTTCGCCATAAAGTTTGGGATATGTCATTTACATATAAATTTCATATAAGTACTACCTGTATTTTCTTGATTATCAAGGGAAAATCCAGCCATGTACTCCACACGAATGCTGACTTGTACTTCTAGACCATCAGATGGATCATAGTCATACTGAAAGATTAAAAGAAAAAAGAAAAGAAGAAGTATAAAAAGAAGAAGGAGGAGGAGAAGAAGGAAGAGGAGGAGGAGGAGAAGGAGGAGGAAGAGAAGCCAAGGAGGAAGGAGGAGCATAAGAAGCCAAGAAGAAGGAGAAGAAGAAGAAGATGGTGATGAAGATGGGAAATATATTAAGGCTGCCTACAAACATTCCAAGCACCTCACATGTCAACATAAATATTATGTGGTATCATGGTTGGCTGAATTGACAGGGAATCCCTATTACTACAACTCTAGCAATGATCTCACTTTCTGTGAACATTATGTATGCCTAGCAAACTGATAACAAAGGATAATAATACAAAACTTCTATTTTATCTACAAAATGAAATACCACGAACCTATCGAGTGCATTTTACTTTTATAATGTACTGGATACATGTATTTAAACAAAACATAACTTGGAAAATTAATAAATTATACAACTAAATGAGATTAGATATAACAAATGTTATTTTTAAAAGCAATCTGTAACATGATTAAAGGATTGGTCTTTTAAAATGATTAGTTTAATTTTAAATGTAGTAAGAATGACATTACAAGGAATTGTATTAATCCTAATATCTATATTAATAATATTGGTGTGATTTGAGTTGAATAAATCAAACTATTAGCTTCTCTTTGCCAGTACAGTTCAAAATCAAAATTTAAATTATCTTACTTACCACTGTTCCTTCGCACTCAACGGATGTACTAGTGTAACGAATTGCACTGACTTCCCTGAATGTCGTTCCATCTTTGCTCAGGATACATTTGTAATCCACCTACAAGGAATGTGGTAAAAGATTTGTTTTCTTCAAATGTACTGCAAATGCATTTCATTAATAATCCTTCTTGGTCTTTATACAAATTTTGCAGAAAAAATACAAAAGATCATGCATTTCTTTGGGAAGAAATATGGCATTAAGCTGCTTCTAAAGTTTCACTTTCAATGAGATATTTAAAATATAGAAAATACAACAAGAAAAACAAATATGAAGTATTACTACAACAATTTTGCCACAATGCAGATGCGATTTTTTTTCCCCTTCCATTTAACTCCCAATAAACAAAATCACGTGAAAATCACGTCAATATCAAGGTATCGACTTGAGGAGAGTTACGTTCTTCAAACACCGGACACTTACGTAAATGTGTTAATACGTTTAACACACGTACACTAAATCACGCAATTGTCACTGCAATATCACCATTATAATAACGTGATTATCCCTACCTTGGAGACCATGGTTTGTAAACCTAATACTCCCGTGTTTGTTTGGTCATGAAATTACATCTTCATAAACGAAATTATCGCGTCACAGAAACACGTGAAGCGTTAGTGATAGTTTTAGTCAAAATATCTGCGTGAAATTCACGTGAATATTACGAGGCTGACTTGAGATGAATCATGTTCTTCATTCACGTGAAATTTACGTCGAAGAGGAAATATGTTACTGTAACCCGCGTTCAACCCAATAATTACGCAAATGTTACACAATAAATGAACCAAAATAATGACGTTCTCATCCCGTTTCTGAACATCGTGTCTGAGATCCATAATTACGTCCAGGCGTGCCAAAAGCAGTTTGGGATTAGAGGGGATGGGGGGGGGGGGGGGGGGGGGGTGTAAACATCCCAGAAGAGAAAGCTAGTTGCAACTGGTCCAGTTGATGAACCAATTAATGCCAACTGGTAACCCTGGAAATTGAATTGGGCTAAATGATCCAGGCCAGTTAGAATTCAACTGGTCTAGCTGAGCAATTAGAACAATTTGGTAAAACTTCTAACCAGTTGAACAGCAACAAAACTTCAATACTGGTACGTCTGTATTTCCAATGTAAAGGCATTGGTAATAAGTAGACTTACATAATTTAATTAATCGAAATTTTTTAATATACTTGTATTTTATTGAAATTATTTAGTTCATAGTTAATGTTTCCCTTATTCATGTTTAACTAAATATAATTTATACGAAGTAGCGAAATGTCCTAATAACTGGTAATTTATATTTGTAGTATTTTCGAAATGAATTGCATATAACTAAATCATCAGTAATTAAGAAATATGCTGTAAATTCAGATAATTGTTTTAAAAACATAGATCTGCACGCACCCCATATTCAATATGCAAATTAATTGGTGTCAGCTGGTTCAACTGGAAATATGCCAAAAGTCAGTCATCAATAATATTGGTGCAACTGGAAATATGCACACTCCAGTTATCAACTGGTGCAATGAAAATATGCCAACAGTCATTTATCAACTGGTGAACATAGAAATATGCCAACAGTCACGGGATTATCACCACGGAACTTAAATGGTAACTGTGAAACCATCAAGACACCCAATAATAACTCATTTTCACACCTGGAAAACACGGAATACCCAGCTTATATTAATAATCCGTTTGAGTCACGAGATCATCACCGCGGAACTGCTGGCAACTTTGACTACCATTTAAATAGGTGTTTTTAAGACACTTAATAATGACTAATTTTTCACACCTAAAAGTCACGTATGCCCAGCTTAGATTAATTATCCGTTTGAGTCACGAGATCATCACCGCGGAACTGCTGGCAACTTTGACTACCATTTAAATAGGTGTTTTAAGACACCTAATAATTACTATTTTTTCACACCTAAATATAACGGATTCACACCTTAGATTAGTAATCAGTTTTAACTACGTGATCATCACCAAGAAAGTTATGGTAACTTTGAAACCATTTAAATAGGTGTTTTAAGACACCTAATAATTACAAATTTTTCACACCTAAAAGTCACGTATGCCCAGCTTAGATTAATAATCCGTTTGAGTCACGAGATCATCACCGCGGAACTGCTGGCAACTTTGACTACCATTTAAATAGGTGTTTTAAGACACCTAATAATTACTAATTTTCACACCTTAATATCACGGATTCACAGCTTAGATTAGTAATCAGTTTTAACTACGTGATCATCACCAAGAAAGTTATGGTAATTTTGAAACCATTTTAAAAGGTGTTTTAAGACACCTAATAATTACTAATTTTTCACACCTAAAAGTCACGTATGCCCAGCTTAGATTAATAATCCGTTTGAGTCACGAGATCATCACCGCGGAACTTATGGCAACTTTGACTACCATTTAAAAAGGTGTTTTAAGACACCTAATAATTCGTCGCTGTTTTCACGAAGTGACGGTAGTGAAAAAAAATTGCATTCACTTTGCGTTACGATTTTCCTCACTACCGTCACTTCGTGAAAACAAGGACGAATTACTTATTGTCACACCTAAATATCACGTATTCACAGCTTAGATTAGTAATCAGCGTGAGCCACGTGATAATAACCAAGAAATTTATGGTAACTTTGAAACCATTTAAAGAGGTGTGTAAGACACCTCAGAATTACTAATTTAATATAACCAGAGATTCACGGACAGAACAATAAAACGATTAACCGGTGTAAGTAACGTGATTATAACCATCGACCTTGGATAACCTGTGAAACCAATCGATAAAGGTGCTTACAAGACCAAATAATTTCGTATTTATCACCACCATCGGTTAACGGACAAAAAACTCGTTGCTTGGTCAAGTTGTTATTTGGTCATAAACACTTGATTTACAGAGGTAAGTGGAATCACGTTACTCCAGTCGCGTGATAAATTGGTGGTTTTTAGGTTAGATGAAAACGTGAACAGGAGTACCTTTTTTGTTTAAATGAAGGCACGTGTCGATAACGTTTAAATCTAGTTCAAAAGGCACCATACTTTAAAATCACTTAAAATACACTCCCAAAAGAGGTTACTTTTTAGTGTTTTGTTTATTGGGCTGTTTCCTAAAGATTCTTTGTTGACCACTGGAAATAACATACAATTCACAAGAAAACAACTAGCCCTAATTTTTTTCTTCAGAAGAAACAACGTTTCATGTTTCAGTTAACAAGAAGAAAGAAAACATAAAATGTCAAAAGCCAATAAATATATCATGCAAACATTTATGTATAATCTCTAATACACATCGTAGAAGTTTCATCTAGGATTTATTTGCATGGTAGTTTGCTAGAATCTTATTTCTTGTTTCAAAAGAGAACCATTGAAAGATGTCAAAATGGTTAAAACACTTCAATATGATTACAACTCAAGTTGGATACTTTGAAATATAAATTCTAGTCATCTTATTACCTAGACTACCATGCCTCACTCATATTTGACCATCCTCATAATCAAACTAATAAAATAAAAATTAAGAAGGATGATTAAATAATGCCACTTTAATCAACAACATCTCTGATGTCCCTCGCATAGGATGTAAAATGGAGGCATTGTTTGGTGTAGAGTCACCACCATTACCCATTGCACTCTTTTGTAGAAGAGTAGCAGGAATCTCAGGTGTAGTGTAGTGGTGCACCACACAAATCCCAATCAGTTATATCAGGAGGAGAGCTGGGAGGGGGAGGGGGGTTTCCAAAAATTCAGTTCACCTTCCCCCTCCCAGATCCAGGTGCAACCAAATACTTAATAATGATAATAATAACAAAAGATCTTCACCTCAGGCCCAGATGGGATGTTACTGCCGGTGAGGGATATAGCACGTCTCAGGCCTACAGGTATCAAGATTTCTGTCGACACGTCATCTAGCCGAGGACATAACATAGCTTCCTGTGCCTATATAAAGAAGCATAGTAATCAAGACGTTTAAGTGATGCATTAACAGTATAATGAAGTTTGATATTTTAGTGGTAAATGGAAGATCGAGGAATATTAATACTACCTGGTACAACGATAAAGACCTTTATATAAACAATATCTGGTATAATATTCTTTTCTTCTTATTCTTCTCCACCTTATTATATTTTAAGGAGATGATTGTGTTCAATGTGACAGTATTCCTGGTATGAAAGAATCTGCTCTTGGTGATTTATTCTTTGCTTTTTTATGGTACTTGGAAAAAACGCTAAAAGTCACAATAACATGAGTAACAGATTTTCTCTCAAGCAAAACTATTCATAGAAGTACTCCCTTGGTAAATATTCATCTACAAACAAATAATTCTATTCACCAATGAAATACTGAGCCTTAAAATTCAGGCTGGAGACTAGAAAATGTGTGTTTTACCAAGATAAAATCATATGTAATGGGGTAATGAAATAAAGTAATGATCATACCTTTTTTTTATACATACCGGTACATACATCTACTAAAAATTCACATTTTTTTCCTATTCTGATATCTATAACACTATAAAAAGTAAACTTTACACCCACTGCTCATTAGAATGAGGAATACAAATATTTAATTTAGGCGCCATTCTTAAGTATAGAGTAATTGAAATTCACAGAGTGTTAAAGAACACAATTACAGGTACTCTAAACAATAACATACTAAAAGCTTATCAGTTGTTTTATTAGACAAAAACTATTTACACAATTCTGGTTATCTCAACAAACCATGTGTGGTTTCCTGTACAGAAAGACCACCAGTCTGTAAAGACAAATTTATATTTCATTTCCCTGGAAAACAATTTCTCATCGAAAATTTGTATAGGCTCTAGTACTAAAGATATCTGTACACAAAGACTGCCTGCCTTTGAAGATTATCTTCCTTGAGAAGTATTTATACAGCGTGTCCCAGAAAAAAAGTAAAACAAATCAAGTCAAGTCTTTCGTCTTCTTTGTGCATGGCTGATCGTCAACGAAACAGAGTTAAGTCTTTTGTCAACTCTGTTTGTTGCTACGGCAGGCAGCCAGTGAAAACGAATTCGTTTAATCAAATTATGGAAATGCAAGCATTACTTTAAACAAACAGAACTTTGTTTAACCTGGCTCATTTTTCCTGATTGAGGTGTCATATGAAAGGGCAGAAAATGAACTTTCTAGAAATGTCATTTTCTCTTTGAAATTTAGATACCGCCCTAAAAATGACTTCTTGGTACCCTCTCTTCAAATTGTTTTTAATCACTCATGCATGAAATATGCATCATATGAGTTGCATCAACTGAAAGAGGAGGATCTAAGATTTAGAAATATGTGTCATTTATTAATTATAATTGCGATTAAGTTATGATAAAACATCGATAATTCTTGGTTTCGTTTTTTCTTGGACGCACTGTATAAGGTACAGGTTTCACTTACATTAACAATGATGTCATCGGGAGAACAGCTACTTGACCCATCCAAGGTACATCCGCCTCCAAAGACACACCAGTCACAACCAAAATCACTCATTACACATTCGGAACAACTAATGGTCAAGAAAATAGAATGAAAATGGGACAAAAGGTTATGGTGAAAGGAAAAATCCTAGTCCATGGAAATTGATAGCTTGCCAAAATCATGAAAATGGCGATATCTCCAGAAGCATTTCGGCCAACACAACAAATTTAGTATCAGACAATAGAGTTCAATTTAAGTACTTTAACCTGAGTGGTGAATCGATAGGATTGAAGTATATTTAGGCATGATTTTCTTTAAAACACTCACTTTGGGAGAAAAATGTGTCAAGAATTTTGGTCAAAACATAAATCTTTGCATCTAGGTTTCCTTATTTCACGCCTCAAGCATTTCATATTTGACTTTTTTAAAATTTTGATGAAGGGAAAAAATATTACCGATAAGAACTTCTCATGGCCCATTGAACAAGTGAAAGCAAAGCTATAAGGGTTTATAAAAAGTGGACAAAAGTTTCATGCCGCAAGATAATTGAATCACAGATGACATAATTTGTGAAATTTACCATGAAAATTGCCTTTGTTGACATTTCGTGAAGTTTCAAGTCATGAAGGTTAGCAGTTTTACAGCAGAATCAAAGTACATACATTACAGAACCAACAAGATGAAACATTTTGAAATCGCCATTAAAAAAATTATTATCAAAATTATGGAGCCAGTTTTGGTGGAACTCTCAGTGAACTTAAATGGAAAAAAATGAGTAATATCATGAAAACCAAGCTTTTTGATAAAAACTTTATTAACTCATTATCTAAAGGGAACTGGTTGATTCCTATATTAAACCTTATTGGAAATAAGATGACTAAGTTTAGTAACAACAAAAATGAAGACGAAAGATAAGAGGTTGGTTCCTCTTTGTAGACTGAAAAATGTATGATTTATGATTTAAAATTGTTTGTATCAATAGAAGTACCTTCATCGCATTGCAATGGAAAACATGAATTTATGATAACAAACATTCCTGGCATGACAATGTTGTACCTGTTTATTGCAGAGCACAAGAAGAAGTCAAAATCTTCCACCACAATGATATTATCTGTTGCACTAGAATGTATACCGAGCTTCATGGTAACAGAATCTACAGAAACAAAAAACAAATATGATAAAAATATGAACATCACCGAAACCGAAATCTATGAATTTCACATCACGTCATTCTTTGGGTACATTCTCGTAATCTTCTTACTTCTGGAATTTCATGGGTGTTTATAATCGAAGGACAAAGAGATCTTATTTTTAAGTGATTAAAGATAAAGGGCATTGGTTAAAGTTAAAGGAGGATATTTGGTCAACATGTGTAATATATTTTGACATGAAATATTCTTTACACTGAATATAGCATACATGGATTCCATGAAAAATGTGTTATTTAAAGCTAAAGACCAGTTATGGTCATGCGATTGCATTGTGAAAGAAACATTGTGAAATCGATCAGAAAAGGTTGATCATCTAGCATAGATGTACTGCAAGGTTCTGGAATCATCAAAATGATAAGAAATTTAGCCAAGTCTTCATGAAGTTAGAATCACTGTACACAAAAAGATGTATATGGGACTACACACACGTGCACGACACATGCATTTGAATCTCTCAACAGGCAAGAGATACACTAATTTACCAAATATATCAATTAGTAGGCGGTTTCCCGTCAACATTTTTATCATCATGTATTATTCAAAACATATTCTTTCACATGATTGGTAATAAGAGCTTGCATTTCATTTTTTGAAATTGGGGCGTTTCCAATACTGGTCTTTACCTTTAAATACTTTATAACATACACAACTTACAATGAACTTCCTGGTTAGAAAATTCTGGAGTTAAAAAAAAAAATCTGAACCCCCCATAAAACAATCTATACAAGTACTATGTCAGCAAGACTCTGCATTTTCAATGACTAACTATTCAGGAAATAACGTAACTTTTTTGGGGAAATACATGTATAACAAAAATTTAAAAATTTGTTGTGAATACAATATAAAGTACATCATTTCACATGTAAAAGACTTGACTGTTACAAACTGAACTGTAAACATGAAGTGTTATTTGCACACATTCAAAAGATATCAGTGAAGATAAAAAGCATTCATAGCCGATGAACCATGATCAAGTTACGTATAGTGCCCTCACACAATACAATCTTATTGATCTTGTTCTGTAGAATTCTAAAATGGGTTATAGACTGTGGATGGCCTTTGATTTTGAAAATTTGTCCCACTCTCACGTAATTCTATTAGTGTATTTTAAGGCTCGGTGCTATTGTAAAACCCTGTTTGGATGTGTGGGCGTGAACCTAAAAAAAAAAAAAAAAATGTACACATGTATTGACTTGCACTTGTGGGTAAAAAGTGCCCTATGTATACTCTGTGATCTTTGTATTGTAATTGTGATGCACACTACACATTAGTCATTTTATCTTGCCTCTACGGCCTTTAGAGTTGAAATGTTGCATCACGTCTTAACAGGAGCTTAAAGGTAGTGTATTTCTTTTGAAGCCAACATCAAATTCTGTAGAATTTTGCAGGAAATATGAATATGTCACATATGTCCTATCTATTTACATTCTATACTTCACTGTCAGACACTATTTAGTGACTGATTGACTTCTTTTTTTTCTTTAGTAATAACATACCTAAATTGAGCTGAAAAGGGTACATGAGCATTTCTTCTCATAATGTCCAAAATTAAGCTGACTGAATCTTTGCGCAGCATAAAACCTACTACCACACAGTACAATGGTCTGAAAATCTGACTATTTTCTACGCATAATTTTCAAAACCTGTTGGGAAATTCCTAACGGTCCATATATTTCCACATAAAGGCAGTTACCAGTTTTAATCTTTTCAGGGGATCAAATTTTTGGTTGGTATTAACTGTTGCTTACCATATAGGAATCACACAAGTTTATATTTTCAGCCCACAAAAGGACACACCCCCTTTAAGAGTTGAACATTAATCTGAAACCTTGCACAAAAAATCTACTGTATTTTTCATCACATACCATGCATGCTGTATTTTGACCCCAATCAAACCTATATAATATTATTTTTATAAATAGATTAGACACATTGTAGATGTGCTACAATGAAGCCAGATTGTAATTATTATCATCTTTGTTATTGGGCGTGGAGAATGTAAAGAGAGATCATATTTAGTATTCAGTTATCACCACCACAAACATGAGTAATACCAAACACGGAACCATAATTTGTAAGAGGAAATGATGGCCGATTATTATGATGGAAGCATTCCACACTATTGTCACAACCCACTGCACAAACACTACTGCAAACTTGAGCAAACACTACCAGACAATCCAGTGGAAGAACTCAAAGTATTCTTTATTACACATTACACAAACTTAAATGCTAAAGTGAGATTCATAATAAGGAAAGGTAACATGAATGCCTTTTCCACAAAGGCCTTCATTTTCCCCTAATTTTTTTTGGAGGGCAAAGCACACGGACACCCAGTATTCTGTACTTGGTTAATGACACAACTAAATCCAGAGTTTAAAAGGACTTGGTAACATTATTCAGATGAGAGAAAATGGTGCAACGGTAGTGACTTCAATGCTAGATATACAATTAAAGATAATCTGCAAGTTTGAGTGAAAACAAACCATTATTAATGACGAAACTTTGGAAAAGCTTAGCTGATAAATTCCTGAACTCTCCTAACTATATTATTCTAATTTAATTAAAGGTTAGGTGTATGTTAATTGTCACAAAGCAATTAATTGGCTCTATATACCATTAGAAACATTAAAGTGTTGAACTATTTGTAAAAGTGTGTCTTAGGTCTTATTTTCATGGAAAAACAGTTGGGAAAATTGGTTTATAGAATTTACTGTTAGAGGGTGTTGCACAGTGACACCTTCAAAGAAAACCATTAATATCTTTGTGGTTTAAGAACTTTTTCAGGATTGTTTGCATGTTAGAGGGTTACCAGAAGCAGGCGCCGATCCAGGGGGGCCGAGCGGGCCTTGGCCCCCCCCCTCCCCCGCAAAAAAAAAGAAGAAAAGAAGGGAAAGGGAAAGAGGAGAGAAAGAGAAAGAGAAAGAGAAAGAAAGAAGAGGAAGAAGAAAAGAAAAAAGGGAAGAAGGAGATCGGAGGGGGGCCGAAAGGGCCTTGCCTCCCAGGCTGTTGACCCCCCCCCCTCCCCAATCAAAAAAATAAGAGAGAAGGAAGGAAAGGGAAAGAAAAAAGGAAAAGAGGAGATACTAGTGTACTGATAGGGGGGGGGGGGCTTGGGGGAAATCAAATTCGCACGGTTTATTGCTAATTCCACAACGGTGGATTACAAATAATGCTGAAATGACATAATTTCCGAAATTTTTCCTCATTTTTTAGTAAAATATACGTTTGTATGTGTTCGTTGGAAAATGACAAATTCCTAAATTTACAGCCAGGCAAGAAATATGATTCTTGAGATTCCTACATGTCAGGGCCCGAGGTACGGCGGGAATCGGCGAGCCTCGAGCTCCCTCCACCGCCCCCCCACACTTTTTGTGAAAAAAGTATATTAAAGAGAAATAAAATAGAATGAGAGCAAGAAAGAAAGAATAGTTAACTGCCAGTGTTAAAAAATAATGAGGCATACAAATATGGTCATCGATCTGACCGTGATTAAATGCCTAAAACCCCTAAGCTTCCGGGGGCTCTGCCCCCTGGATTCCACCTAGGGCCCTACGGTGGCCCTTAGATTCTCATCTGACGGTAATTTAATGCCTAAAACCCCTGAGCTTCCGGGGCCGGCTCCGCCCCCTCGACCCCACCAGGGGCCCTAAGGCGCAGGCACGTAGCCAAGGGGGGGGGGGGGGGGGGGGGGACAATGGCCCCTCGCCCAAAATTTCCAAGCCTCGGTTGAACTTTTTAAGACCCCTTTTTTAGACCTCGATCGATTACATGTATGTGCCCCCCCCCCCCCCTCCCCCCCCAACATCAAACTCTGGCTACGTGCCTGCTAAGGCGGGCCCTTGAATGCTTATCTGACCGTAATTTATTGCCTTAAACCCCTAAGCTTACGGGGTCGGACAAGGTATCAAAAAATGTGTTTATCTGACCGCGGGCGCATAGCCGGGGGGGGGGGGTGGGGGGGGGGGTGGGGGGATCCCCCTAAATCGGAAGAGGACGTAGGAAGAAAAAGGAGCAGACAAAAAAAATCTTTGAAATTCAGACAAGAATTAAGAGTATAGAGAACGGTACAACGCATCGTCTTCTTTCTCTAATAATTTAATGAAACGTCAAAGCTTCGCGCAGGAGGGGAGGGGGGGGGGGGCTGAATTCAGACAAGGATTAAGAATCGAGAACGGTACAGCGAATCGTCTTCTTTCTCTCATAATTTTATGAAACGTCAAATCTTCAGTGCTTCGCGCGGGAGGGGGAAATCTGAATTCAGACGAGGATTCAGAGGCGAGAACGGTAATACGAATCTTTAATTATTTAATGAAGCGTAAAAGCTTCCGCGCTTCGCGCGAGCTGGAGGGGGAACTAAATTCCAACGAGGATTATTTTCCAGAAGGGTACAAGGAATCGTCTTCTTTCTCTAATGATTTAATGAAAATTAAAAGCTTCAGCGCTTCGCGAGGGAGGGGGAAACCTGAGTTCAGACGAGCATTAAGAGTCGAGAACTGTACAGCCAATCGTCTTCTTTCTCTCATAATCCTATGAAACTTAAAAGCTTCCGCGCTTTGCGCGGGAGGGGGGGGGGGGGGACCTGAATTCAGACGAGGATTAAGAGTCGAGAACGGTACAACGAATCGTCTTTTTTCTGTAATAGTTTAATGAAACGTCAAAGCTTCCGCGCAGGAAGGGGAAGGGGGCCTGAGTTTAGACAAGGACTAAGAGTCGAGACAGTACAACGAATCGTCTTCTTTCTCTAATGATTTAATGAAACGTCAAAGCTTCCGCGCAGGAAGGGGAAGGGGGCCTGAGTTTAGACAAGGACTAAGAGTCGAGACAGTACAACGAATCGTCTTCTTTCTCTAATGATTTAATGAATCGTAAAAGCTTCCACGCTTCGCGCGGAGGGGGAAAACTGAATTCAGACGAGGATTAAGAGTCGAGAACTGTACAACGAATCGTCTTGTTTCTCTAATGATTTAATGAAACGTAAAAGCTTCCGCGCTTCGCGCGAAAGGGGGAGGGGGGGGGGGGGAGGAGAATCTAAATTCAGACGAGGATTATTTTTTGAAAATGGTACAACGAATCGTCTTCTTTCTCTAATGATTTAAGGAAATTTGAAAGCTTCCGGAACCTGAATTCAGACGAGGATTAAGAGTCGAGAACTGTACAACGAATCGTCTTCTTTCTCTGATAATTTAATAAATCGTAAAAAAAAATTGCGCTTTGCGCGGGAGGGGTAAAACTTAATTCAGACGGGAATATTTTTCAAGAACGGTACAACGAATCGTCTTCTTTCCCTAATGATTGAATGAAACGTCAAAGCTTCTGCGTTTAGCGGAGGAGGGAGGGGGAAACTCGCCCTCCCTGCACCGACCCCCCGCCCCCCGCATTACGTCACTGTTGGTCACCATTACGTACCAATATTTGGCTCGCATAATTTCAAATTTGGGCCCCCCCCCTAAGAAATCCTGGATCCGCGCCTGTCGAACAAAGACAGTCAGACAGACAGACACACACACGCACATGTATGGGTAGCCTTTCATTGTTGTTGAAAATTAATTGAGAACACAGACCTATAATCTGACCACCTTTACATTGGTCACTGTTAAACCGCGTTTATATATATTCACAGTTATACTGGCTCTAACCTGTTCCATTTACCAAGTTGTTGAGCGGGTTCACGTTCGATAAAGAGCCAAACATATTGGCCCAAATTCACAAAGGAGGTTTGTCGACAAATCTAGGTTTATGTACGTCATATGACGCGTTTTGACGCGTTTTTTTACAAACCTGGTTTGTAAAAACGCGTCGAAACGCGTCATATGACGCATGAAAACCTAGGTTGGTCGACAAACCTCCTTTGTGGATTCGCCGGGCATGTATCTTTACCGTGCCATAGCCAATCATTGTAAAATCTCTTTTACAAAAGCTGCTTTTTATCTTTCAATTGTTCGTATTTATAATGGTATTTATGCCCTTGTTTGAGTTTATATAATTTAAAATCCTCCAGTGTTTGATTCACCCCTCTCTACATTTTATTCAACTTAATATTATGAATTCATTTTTCTCTTGAAATGAAAGAGATCAATATTTCGTTCGGCTTGTTGTGCAGAGATAAGGCATGGAGTCTCTTTTACTTTGTAAATTCTATTTTGTCACAAAACTGAATAACAAAGAGGTTGAAATTCATGGAGTGTACACATACACAATGGTATCCACTTTTGAATTGGAAGCGGTGACAAGAACAGGCGCCACACCACATTAGGGGAATCCCCCCGAAAATTAACTCTAAGAATACCAGGCAAGATAAAGTATAGGGTTTACGTGCAGGGTCTGTATAGAAGAGCTTTAATGGCACAGTGTGGGTTAACATTGCGAAATTAATTGTGCGTGAAATCACATCCAATCAAGCGAAAATACTCTATTGATCTGCACTAGACTTGAAAGGTGTTTTGCTCTCTTTCCAAACAATGTACATATCTGCCTTTCATGATGGAATCACAGATGATAAAGTACATTAACCCTTTACTGACATGCAACATACGTCATGTAACATACGTCATGTACGCGGGAAATAGTCAAGTCCACATTGCTTTTTGACTAAGAGAAAAGGCGTGTCTAATTCTGACCAGGTAAAAAAGTACTAGCAAAAGTCCTTAATTACTACAAAACTTAGCAGTGTTCAGCACAAAGCTTTCCCGAAATGAATGTATGTAACCGTTCTGACCGTGAAGCAGAAGAAGCTGGCTAATTATGCAATAGCTTTCAATGAGGGTAAAAATTGTCCATGAATTTACGAAATTGACTATTTCATGTAGATATTGTATAACTTTAGACCCCCACTGTCCTACTTGTAGCTACTTGCTCCCTCTATATAGAAAACTTCCCCAATCGGTGCCTGTTGGTCCCCCATGATCCTCTATTTCTTATGTTAGTTGAGAGCTGAGTTAATGAGATAGCCACCTGTCGGTGACATCGCTGTGTGGTCTAATCCCTTCTGCCTTCTGGCCCAGTAGTATTGACGGTCTTTAACATTTTTAATCGAGGTTTTTTACTTTCCTCGAATGTCTTCGTCAACGCCACATCCTTTCCATATTAGCCTACATAATATTCCTATCCAGCGGTTTTGAGGGTATTAGGAGAGTATTATCATTATACCAATTATATTTAGAAATTTATCGTCCAATCTCACAGTATAAAGGGTCAATAAAAATAGTTGTAAAACTGAAGGTGGTTGTGTTACATCCAAGATCACAATAATAATTCCTCCACTCTCTCTCTCTCTCTCTCACACACACAGACACACACACACACACACACACACACGCACGCAAACACACGTATGGGTAGCCTTTCATTGTTGTTGAAAATTAATTGAGAACAGAGACCTATATTCTGACCACCTTTACCTTGGTCACTGTCAAACCGCGTTTATGTATATTCACAGTTATACTGGCTCTAACCTGTTCCATTTACCATGTTTTTGAGCGGGTTCACGTTCGATAAAGAGCCAAACATTAGGGACTTTTAGATTTGCCGAACGACAACGTGGATTGCTACAATCGACGTCCTTTTAATGCACTGCCTTGAATGGACGTCACACGTATCAGTCTACGTAAATCTAAAAGTCCCTATTGTATCTTTACCGTACCATAGCCAGTCATTGTAAAATCTCTTTTACAAGAGTTGCTTTTTATCGTTTAATTTTTCTTATTTATAATGGTATGCATGCGCTCGGTTGAGCATATACAATTTAAAATCCTCCAGTGTTTGATTCACCCCTCTCTACATTTTATTACACTTTAATATAACGACTTTTTTTTTTATCTCTCGAAACGATAGAGTTCAATACTTCGTTCGGCTAGTTGTGCAGAGATAAGCCGGAGTCTAATACTTTGTGAATTATATTTGTCACAATCTAAATAACAAAGAAGATATTATGGATGGAGTGTACACATACAAAATGGTATGCCCCTAAGTATTTGAAGCGATGCAATGAACGGCAATAGTTTTTAATGTGGTTAGAAGTGTCCATGAATTTTCAAACTTGTCTGTATTGTATGAATTACAACATTTAAGCGAGGCACTGTCGTCTTAACCTCAATGTCATCTCATATGGAATTATTTCTTCTCCATAGCTGAAAGAAGCCTGCAATGGGTGCAGACGTCAAATTATATTGATAGAAAGCACATATTCAATAAATGAAAGAATATCTTTCATCAAATATACTCTATTTAATCGTGTCTCCCAAACATCTTACATATACAATGGTAAATTAAAGGGAAATGTATGACGGGTCAGGCTATTCCATTATCCATGGAAACAAGAAATGTGTTTGAGAGTTTTGATTTTGCTTGGGATCTCCCCACTAAGAACAAAGTCCCAAACCATTTTTCCCCTTCCGTCCGAGGGGAAGGGGGGCGTTCTACTCCCTACTTGGATATATATTTTATACCATTTTGTCTCTTTCCTTGCTTTCTCCATTTCTTACTTAACTATGCATCACGGTAAATATGTATACATATTGATAAATTCATGTCGATCAGGCCGAGCAGGTTCCCGTTCTCAGAGGACTGAAAATTAACGTCTTACTCAGGGGCGCTACACCGCGTTGACTTCTTTTTAACAGGGACCCCCCAGAAAGAAGACTTTGTAAACATGTACACTGTTGGTCATAATGGTGGAATAATGTTTTTTTTACACCGATTTATGGAAAGATTTTACACTGATTTATTCCTGCAATATCTACACTGTTGGTCATAATGATGGAATAATAATTTTTACCCCAATTTATTGAATGATTTTGACAATGATTTATTCCTAATAGATTTAGTATAATAGGGGAGGTAGTGAGCATTTTTGTTTTCCTCCCGAAAATTTCAAAATCGCGCGGGCCGAAAAGTCGCTCAGTGGGGGGGGGGGGGGGGGGGGGGGAGGGAGGGGGTAGGGACCACTTTTTTGTTTTGGCTCTCGACAATTTGAAAAATTTGCACCCCCTCCCTTGAGCGCCAGGGGGGGGGGGGGCCCATCCCACCCCCAAAAGCTAAATATCACGTGTTTTTACATGTTTTTTTCCAGGGGGGGGGGGGGGGGGGGGCTGGGCACCCCGGGCCCTCTCCATGGATCCGCCACTGTCCCTCTCTACATTTCATTCCGCATTTTCTTCTCGAAATGATAGAGTTCAATTCTTTGGCTAGTTGTAAAGAGATAAGCCAGGAAGCCTCTTTTACTTCGTAAATTATATTTCTATTCACAAAACTGAATAACAAAGAAGTTGAAAGTCATGGAGTGTACACATGCACAATGGTATCCATTTTTTAATTGGAAGCGGTGCCAAGAACAGGCGCCACATTATCAAAAAGGGGAATCCCCCCGAAAATTAACTCTAAGAATACCAGGCAAGATAATGTATAGGGTTTACGTGCAGGGTCTGTATAGAAGAGCTTTAATGGCACAGTGTGGGTTAACATTACGAAATTGTGCGTGAAATTACATCCAATCGTGCGACAATACTCTATTGATCTGCACTAGACTTGAAAGGTGTTTTGCTCTCTTTCCAAACAATGTACAAATCTGTCTTTCATGATGGAATCACAGATGATAAAGTACATTAACCCTTTACTGACATGCAACATACGTCATGTAACATACGTCATGTAAGCTGGAAAAAGTCGAGTCCCCATTGCTTTTTTACTAAGAGAAAAGGCGAGTGTAATTCTGACCAGTTAAAGAAGTAGTAGCAAAAGTCCTTAGTTACTATAAAACTTAGCAGTGTCGAGCACAAAGCTTTCCCAACTGAATGTTTGTGACCGTTCTGACCATAAAAAAGAAGAAACTTACCAATGTAATAGATTTTAAGGTACTATGTCCCATTTGAAGACCAAAACTAAAATGAAAAGGTTAAATTCCAACGGCGTTTGAAAGATAATAATAATTTAAAACTTCCTTTAAAAATAAAAGGGGGGGGGGGGGGGGCTTGAAAATGCCTTTAAGTGGGAAAATAATGACTTTTAGTTGTCGAATCGACTTAAGAGCTATAGAGCCAGTATTAAAGTAACAGTCTGATTTTCAGATCATTGTACCGAATGGTCGTACGTTTTATGCTGCGCAATGATTCATTCAGTTCAATTTTGGCCATTACAAGAAGTGATGTAGACAAATGCTCATGTAACCTTTACAGCTCATTTTATGTATGTTATTACCAAAGAAGAAAAAGCCAGTCAGTCACTCAATAGTGTCTGACAGTGAAGTCTAACAAGTAAACGGGTTTCCTTGCATAATTTACATTTTAGGGCACTGATAATGTTTAAATTTGCTCGGCTAGTTGTAAAGATATAAGTTTGGATGACTCTTTTACTTCGTGAAATCTATTTTGTCACAAACTGAATAACAGAGGTCATAATTTATGGAGTGTACACATGCACATTGGTACCCACTTCAGTATTTGAAGCGGTGCCAAGAAGAGATGCCACATTATCAAAAAGGGGACCCCCCCCCCCGAAAATTAACTCTAAGAATACCAGGCATAATAATGTACGGGATTCACATGTAGGGTCTCTGTAAATATATGCTTTAATGGCACTGTGTGGGTTATCATCACAACATTGTGCATGAAATCACATCCAATCATGCAAAAAAACTCAATTGATCTGCGATAGACTTGAAACGTGTTTTGCAATCCTTCCGAACAATGTACATATTTGCCTTTCATGATAGAATCATAGATAATAAAGCATGGTAACCCTTTACAGAGATACAACATACACAATGTAAGCGGGAAATATTCAAGCCTACAACGGTGAAGCTCAATATATCGGTATTTGGCAAAGGGAAAATACGTTTATCATTCTATCCAGGTTAAAATTCAAAATCCCTTTCAAAATTCTTTATTTACTACAGAACTTAGCAGTGAGCATAAATCTTTCCCAATTAAATATAACTATGTAACCGACGAAGCTGGTTAAAGGTAAAGACCAGTTTTGGAAACGCCCCAATTTCAAAAAATGAAATGGCAGCTCTTATTACCAATCATGTGAAAGAATGTGTTTTGACTAATACATGATGATAACATTTTTGCCGGGAAACCGCCTACTAATTGATATATTTGGTAAAGTTTATCTATTTGTATGTGAGAGATAAACGCACGTGTCGCGCACGTGTGCGTAGTCTCATATACATCTTTCTGTGTACAGTGCTTGTAACTTTACGAAGACTGGGCCAATTTCTTATCAATTTGATGATTCCAGAACCTTGCAATACACACTAATACTTATATGCTAGATGATCAACGTTTTCTGATCGATTCCACAACGTTTCTTTCACAATGCAATCGGATGAGCATAACTGGTCTTTATCATTAAGGCAACATTTTGCAACAGGGAAAAAAAATCATTGAATTTACGAACGTGTCTATTATTTTGTATGTACTGTATGCATTCACATTTGTAATCGAGGCTATGCCTTGATTACCTGAGTGTCATCTCTTAGGGGCGGATCCAGCCGGAGGGGGCCCAATTTGTGAGATAATTAGCAGGGCGGGGGGGGGGGGGGGGGGGGTTAGTGAGCACTTTTTTGGCTCAACGCGGGGGAGGGGGCGGTATAGACTTTTTTTGTTTTGCCTATTTTTTGTTTGCCAGGGGAATGAACCTCCCTGGAACCGCCCCTGTCATCTCCTATGAAATTTAAATAACCGAATTGATTTATGCTGCTCCTTGGCCGCCAGAAGCCCGGGTGCAGATATTCACATATTCAGTAAAATACGGAATGTCTTTCTTTCAATGTAATCTATTTAATTGTGCCTCCATAACGTCGTAGAAAATATACAATGCCAATGGCAGCTAAAAGGGAATTGTTTTAAGGGCAGGCTTTTCCATAACCCATGTATAAACAAGAAAGGCGTTTATGGATTTTGCTGTAGCTTGGAATTTTCCCACTAAATACAAAGTCCCAAACATTTGTTCCTTTCCGTTTGGGGGGCGTTTTGATCCCTTCCTGGAATGATATTCTCCATACGATTTAATTATGTATCTTTTATTGCTTCCTCCTTTCGATGTTTAACTATGCATCGTGTTAAATATTAATGCAAATTAACACATTCATGCAGGCGCGGATCCAGGGGGGGGCGAGCGGGCCTTGCCCCCCCCCCCCAAAAAAAAAAAAAAAAAAAAAAAAAGAGAAGAAAGGAAAAGAAGGGAAAGGGAAAAAGGAGAAAAAGGGAAAGAAAGAAGAGGAAGAAGAAAAGAAAAAGGGGAAGAAGGAGATCGGGGGGCCAAAAGGGCCTTGCCTCCCAGGCTGTTAACCCCCCCCCCCCAATCAAAAAATAAATAAAAGAGAAGGAAGGAAAGGGAAAGAAAAAAGGAAAAGAGGAGATACTGGCGTACTGAGGGGGGGGGGGGGGGGGGGGGCTTGGGGGAAATCAAATTCAAACGTGGTTTATTTCTTATTCCACAACGGTGGATTACAAATAATGCTGAAATGGCATAATTTCCGAAATTTTTCCTCACTTTTTAGTAAATTATACGTTTGTATGTATTTGTTGGAAAATGACAAATTCCTAATTTTACAACCAGGCAAAAAATATGATTCTTGAGATTCCTACATGTCAGGGCCCGAGGTACGACGGGGATCGAGAGCCTCGAGCTCCCCCCCCCCCCCCTCCCCACTTTTCTTGAAAAAGTATATTAAAGATAAATAAAATAGAATGAGAGCAAGAAAGTAAGAATAGTTAACTGCCAGTGTTAACAAAATAATGAGGGCATCAAAATATGCTCATCTGACCGTGATTAAATGCCTAAAACCACTAAGCTTCCGGGGGCTTCTGAGGCGAAACGGTAATACAAATCTTTAATGATTTAATGAAACGTAAAAGCTTCTGCGCTTCGCGCGGGATGGAGGGGGAACTAAATTCCGATGAGGATTATTTTCGAGAACGGTACAACGAATCGTCTTCTTCTCTAATGATTAAATGAAGATTAAAAGCTTCCGCGCTTCACGCAGGAGGGGGAGTGGGGGACTGATTTTAGACAAGGATTAAGAGTCGAGAACTGTACAACGAATCGTTTTCTTCCTCTAATGATTTAATGAAACGTAAAAGCTTTCGCGCTACGCGCGGGCGGGGGGGGGGGGGGGGGGACTGAATTCAGACGAGGATTAAGAGTCGAGAACGGTACAAAGAATCGTCTTCTTTCTTTAATAGTTTAATAACACGTCAAAGCTTCCGCGCTTCGCGCAGGAGGGGGAGGAGGAGGAACTGAATTATGACAAGGATTAAGAGTCGAGAACTGTACAACGAATCGTCTTCTTTTTCTAATGATTTAATGAAACGTAAAAGCTTCCGCGCTTCGCGCTGGAAGGGGGGGGGGTTGAACTAAAATCAGACGAGGATAAAGGGTCGAGAACGGTACAATGAATCTTCTTCTTTCTTTAATAGTTTAATAAAACGTCAAAGCTTCCGGGCTTCGCGCAGGAGGGGGAGGGGGAGAAACTGAATTTAGACAAGGATTAAGAGTCGAGAACTGTACATCGAATCGTCTTCTTTATCTAATGATTTTAATGAAACGTAAAAGCTTCCGCGCTTCGCGCTGGCAGGGGGGGGGGGGTGGAACTAAAATCAGACGAGGATAAATGTTCGAGAACGGTACAACGTATCGTCTTCTTTCTTTAATAGTTTAATAAAACGTCAAAGCTTCCGCGGGAGGGGGAGGGGGGGGGGGACTGAATTTAGACAAGGATTAAGAGTCGAGAACAGTACAACGAATCGTCTTCTTTATCTAATAATTTAATGAATCATAAAAGCTTGGCGGGAACCTGAATTCAGACGAGGATTAAGAGTCGAGAACTCTACAACGAATCGTCTTCTTTCTCTAATAATTTAATAAATCGTAAAATTTTTCACGCTTTGTGCGGGAGGGGAAAAACTAAATTCAGACGAGAATTATTTTCGAGAATTGTACAACGAATCGTCTTCTTTCTCTAATAATATAATGAAACGTCAAAGCTTGGGAGGGGGAAACTCGCCCCCCCCCCCCTGCACCGATCCCCCCCTCCGCATTACGTCACTGTTGGTCACCATTACGTACCAATATTTGGCTCGCATAATTTCAAATTTGGGCCTCCCCCCCTAAGAAATCCTGGATCCGCGCCTGACCAGAAGTACAGTAAAAGGAATATATTAAGTACAAAAAAGTACATACATTTCATACAAAAATTACAGAGTTTTACTTTTTTCATAAACTTTGAACAATGTTACCGGTTCACTGACACTTTAATACTGGATTTTCTCTACAGGAATTAAACTTGAATGTCACACATTGACTATGGTATAATGAAGGGGCTGTGAAATGGTCAGATCTAAAATCATTCGGCAGAAAGAACAGCTTAAAGGTTTACCCTGAGTTAAAAACTGAAATTCTTACAAATATAAATTTGCAGGAAGAATTACAGCCCACCTAGGCCGAAATTCCGGTTGATACCAGTTGAAACCAGTAAGGATTTCCAACCGGTATCTACTGGTGTGAACTAGTCTCAACTGGTACCAGTCGAGACCAGTAGATACAATTTGGAAACCAGTAGAAATACCAGTTTGAAGTCGGACAAATAGAATACCAGTTGTTACTGGGACCAGTAGATTACTGGTCTCAACTGGTACCAGTTGGAAACCACTAGAATTTACAAGTTTGACCTAGGACCAGTAGAATACCTGTTTAACTGGGACCAGTATCCAACTTGTACCAGTTTAAACCAGTAGTCAAACAGTATATTCAACTGGTTTTTAATATTAAAATTGAAACACTGCTAACTGGGACCAGTTAAAAAACCAGTTGATATCTGAGACCAGTTGAAAACCAATAAATGATTTCCAGTTGATTTACCAGTTGAAAACCATTTCAATGTATCTTATGCATATTCATGATTTATTTCAATGTTTTCCCAGAAAATATAATTATCATGATTTGTCAAGCAAATGTGACAATGCACATCAATTTGTGATTTATATTTTCTTAGTCAATCATTGACAAATATATTATATATGTCTGATCATGTTTAACATCTAATTTAAGACGTAAAAATAGATATATTGATATGTGTAATTAATAACCAGGAAACAACATGTATAATTTTGTATATATGTATGTACAAGCTCCAACTTCTTTCTTACTATGCCGATACTCATTTGCAATCCACTTTAAGTGATCTTTGTGATGGGGTAATTGCAAGAGTTTATATATATATGGGTCTAGTTTGTGACCAGATGCCCATATTGATTATTGATTATCAGTTGATTACTGGTCTCAAATGGTATTCAACACGTTTTCAACTGGTAAATCAACTGGAAATATCAACTGGTATTCAACTAGTTTTCAACTTTTTAATCAACAGAAAAAATCTACTGGTTTTCAACTGGTAAATCAACTGGTCTCAGATGTCAACCGGTTTTTCAACTGTTTTTTCAACTGGTACCAGTTAGCATTGTTTCTTTTTTCTATAACAAAAACCAGTTGAATGTACTGGTTTCAACAAGTACCAGTTGACTACTGGTTTTAACTGGTACCAGTTGACCAGTTGCCTACTGGTTTCAACTGGGTTTTCTGAACAAGTCTTGTAATCTACATTCACAGCAGGCATTGATTATGGGGTAAATGAAGTGCATGGCAGAGACCATGATGTATTTTACATATAACACCTGTTAATGGTATTATCAATCTATCTTACATGTATAGTTATCAACTAAATTATTCATACCTCTTGTAAATTTGATGTTATTTGTGTATTTTGTAACTCAAGGATGAAAGGTGGACTAGTTGAATTAGGATCTTTGTCAAATTTGTTGAGTTGTAAGCTTTAATATATCACATTCTGAAGAAACAGAAATTGTGAAAACTCAATTTTTCACATACTTAAAAAGTTGCAAGGGTTGGTAAAGGTATGAATAATTTAGTTGTTAACTGTATATATATGCAGTGCCGTGACTGGTGCCGATACAATGGATTCAGAAGAATAACTGCTATAGTTTTTGTCTATTAGAAATACTTTTGATTAGAATTGCACAGCTTTGCAAATGACTGAAACTAGATACACCTTGACAAGTAACTTTACTATATGACAGAATATTTTGAATAACAAACGGAAACAATGAGTGTATATGAAAACTGTTTTCTAAATTTCCCATTCTTTGCTGGGGTATTTCCTCTAACCTATTGAAGGTGAAAAAAACTTTCTTTAATGTGCATATATAATATACATCCCCTTCAGTTTGACACATTTTATAAGGTCTAGTGTTCAACAGCTGAAATAATAGTGCAAAACTACTTCAGAAATTTGCGTAAGTGGCAATCTACTTAATCAGGAGGGAAGTGAAACTTAAATTCATGGGACAAGTATCCATTTCAAATATTATAGCCGTGCTTGTAACCATTCAATTGGTATGACAGTGCATGAAAAATATATTTCACAATTAAAATAGAAAAAAACATTTTCTGTGATATTTTCTCGCTATTTCGACTAGGGTCGTGCATTACAATAATGCATGTGATATTAAAGACAAAAATTAATACCATATCAACTAGTAATAAATATGAAAGCTACTGTGAAAAAAATAGATAGTTAAATTGTTTTAAAGATAAATAATACAAATGATACTGAATAATAGTAATTCAATGTTTTTGTATACCGCATAAAACAATCAAGTAGGCATAATTGGATGTCTCTATATGCGCTTTACAGCCGACAAAATGAAGTGAAAAATTGATTTTTCTTCCGTGGGCACATCGCACTGGCTTTAAAATATTTGATTTGTCATGAGGACTCCTAAAAGATATAGCTTGTGGGATATACCCTTGAATCCTACTCAAGGCCATTCAATATTGTATGAATAATCCCAAATTCGCATTTTTTGCATTTCGGCGCGTCATCTATTGGATGTAACTGATAGGCCAAAATCCAACTAAACCGGGGGAGACATCAAATCTATGGTATTTCCAAATTTTTTCGTAGTTGGGAAGTGTGGGAATAGTATTCTCATGCTTCAAAGATTAAAAAAACCACGGCAAAGCAGTTCTTAAAGGAATATATTGGGTATCTTTGTCTAAATCCTGGATTTAGCTCATGTTGCAATCATAATTATAAACCTTTAAGTCAGTCAGGAATCCCATGACTTCTACAGCTGATTACCTGTCTGATTATCAAGATATTTATGATTCGAATTAGAAATTTAAAAACAAAGTTTTCCCACTGTTTTTTATAACACTGCAGTCTACCGGTATTGGGGAAAATGAGTACCGGTATGGTAAAACCTGTCACTCAAAGATTTTTACTTTTTTGAGGCACTTCATGATCATTTTGAAACGCAATTTTTTTTAGGGCTTCAATATTACACCATACCGCAGACACTGATAACACGTAGGGCCATGCATCTCAGATTTGTAAAACTGGGAACATTGTTAAACAATGCCTTAAAGGCCCGAGACTTCCCACTTCCGGCTTCGTGATGTTGAGTATTTCGTATGAGCCATCATGGATTTGGGCCCACCCGTTTCCTCTGATTAATGGCACAGCATATCACTAATGCCAAGAATTGCAGACAAATTTGAGTAAAAAGGATTGCACTTACTTTCACCATCTGGTATGACTGGCCTGTCACCTTCTGCAGGTGTCATGCAAGTAAAGTTCATTCCATTGATAATCGTGTCGGTAACAACTTCATCAAACCGACAGGTGTATTCAGATCCAGATTGAATGGATGGTAGCTGAGATACACTGAATGAAACCTGGAAAATACAAATACAAGGCACATGATCAACTTGGTTTCGAACCCAGGATCTCCAGGTTACGAGAACATCCAGCGTGTTTCTATTAGTTATACTGAATTTATCCTGTTAATATGTTTTCTAGAAAATAGAAAATAATACCAGGGAATGGGCAGTTTCTATCTACCCGTATTATCCGGATAAATACACTGCTCCGATTTAGCGGGTTAAAAGGCTGTGAATAAACGTTCATCAAACTTAGGCCAAGTCAACCGCAAAGTATTGTGGGACTGCTAGGTCAACCTGGGATTTTAGTGTCGGGGTAAAATATTCTGATCACATGATCACTCCGATTTCCGGTTTCTCTACGTTTTGTGCACTCAGTCAGAACGGCGTGAGTTTTTACTTACGTTATCCGGTTAGCTTCCCCTGAATCATCCTTCTAAAAGAAGGATAATTTTTCCCGTGAACACGTCACAGCTCGGGATAGTAGCGGAGAAGGTCAGTTTCTATTAGGCAAAATTTATCCATTATCGGCCATTAACCGGATAATGGCTTCTAATAGAAACACACTAATTGATCTACTAAAGAGCAACTAAGTTTTTATGATTCTAAGAATATCTTTCATCAACCACTATTTCTTAGATTACATCTTAGCTCATATTTTATAAATCATTTCATTGCTACCAAGTTTACAGATGTACCGGTATAAATTGTCAATTGCAATTTTATGAGACAATTTTTCTAGCACACTTCCCCTTTTGCATTGTTCATCTTCCTACGAACGATGTTCCTTAATAAATATCTTCACAAGTTACACACGTATGAAAATGTCTTAAATATGAAGAAAAGAGGCAAACTTTCCCTCTCAAAGTAAATTAAACGTTCATTATGCCCATGAAATCACTATAGGCGAACAACACAATATAAAAGTATCATATTCTAGGATGTTTAGCTAGCCCTGCGCAGCTAAGGAGTGCACGAACATTAACTGTGGAACGTCCTTAAGCCTGTCTGTACTAGTTTGGCCAGGATGGATTAGACCACCCAGCATGGTCACTGGACAGGTTGTTAGGATCATGGGGGACCAATTATGGTCACCGATTAAGCATTGTGTTCTACATAGAGGGAGCAAGTAGCTACCAGTAGGACAGTGTGGCTTTAAACAAGTTCTATAGAATTGAGCCTATAGCTAAACTATGCTGGCTTGTTGCAGCGCAGGAGCCTACATAGTCTTACCTCTCAGAATCCCTGGTACACGTTACAATTGACAAGGCTTTGTGCCTTAAAATGAGTGAATGCTGGTGGGGGGGGGGGGGGGAGACACTTACCAATCGAGAAGCGCTGTCTATATCCTGAGAAAGAGGATCCAAGTTGTTAATGGCAATGCAGTCTTGGTTATACTGAAGCCAGTTTAAAGGGTCAGTATCAGAATCTGAACATTCGTTGGATCTACTACACCTGTATTGCAAAACATAAAATGGGATACCTAATGAATTTGGGCAAGTAAGTCCAAACTAGTTTGTCCCATATACCGCATCTGAGATTTAAGTATATCAGGGGAGTGTTTCACAAAACTTGTCATCAGTGACAAATGACAGTTTTTGTTATAAGCTACTGAAATCCTTGCTTCTGATTGGTTATCACCAGATTTGTCACTGATTTGTGTCATTTGTCATTGAAAAAAGTGCTTTGTGAAACGCCCCCCTGATTTGTGTATCAAGTTTTCAGCTCTACTGGAGCTTTGATCACTCAAATTACCAAGAGAAATGAAAATACTATGTCAATTCATGTTCATGATTCTATAAATAAATAAATAAATAATCGGTATCGTATTGAACATACATGTACCTTGGTCTTGCCATAAAATCTGTGTCAAAACAAATAAAAGTGAATATACACAAACATAGATTGTTACATCATAATACATATATGTAGGCCTACATGAGTATTTCCAATGTTTTGTTTTCAAAAACAGATTGTCAATGAAAGCATGACAAGTATGATATTTTGCAACATTCTAAAATTCAGTCCAACCTGCTGTAACAACCACCTGTACATAAAGACCACCTACTTGTACCTGTAGAATACCATTTTCTCTTCGCTCTTGGATGGTCTTTATATACAGGTTTCACTGTAATAATCATGAGATTTGAAGGCGCTTACTTTGTTTCCAATGTACACCAGCCACAGAAAGGATCTCCGTCGTCATTGGTTGGTCCGAGGCATTCGTCACAGCTTGAATACTGGTTACAATTGACGACAGCCAGTTGCATAAGCTTTAATCAAGAAAGGATATCAAAAATAAGTCTTAATTCTCATAAAAGTCAAAACTTGGTGTACAGGTACCCATGCATGATTGCCTGTATGTAAACATCATTAGAGAGCTATTAGGTATGTGTGTTCATAAGAGCCATATGTTAATATTTTGCAAGCAAATCAAAATTCTGGTAAATTTTTACTTCTTAACATCAAATTATAAGAATTTTTCACATGTATAATTGCCCTTATGTTCCTTGGATGGGGTCAAGCACAAATATAATTTGCATATCATTAGAAAACATGAAGAAAAATTACCTACAAAAATATGATAGATTCATATGGCTACAGATTCAAAGTATAAAGGGAAACAAAAATTTCAGATAAAGGAGGCTCTTTGGAAGTTAACTCAAAGTTGGATTTGTACCAGAGTGTACATGAGCATACATGTAGTCTGCTACCATTCTCTTTTACATTCATCATTTGGGTGTTTTAATATGGACCCCCGAATATACACGTACATTGCAACAAAATGTATTTCCATGGTTTAGTCTAGTTGAAAACCTAGCTACAATTTGTTGCATGTCCCCATTTAATTTTGAAGTAATTGTGTTTCCATCAGATGCACCTGCTAATCTTGAGCATGTCATCTTCATAGCAGCTGTTCTTCATTAAACATTTTCTTCCATGGGCACATTTCATGTTAACATGAAAACATTATCCAAAAGAATCTTCCTACAACTATGGCCTACAATCTGCCCAGTTATGAACTACACTGTACATGTAGTTGCCAAAATTACTCCAAAATTACTCCACAATGACTCCAAACCTATCAATTCTCAGCCTTTTTGTTACTAATACTGTATATTGTTGTTTGGTGTATTGTCGGTCTGGCATCATTCTCATTGGTATGATTCAGGTATTACACGATTAGACACGTTGTATTTCATAACACTCATTTTTATTTAACTTTGGCTTTTTGACTTAGGGGATACTGGCGATAGCAAGAATTTGTCATTATGTGAGTCAATGGTAAAATCGTGAGCTTCCGCGGGTGAAGTTATACATTAGGCCCTCACGAAATTGATTACCGGTATTAAGCTTGAAATGTGGCATTCCACAGAATTAAACTTCATAGAAATCAAATTTCAGGATATGATCTTGATAGAATTTTGACTTATTCCATTTGAGATTGAAGTTCGGCAGTTTTGGCCTATTAAACATTTTGGCACTCTAATGGAAATAAGCTTCTAAAAGTGTCATGCAGGTAAGAATCTGCTTGAGAAACAAATGCTAAAGGACTGTATTCTTCTTATACAATAAAGATAGCACAATTGCCCACAAATCTCACCAGTTTACATCACATCACAAGTGATGTTGTAGAATGTAGATAATGATATTTTGAAACATCTACACGTGTGTACAAAAGAAGATGTTGACTTGAATAATAGCAGATCAAAGGATGCTTTGCTTCAAGGGGAGGGGGCATAATGTAATACTCAAAACATTTGACAATTAAGCAAGCAAAAAATAAAGCAACAGCAACAACAAGAATCAGACAAATGAATGATGCAAAGAAATTGAATGAAGAAATGCATGTACACTGTAGGTTATCAAATTTGGCCATGGGACACATGCCTCAAAGATATTATAAAAGAATTATGCAAGTAATTTGTAATTAATCCCTTAATACGCCACTGTACTCACTGATATTGAGAGAGTTTCCAAACATAACAAGAGAGATGATGTTGAACTGAAATGGAATGTTATTTTATCATATTCATACCTCCTTGGTGGTCAGAATATACAGCTCCTCACTATCCTGGTGATATGTACATCATGTAAGACATTACCTCCAACATCAAAATTGATCGTCTCGTAAAGTCTCCCAGTATTGTCAGGCTGTACATGAATCTGAAAGTTTAACCACAAGATATGACACAATAACATCTTCTTCTTTCTTTGGTTACATAGGAAAATATTCTACATGAGTTCATCTATAATTTTTGTAATGACATTTCATAAAAACAAACAAACAAACAAAAAACATGATAACCCTTTGAATCAACAAACAAGGTGTAGACACAAACAAATAAACACATAAATAAATGTATAAATAAATGCATAAATAAATACGTAAAAAGAGACACAGAGAGAGAGAGAGAGAGAGAGAAAGAAAGAGAGAAAGAAAGAAAGAAGAAAGAAAGATACAGAATACACAATACATCTATTAGTGTTCAACCTTTCTATTTTGTCAATATTTTACATACCGGTAGTTATCTTTCTAGGTCTATGTATTAGGTAAATTGTCGTCATCACTCTCTCTCAAAATTTTGTTCAATTAAAGGCCTAAAAACTTATGATATATGTATACAGGGCGTATCATAATAAAGGATATTGAAGTTTAATGACGATTTATATGAAACTACTGATTTCATAATCAAGCATTTTATGTCTGTTGTAAAGGACAGAATGTCCTCTTTTTAATGACACCCCGATCATATTACTACTGTCACAGTTGACTGAATAACAAAGCATTGCTGTCCACCATGTGAAAGGTGCACTGTGCCAAGTTTGATAACATTTCCTTCTTAGACAAATAATCCACTCATTGTTCAGCATTTCAATATGTCTGGGCTGACACAAGCACTAATCTTTATAATTTATCTGTGAATGCTAACTTGTCACAGTGCACCTTTCACATGGTGGACAGCAATGCTTTGTTATTCAGTCAACTGTGACAGTAGTAGTATGATCGGGGTGTCATTAAAAAGAGGACATTCTGTCCTTTACAACAGACATAAAATGCTTGATTATGAAATCAGTAGTTATCATATAAATCGTCATTAAACTTCAATATCCTTTATTATGATACGCCCTGTATACATATACATGTACTACTTCGTAGAACAATTTTTTTCTTTGTAACTGCTCTGGATAGGATAGGAGTGGAACTGCAATATTTGGCGACACATAGATTGGTTCTTGAAAGGAAAGGATCGCAATAGAGTACCGAAGCTGTGACGTCATACAAATCTATTTTTAGAATTTCTCAATTTTTTCTTCATTTTCCGAAAGAGCATCAAAAATAATGTCCAAATGTCGAAAACCAATTGAATATGTTAAGTATTGGCTGAGATATGACCATCTGAATAAAAAGATTGCCTATAGGAACTCAGTGTTATATTATGCTCTGGCTCCTACTCAGAAAAGAAATGTCAGTTGCTTTGTTATCACAACATCTCTTTCACTGTTATACTGTGCCATAGTACTTCACAGTGAGTACTTTGGTGGACATATCCATAAAGTATCAAGTATTGAGGTGTTACAAACATGAATTAACATGAAATAAATGATCTACATGTAACATCATTATGTCGTCTTAGCCAAACTCTCTTACAATTATTAGATGCCTTTTGGGCTAAAACCTCATAATACATACATGTATATATGTACAAAATATTAAGAATATTAAAAGTATAATAAATATAAAATATATACAATATATATATGTATATATTCATGTAGTTGGACTTACCCATGGGCATCGAGTACATAACCTTTATGTACACGATATGCTCTGTTAATGATCTACACATCACTGTTAGCCCACAGAGTTATTTGAATATCACCTAACGTAAAAGAATCATGACTGACACTGTATAATGATCAAATAAGTTTGTATTTAATATAGTACACATTTTTTTCTTATTTTATTTTATCTTGAAATCTTTTACCAAATGCACATGAAACTTGCATACTAACTTAATAAAAATAAGAAAGAAAATTAATTAAGTAATATTACCTTGCTGAGAGTAGCATTTGATGTTGTTGAGGTGGTAACCAAGCAACAGTTTCATTTCCTTTATTAAGGGTGACGATAGAGGAATGTTGTCCAGGAAGATCTGCTGCAAGAGGGTTTCCAATGAGGGGACTTGTAGCCTGTGCATGTTTGTAACTGCTACTGCCATAACTGCTGTCACACTGAAGATTTGCCTCAATAGTTTCTCTAGTGATGGACTGGCGATAACAAAATTACATAATATGTACATTAAATTCAAAACAAAATATTAACTGAAAAAAGACAAATGCGTCTTTGTCTCCAAAATGCCTCAGCTGAAATTCAAGGCTTGAATCATTCTTGAAATATCACAGTGTTAACAAATATAGCCTAATCTACATCTAATTACAAGTACCGTAAACTTATTGTTACAACTTACGACCTTTGACCTGACAATCTCAAAATCTGATAATTTCTCTCCCTCATTATATTTGGTGCCCGCCCCCCCCCTCCCGCTCAGTGTTATTTAGCGTACGCGTATGCATGTTCCCTCCCTTTGAAAACACCCCCCTAAGTCTGGTGTGTAAAGTCAATACGGGCCGATTTTGTGTGTATTACGAGCCAGACATTGTTGCGTGAAAAATACCCATTTAACAGAGATTTGGGGAACATGAATCCGGTCCCTTCAGTGGGGGGGGGGGGGGGGGGGGGGGGGGCGGGGCGGGTTTGGTGATGCATACCAGTCACCAGGGCTCAAATTAAATTTTTGCCCACGGGGGTTCTTTTAGTACTCACAAGGGCTCTTTATTGATACAAATTTTCATTGAATTGGTACCCATGTTACTCCTCAATTCTTAGCTATTTCATCATTATCATTTATTTAAGTCAGCATTTTCCCTCTTACAAATTTACAAGTTAGGTTACATACATGTAGCTGTTACTGACTTTTATCCCGTGATGACATTCTCTCGATTTCTTCCCGTTCTGCACATTATTTCCTCCTCATTATTCGGAGCATGCCAGTCACAATTTTTTAATGTTTACAGCTAAATTAGCTTAAATTTGAAATAGTTGCTGTGATAACAAGATTTAAAAATAAAATTTAATTAGATGTACTGCTTGTATATTGACTCACTGACTTTTGACCTTCTTAACCCCAAATCTACCCGGTTTGTCTCACTATGGTGATGCATACTAGTAGCAAGTTTGAAGTTCATGGCTCAATGTGATAATGCGGCTAAAACCCTGAAATTTCATGTAAATTGTCCTTTATGACCCTTTAGATCTCCTTACCCCAAAATTCTTGTGATAACGAGATAGCTTTGAATGTTGGGCTTCCTAGATGTACCGGTAATTTCAATTTGTAAAGAATTTGTTTTGGCTTGCAACCTGTTTGGGTTTTATCATCATTGAATACATCAAAGAATTTTTTTAATATTCTTTGCTTGGATGTAAAAAAAAATCAACAAACTAAAAGTAACCATGTCTCAAAACACACAACTAAAGAAATACAGTTACATGTACATGTATGGTAAACTTCGTACAGTAGGCATGGATGAATTAAACAAATTATTTTGTACTTCTTAACCCCCCCCCCCCCCCCCTCTATTCCAAAAGTTAGAAAAGCATCTTGAATATATGTCTCATACAGTGGATTTTATGGTTTATGGTATGTTCGTTCCATAAATATTAATGAGAAAAGGGCATTTCATTTTAGTGATATCAAACAGAATGAATTCATGCTCCAGTAAGACCACTTCTCCACATCTAGCGATAGTCTAATAATTTCTCATGTTATTCATTGTTGTAAGAATGAGAAACCCATTGAAGTAACAATATTTCTTTGCAAAAAACAATGTGAAGAACAATAGCCAAACCCAATATGCAGACTTAACCCGTTTGCAAATACAACTGGATATGAACACAAACTGTAAAACAACAAAAAGAAAATAATGTGACTCAGGGCTAAACCTCCAAAATATACTGGTAGGCAAAATAGATATTTGCTTTAATGCAAGTTTTGGGAAATTTTGAAAATTGGATGGATAGTAATTCTTTAAAATTTTGATATATTTTGATGCCCTTGTGGATGTATTATAAGCACTAGAAAATCTATTCTAGCCCCTAAAACACTTCTGCTTTCGAGAAATTGAAAAATCAAAATTTACCAGTGCTCCCGGTAAATTTCAATTACAGTATTTCAAATAGCGCCTAAGGCCATTCCATTGTAGCTGCGACCATGAAAATCTCTGAATATGCAGTTTTGATAATTTCCAAACGGGAATAGCAAATCAGTCGATTGTTATCAAGAAACATTGTTTTAAAGCTAAAGTAATATCAGTCTTGAGAGGGAGCTATACAATATAAATTATTTATAATTTCATCACTTTAGACTCGATTTCAACTGCAATAACGATCATTGAATATTGTAAAATCGAAAAGCTTCTAATATGTTCATTTAAACCAAATTCATGACCCCATACCAAACTTTGTATTACCTTTAATAAAACTATGTCCCTTTTGCAGCCAACATCAAATTCTGTAGAACTTTGCAGGAATTATGAATATGTCATGTATGTCCTATCTGTGAAATTTAAACGTTAATAGCAGTGTCCTAAACTAATATTCAAATTATGCAAGGAAACCTTTATACTTGCTATATAGACTTCACTGTCAGACAGAACAACAAACACAAAATGAGCTGTAAAGGGTACACGTATTTGTCTACATCAATAACCCACTTCTTGTAATGGCCAAAATTAAAAATGATTGAATCTTTGCGCAGCATTAAACGTACGACCATTCGATACAATGGTCTGAAAATCAGACTATTACTAACTGGCTCTATAGCTCTTAAGTCGATTTCACAACTAATAGTCGTTATTTTCCCACTTAAAGACATTTTCAAGCCCCCCTTTTTTTAAGGGAAGTTCCAAATTATTATTATCTTTCAAATGCCGTTAGAATTTAACCTTTTCATTTTTTTGGCCTGCAAATGGGGCATAGTACCTTTAAGCTAAATAGATATCACAACAAATTGTAATCGTGAGAAATACATTGCAACTCTGTTTCTAAAAATAGAGAAATGAAATTGCATGTACTGACCAATGCAAGAGGTGTGCACAATGAATCGTCGCTCAGGTATGATATTCCCATTCCACTACAGCTTGCATCTGTATTAATAACACAGCCACAAGTAGCATCAACAAACTTCTCCTGAATGTCATTCATTGTGTATGAACACAAGGCCGAATATGTTTCATTTGTGAAGACACCGTACAGTACATCATTTGAATCAATATAGACTGCTTGAAGAGTGCTATACGACCCGGGCTGGCATGACAATGTGATTTCAGAGTATGCATCAAGGTCATCTTGAGTATTGTCTGTACAGATTCTACCTAGTCTTGAATTTTCTGAACCACTATGTGCAATGAAATAGTTATAAGTCTCCCAGGAAACTCCTTGACTATAATTAACTGGAGCAGATACACCAACTACTGCTCCTGTATATTCAAATATGAAATTTGGATATGGGTGCATCAGTTCTCTTTGAGTGATTGGTTGCTCATTTCTATCGGCTTGGGGTTGGGATCGGGCAACATACATGAATACTGTACGGTCTCCAGACTTTCGAACTGCGACAACTGCTGCAGACACTTCTTCATTTACAGAGACTACTATGTTGCGGGCGTAACCAAATTCTCTTGAAATATCCATCAAATTCCTAAGTTCGCATTTGCCTTCTGGTCCGCCGCACTGAACGAGCTTACTAACAGGTGCTGGCGCTACCTCCAAGATCTTGGTATCATACAGGCATCCTGGGTTCCCACATGGTTCTGGATCACTTGGAACTGTGCTCTCCTTCCTCAGTAGGGTCAAATTCAAGGCAAGCTGATAAAGTGTTGAGACTCCTCCAATGTAGACAAAGTCTGTTCCACTTTCATTGCTGACCACCATCTGGTTGAGCTCCATGCCTGACGCATCTTGAAAATCGGCTCTGAGGTAGGATGACAGCTGGCCATCCCTGCTTCCATCGATGCATTCCACCCACATCACCACAGCGATCAAGACAAGGAAGAAGTGCCTCCATTTTACTTTCTGCATGGAAGCCATGTTGATAAGGCAATGTCTGGTAGAACGTATAGACAAGAAGATAAGTCCCTACTCACTAACCTTCCATACAATGAATATAGCACCAACCTGAAACAAAACAAGAAAAAACAAGAGAAAAAAGGCATTACACATTGATAGGCCCATTTACACAGTGCAAACACCATTTTGAAAGTTATAAATTATTTGACTGCCATTTACACTACCGTGTACACTGTGTACACAATACACCAATTGACAGCACTGCGCAAGAGCACCTTGCCAGACCTTTCAACCTTGACGTTATATCCTGACTGATGGATCCTCTCAAGTACCGACGACGTAGAAGTAGTAAGACTTTAGCATGGTTGCATCTTTTGCAATCTTAGTCATGTTAGTCTTGGTTCAAACATACATTTCCATGAAAGTTGCACTTGGATACAGAAGAACTACAACTTAGTAAAGAAGATCATGATTTACCAGTTCGTTTTAATTCCTACCACCACATAACATCCCACTCATTTTGAGTGAATACGAATACACAGCCAGCTCAGTCACAAGTGTTGGAAGAAGTTCAACAAACAACTTACCTTGTAATCACTACACACAGTTTAACTTTGCTTGTACTGCGAGAACATTATAATTGACTCCGATAGTACTTCCTAAAAAGGAAACTAGATTCAGTGTTCCTTGCTCAAATTAAACAGTTTTTTTCAGGTAGTTACGGACGTTACAGGTTTTGTGAGGCGAATGACAATACTTCCTAGTTGCTTGCAGTCTGACTCTAGAAAGATTGCAACGAACAACAGGTAAGTACGTAAATTATAAGAATACACTTTTCCTGAGAATTACTGGCTGATCCTACTTCCGCATTTAGACAACACTAACATTTTGGAGGGGTGTGGAGGGACTATTATTAGAAACTAAATCTTACATTGGATTCCAAAACATGATGAATCTTACAAACGAGTTTTATTTTATTCAATATTGTCACTTTACCAATTTAATTATATCTACAGCGAAAAGGTATTCACAACAGCAGCAATACATATTTTAAATCGTGGAGCTTCCCATTTTATTTTGCCATCGATTTCAGGTGTACGTACGTGCGTAAACTTATAAGTTCCCTATAGGGAAAACCCCTGTCTAATCCCCCCCCCCCCCCTGGACCCGCTTCTGGCTGAATTTGTTGTTGATTTCTATGCTATATCTTTCTTGCAACTAGATCCTTCTTTGAAGACAGACGGTCATGCAAAACTCGACCACTTGCAGTTGCTGCTTTTCTTAGGCTGAGCTTAATCTTTGCTGACACAGTTCAATAGTCTATTTTATACAACACCTACGTGGATCCTTGTCATTTGATTGGACGATTGTTGGTCACATGATATTCAATAGATGGAATATTGCACGGTCGTGCATTTTTGATTATATGCGCCGTGCATTTTTGGTTATATGCAGACTGCGTACCTCTCTGCTGCATGTGCGCGTATCCCTGCGTGTATCTGACGCGAAGGCAATCTGCATGTAATCGAGAAGGCTTGACTCGAACTTTAATTTATCTTTATAAGGAGTAAAGCATAATTTATTGATTAACGTTCTATTAGGTCTTCTTCGATGTTGTATAAAACAAATAATGAATGTTTTTCATTCGTTTAATAGTGCAAATATTTTCATTCGTTGAAAGATTAACGTTAATTCTATTCAACTCGGCTGACGCCTCGTTGAATAGAATGTTAATCTTTCAACTCATGAACATATTCGCACTATTGAACTCATAACCATTCATTATTTGTATAATAATCAATGCTTGTGAAGTTCCGTATGATTCAACATTATTGGGGAGTGTTCATCCACTACATCCCTATGAGGATGGAGTCCATAGCAGTAGATATTCCCTATACCACCAGTCTGTTTTCCACATTCTAACTCCTTCAGCTATCAGGAAAGTTTTGTCCTGTAAATTCAGCTATACCATGCTGCGATCACTATAATTGACTTGTTCTCGGTGAGTACTGCGCAGTGGCTGATCATTTCTGCTTATAAGACATGCCTACTCCTGTATTTGCAACTCCAGTTTTGTTTCTGTAGCCTGTTGCGGTTACGAACTTGTAACGACTGGTGCTCTCTGATAGTATATTCATGTACCAAGTTTGCTCTTGGATGCCTAATGATTCTATCAATTCCGTAATGGTTGAGACAAAACTGTTGTGCGCTATATAATTTGTATAGTTCTTCTTTATTCCATCATTTTCTCTGAATAGACGATCCACGTTTAAAGTTGCTACTTCAATGGCTGGTTTGCAACTTAACAGTCTCTTGTCCTTTGAAAATAGATATATACTCCATTTGCTTTAAAGGGGAGGGGGAACCTATACAACAATAATACTTCATTTGATTGTGCATGTATCATTAAATTTTGTACACCTTTAATTTCATGTTTTTTTGAAATAAATTCAACTCAATTCAATCCTCATCAGGCTTGTCCAAGTTCCCAAAAGCTTTGATGACAAGCCGTCATGAGCTTCATTGTGTGCAGTGGTTTTTCTTCGAGTGTCAAAAAGTAATAATAGGGACTTGAACCCTACACTCTAAAAAAAGAGATACCCAATATTGGGTAAAATTTTACACTTTACGAGGGTAAAAAGGGAACATGCATGTTTGTTGGGTAAAATTTGACACAGGGGTGGTTGGGTAAAAATTTACCCAGCAAATGTTTAATGTTTTACCCAACAGATGTGCAATATATTTGACCCAATGTAAAAGGTAAAATGTTACCCAACGACAACCATGTTCCCTTTTTGACACAACATTGGGTAATTTTTACCCAACTCATCCTGGGTACTCGTTTACTTAATTCTTGTGTAATTTTTTTACCCAAAAGTTGGGTAAAATTTTAACCCAACCTTATTGTATGATATTTTATTTTTACACAGATTTGGGTAAAAAAGAAAATTTGTCCGAGGAGTTGGCTGGAAAAGTACATGCTATATGTAGTGTATATTGTATACGTAGCAGACCTCTCTCTCTCTTGGCTAGACAGTCTTTCGCTTGGCGTGCTCGCAGTAGGCGACTGCATCGCGGATGACATTCTCCATACGAATAATGTGTTGTCCAGAATTATGAGGAATTTCATGTCCATATTGAGAAGATTTACACGCATTCATGCAAATACATGCTGCGGAAAGACACAAGTGCATGATCGTAGTCTATTTCGAACAAAGTCGTCCATCCTCTGTCGATCTTGAACACGATTAATTCGATAAACAGCTAATTCGGAACGACCGACCACGCTAGCGCTTCAATTATAGTTTTTAATATCAGTTGTGTCATAATACCAACGTTTAGGTGTCAAAACTTGTGTTTACCCAACGCGTGGTTCAAATATTAATCTGCACCGTTACTTTCTTATCGGAAATGCGCACAGTCGAATTTTGATATGACACTATGGCAAGTGTAATGACATTTCGAAGGGACCTTGTGTTTGGCACAAGGTTGGGTAATACTTTACCCAACTTTTTTAAACGGCGATTTTGCACAGCAAAATTTTGCACTCTATTTTTAGAGTGTAGTATAATTGTAGTTTTGTTCTATCCATAGAGATAATATATCTCTATGGTTCTATCACAACATTTCAGTTGTTAGCTAGTACTCAAGTGGGCGCAACTTCTACTTGGTGCGTTGGGAAGTCTGGGGAAGGTCCCAGGGAAGGTCCCATAATAATAATACTGATAATAATAATAACTAGACATATAATACTTGTTTGGAACAAGTATAGGTGGGCTGGTCAACTTAAATTTGAGACAAAATAAAGCAAAAATAAGCGAGATACTGCTTAAAAATTCTTAAAAAACAATATCATGTAGTTTCATGACGTGAACGAAATTCACCTTCTATAGGGATAAGGCAAATTATGAAGGCCTTTTGACATGAGGCCTTTAATCGAGATTTTCACTATGATGACGTCATCAAAATGAAAAATGATTATAACTGCGCTTGTAGAGAATTGTCTTAAGCTACAACATATCGAAATTTTGAAGAAAATTGATCAATATTTACAGAGATACAATCAATTTTCCATAAATATGCTGACGTCATAATATGCAAATTCGTATTTTGATTTCCAAGGCCATTGTGATGATGTCACGATACACTTAATGGCCAAATGAGACATGAAATCATATTTCCGACTCATACTCTATCTTAATATGAAAAAAATTGAGGATCCCGGTGCATTCCAAAGAGCTATAACGGATTTTGTATAGGCATGTTTTTGCCCATATATGCTATGTATTAAAAGACCTCGCGCGCACTGACATTTATCTTGAATTTACGCTCATCTTGTTAATAATGGTCATAAAGAGATAAACATGGAATCAAATTCCTTGAAAAAATATGAGAAATATCATGAAAGAAAAAAAAATGGCGATTCTATGTTTTTTAATGGTGTTACGCGCGAAAACGCGCGCGCATGCTCGTACGCGCGATTTTTTATAAAATGCTTAAAATGACCTGAAACGTATGCAAAATAAATTTGAGACGAATTTGAGCATTTAAAAATTTTGCGCGCGCACTGACGCGCGGACGTACGCGCACGCGCGCGTTTTTTGACCTGAAATTGACCGGACTGATATTGACCTAGATCATGATAAATATGAAGGTGAAATTACTTTTGGTTATGAAGATATGATCATGAGTTGATTTTCAGAAAATTTCACAAAATGGCGTCTAGATGACGTCATGAGTCAAGGTCAAGGTTGAACAATTTGCTGTGCTTTGTTCTAATGCCTATACATATGTGTGCAAAATTTCAAGGTATTTGATTGAACCATTTTAAAGTTATCTTGCTCACAAAAAAGTGGTTCGAAATAAGAAAAATAAACTAGATTTGTAATACTTGTTTGGTACAAGTATAGGTGGGCTGGTCCAGCTAAAATTTTAGACAAAATGAAGGGCACATTTGAGATAGTTAATTGTCTCAGCTACATCATACTCAAAGTTCAGCGTAAATGAAGCTAATACGACGGAGATATTGCTCGCGAAAGACGGGAATGTAGAATCCAGTTTTGAGAAAAAGTCATGTCCCATAGAGAATACACGCAAAATGTGAAAAATTGACATGCCTCCTTTAATCGCAAAAAATACGCCATGATGACTATGCCAAAATGAAGAATCGTAGTCACTTTATTTGTAGAGAATTGTCTCAGCTACAACATATACAAATTTTAAAGAAAATCGATCAATATCTACAGAGAAACAATCAATTTTCCGTAAATATGCTGACGTCATAATATGCAAATTGGAATGTTGAGTTCGGAGGCCATTATGATGACGTCATGAGTTAATTGAGGGTCAAATGAGACATGAAAAAATATCTCCGAATCATACTCTATCAAAATATGAAAACAAATTGGGGTCACCTTGCATCCTAAAGGGCTACAATGGATTTTGTATGGGCATGTTTTTGCCCATATATGCTATGTATTACAAGAGCTCGCGCGCACGGAAATTTATGTTAAACGGTCGATCATTCCGTTATTAATAGTCATAAAGAGACAAACATGGTATCAATTTGTTCTTAAAAATATGTGGAATATTATGAAAGAAAAAAAAGGAGATTCTATGTTTTGTAATAGTTTTACGCGCGAAAACGCGCGCGCAACGCGCGCGCATGTGCGTGTGCGCGATTTTTTATCAAATGCTTAGAATGGCCTAAAACGTATGCAAAATGATTTTGAGACGATTTTGAGCATTTAAAAATTTTGCGCGCGCATTGACGCGCGGACGTACGCGCACGCGCGCGTTATTTGACCTGAAATTGACCGGACGGATATTGACCTTGATCATGGTAAATATTAATGAGAAATACCTTTTGGTTATGAAGATATGATCATGAGTTGATTTTCGTAAAATTTTACAAAATGGCGCCTAGATGACGTCATCAGTAAAGGTCAATGTTGAAAACGTTATTGTGCTTTGTACATATGCCTATACATATGTATGCCAAATTTGAAGGCATTTGATTGAGCCATTTTCATGTTATCTTGTCCACAAAAAAGTGGTTAGAAATAAGAAAAATAAAGAATAACTAGACATATAATACTTGTTTGGAACAAGTATAGGTGGGCTGGTCAACTAAAATTTGAGACAAAATAGAGCAAAAATAAGCGACATACTGCTTACAAATTCTTAAAAAACAATATAATGTAGATTCATAACGTGAACTAAATTCACCTTCTATAGGCATAACACGCAAGTTATGAAGTTTTTGACATGCGGACTTTAATCAAAATTTTCACTATGATGACGTCATCAAAATGAAAAATAATTATTACTGCGCTTGTAGAGAATTGTCTTAGCTACAACATATCGAAATTTTGAAGAAAATTGATCAATATTTACAGAGATACAATCAATTTTACATAAATATGCTGACGTCATAATATGCAAATTCGTATTTTGAGTTCCAAGGCCATTGTGATGATGTCACGATACACTTAATGGCCAAATGAGACATGGAATCATATTTCCGACTCATACTCTATCTAAATATGAAAAAAAATTGAGGATCCCGGTGCATTCCAAAGAGCTATAACGAATTTTGTATAGGCATGTTTTTGCCCATATATGCTATGTATTAAAAGAGCTCGCGCGCACGGACATTTATCTTGAATTTACGCTCATCTTGTTAATAATGGTCATAAAGAGATAAACATGGTATCAAATTCCTTGAAAAAATATGAGAAATATCATGAAAGAAAAAAAAAAGGCGATTCTATGTTTTGTAATGGTGTTACGCGCGAAAACGCGCGCGCATGCTCATACGCGCAATTTTTTATAAAATGCTTAAAATGGCCTAAAACGTATGCAAAAAAAATTTGAGACGATTTTGAGCATTTAAAAATTTTGCGCGCGCACTGACGCGCGGACGTACGCGCACGCACGCGTTTTTTGACCTGAAATTGACTGGAATGATATTGACCTTGATCATAATAAATATGAATGAGAAATACCATTTGGTTATGAAAATATGATCATGAGTAAATTTTCAGAAAATTTCACAAAATGGCGCCTAGATGACGTCATCAGTCAAGGTCAAGGTTGAAAAGTTAGCTGTGTTTTGTTCATATGCGTATACATATGTGTGTCAAATTTCAAGGTATTTGATTGAACCATTTTCAAATTATCTTGAACACAAAAAAGTGGGTCGAAATAAGAAAAATAAATAATAAAGAATAACTAGACATATAATACTTGTTTGGAACAAGTATAGGTGGGCTGGTCTAACATTTGAGACAAAATAGAGCAAAAATAAGCGACATACTGCTTACAAATTCTTAAAAGACAATATCATGTAGATTCATAACGTGAACTAAATTCACCTTCTATAGGCATAACACGCAAATTATGAAGTTTTTGACATGAGGCCTTTAATCAAAATTTTCACTATGATGACGTCATCAAAATGAAAAATGGTTATTACTGCGCTTGTAGAGAATTGTCTTAGCTACAACATATCGAAATGTTGAAGAAAATTGATCAATATTTACAGAGATACAATCAATTTTACATAAATATGCTGACGTCATAATATGCAAATTCGTATTTTGAGTTCCAAGGCCATTGTGATGATGTCACGATACACTTAATGGCCAAACTAGACATGGAATCATATTTCCGACTCATACTCTATCTTAATATGAAAAAAATTGAGGATCCCGGTGCATTCCAAAGAGCTATAACGGATTTTGTATAGGCATGTTTTTGCCCATATATGCTATGTATTAAAAGACCTCGCGCGCACTGACATTTATCTTGAATTTACGCTCATCTTGTTAATAATGGTCATAAAGAGATAAACATGGAATCAAATTCCTTGAAAAAATATGAGAAATATCATGAAAGAAAAAAAAAAGGCGATTCTATGTTTTTTAATGGTGTTACGCGCGAAAACGCGCGCGCATGCTCGTACGCGCGATTTCTTATAAAATGCTTAAAATGACCTGAAACGTATGCAAAATAAATTTGAGACGAATTTGAGCATTTAAAAATTTTGCGCGCGCACTGACGCGCGGACGTACGCGCACGCGCGCGTTTTTTGACCAGAAATTGACCGGACTGATATTGACCTAGATCATGATAAATATGAAGGTGAAATTACTTTTGGTTATGAAGATATGATCATGAGTTGATTTTCAGAAAATTTCACAAAATGGCGCCTAGATGACGTCATCAGTCAAGGTCAAGGTCGAAAAATTTGCTGTGTTTTGTGAATATGCCTATACATATGTGTGTTAAATTTTAAGATATTTGATTGAGCCATTTTCAAATTATCTTGAACACAAAAAAGTGGGTCGAAATAAGAAAAATAAATAAATAAATAATAATAATAAAGGCAATTTTAACAAAATTATAAGGTGGTCTGTATTAGATACAGCCCACCTAATAATAAAGGCAATTTTAACAAAATTATAAGGTGGTCTGTATTAGATACAGCCCACCTAATAAATAAAGGCAATTCTAACGAAATTATAAGGTGGTCTGTACGTTATACAGCCCACCTGATAATAAACTAGACATATAATACTTGTTTGGAACAAGTATAGGTGGGCTGGTCAAACTGAACTTTGAGACAAAATAGAGCAAAAATAAGCGAGATACTGCTAAAAAAAACAATGTCATGTAGATTAAAGATGTACGAAATTCACCTTCAATAGGCATAACACGCTACTTAAGACATTTCTGATATGTGCCCTTTAATCGTAATTTTCACTATGATGACGTCATCAAAATGAAAAATGGTGATGACTGAGCTTGTAGAAAATTGTCTAAGCTACATCATATCGAAATTTGGAAGAAAATCGATGAATATTTACAGAGATACAATCAATTTTACATAAATATGCTGACTTCATAATATGCAAAATCGTATTTTGAGATCCAAGGCCATTATGATGATGTCACGATACACTTAATGGCCAAATGAGACATGGAATCATATCTTCGACTCATACTCTATCTAAATATGAAAAAAATTGAAGGTCACGGTTCATTCCAAAGAGCTATAATGGATTTTGTATAGGCATGTTTTTGCCCATATATGCTATGTATTAAAAGAGCTCGCGCGCACGGGCATTTTTCTTGAATTGACGCTCATCTTGTTGTTAATGGACATAAAGAGATAAACATGGTATCAAATTCCTCGAAAAAATATGAGAAATATCATGAAAGAAAAAAAAATGGCGATTCTATGTTGTGTAATGGTGTAACGCGCGAAAACGCGCGCGCATGCTCGTGCGCGCGATTTTTTATAAAATGCTTAAAATGACCTGAAACGTATGCAAAAAAAATTTAAGACGATTTCGAGCATTTAAAATTTTTGCGCGCGTAATGACGCGCGGACGTACGCGCACGCGCGCGTTTTTTGACCTGAATTTGACCGGACTGATATTGACCTTGATCATGATAAATATGAATGAGATATTACTTTTGGTTATGAAGATATGATCATAAGTTGATTTTCAAAATTTTTCACAAAATGGCGCCTAGATGACGTCATCAGTCAAGGTCAAGGTCGAAAAATTTGCTGTGTGTTGTGAATATGCCTATACATATGTGTGTTAAATTTTAAGATATTTGATTGAGCCATTTTCAAATTATCTTGAACACAAAAAAGTGGGTCGAAATAAGAAAAATAAATAATAAATAAATAATAATAAAGGCAATTTTAACAACATTATAAGGTGGTCTGTATTAGATACAGCCCACCTAATAATAATAAAGGCAATTTTAACAAAATTATAAGGTGGTCTGTATTAGATACAGCCCACCTGATAATAATAATAATAAAGGCAATTTTAACAAAATTATAAGGTGGTCTGTATTAGATACAGCCCACCTAATAAATAAATAAATAATAATAAATAAAGGCGATTTTAACAAAAATATAAGGTGGTCTGTATTAGATACAGCCCACCTGATAATAAACTAGACATATAATACTTGTTTGGAACAAGTATAGGTGGGCTGGTCAACTAACATTTGAGACAAAATAGAGCAAAAATAAGCGACATACTGCTTACAAATTCTTAAAAGACAATATCATGTAGATTCATAACGTGAACTAAATTCACCTTCTATAGGCATAACACGCAAATTATGAAGTTTTTGACATGAGGCCTTTAATCAAAATTTTCACTATGATGACGTCATCAAAATGAAAAATGGTTATTACTGCGCTTGTAGAAAATTGTCTTAGCTATAACATATCGAAATTTTGAAGAAAATTGATCAATATTTACAGAGATACAATCAATTTTACATAAATATGCTGACGTCATAATATGCAAATTCGTATTTTGAGTTCCAAGGCCATTGTGATGATGTCACGATACACTTAATGGCCAAATGAGACATGGAATCATATTTCCGACTCATACTCTATCTAAATATGAAAAAAAATTGAGGATCCCGGTGCATTCCAAAGAGCTATAATGGATTTTGTATTGGCATGTTTTTGCCCATATATGCTATGTATTAAAAGAGCTCGCGCGCACTGACATTTATCTTGAATTTACGCTCATCTTGTTAATAATGGTCATAAAGAGATAAACATGGTATCAAATTCCTTGAAAAAATATGAGAAATATCATGAAAGAAAAAAAATGGCGATTCTATGTTTTGTAATGGTGTTACGCGCGAAAACGCGCGCGCCTGCTCCTACGCGCGATTTTTTATAAAATGCTTAAAATGACCTGAAACGTATGCAAAAAAAATTTGAGAAGATTTTGAGCATTTTAAAATTTTGCGCGCGCAAGGACGCGCGGACGTACGCGCAAGCGCGCGTTTTTTGAACTGAAATTGACCGGACTGATAATGACCTTGATCATGATAAATATAAATTAGAAATGACTTTTGGTTATAAAGATATGATCATGAGTTGATTTTTACAAAATGGCGCTTAGATGACGTCATCAGTCAAGGTCAAGGTTGAAAACGTTATTTTGCTTTCTCTATATGCCTATACATATGTGTGCAAAATTTCAAAGCATTTGATTGAACCATTTCAAAGTGATCTTGCTCACAAAAAAGTGGTTCGAAATAAGAAAAATAAACTAGACATGTAATACTTGTTTGGAACAAGTATAGGTGGGCTGGTCAACTAAAATTTGAGAAAAAAAAGAGCAAAAATAAGCGAGATACTGCTTAAAAATTCTTAAAAAACAGGATCATGTAGATTCATGACGTGAACGAAATTCACCTTCTATAGGCATAACACGCAAATTGTGACATTTCTGACATGAGGCCTTTAATCGAAATTTTCACTATGATGACGTCATCAAAGTGAAAAATGGTTAGATTTAAACTTGTAGAAAATTGCCTTAGCTACAATATATCGAAATTTGGAAGAAAATTGATAAATATTTACAGAGATACAATCAATTTTACATAAATATGCTGACGTCATAATATGTAAATTCGTATTTTGAGTTCCAAGGCCATTATGATAATGTCACGATACACTTAATGGCCAAATGAGACAGGAAATCATATCTCCGACACATATTCTATCTAAATATGAAAAAAAAATTGAGTGTCTCGGTGCATTCCAAAGAGCTATAATGGATTTTGTATAGGCCTGTTTTTGCCCATATATGCTATGTATTAAAAGAGCTCGCGCGCATGGACATTTATCTTGAATGGACGCTCATCTTGTTATTAATGGTCATAAAGAGATAAACATGGTATCAAATTGTTCGAAAAAATGAGAAATATCATGAAAGAAAAAAAATAGAGATTCTATGTTGTGTATTGTTGTTACGCGCGAAAACGCGCGCGCATGCGCGTGTGCGCGATTTTTTTATAAAATGCTTAAAATGGCCTGAAACGTATGCAAAACAAAATTGAGACGATTTTGAGCATTTAAAAAATTTGCGCGCGCACTGACGCGCGGACGTACGCGCACGCGCGCGTTTTTTGACTTTAAATTGACCGGACTGATATTGACCTTGATCATGATAAATATGAATTAGAAATGACTTTTGGTTATGAAGATATGATCATGAGTTGATTTTCACAAAATGGCGCTTAGATGACGTCATCAGTCAAGGTCAAGGTTGAACACGTTATTTTCATTTCTCTATATGCCTATACATATGTGTGCCAAATTTCAAAGCATTTGATTGAACCATTTAAAAGTTATCTTGCTCACAAAAAAGTGGTTCGAAATAAGAAAAATAAACTAGACATATAATACTTGTTTGGAACAAGTATAGGTGGGCTGGTTAACTTAAATTTGAGACAAAATAGAGCAAAAATAAGCGAGATACTGCTTAAAAATTCTTAAAAAACAATATCATGTAGTTTCATGACGTAAACGAAATTCACCTTCTATAGGGATAACGCAAATTATGAAATGTTTGACATGAGGCCTTTAATCGAGATTTTTACTATGATGACGTCATCAAAATGAAAAATGGTTATTACTTAGCTTGTAGAAAATTGTTTTAGCTACAACATATTGAAATTTTGAAGAAAATTGATCAATATTTACAGAGATACAATCAATTTTACATAAATATGCCTACGTCATAATATGCAAATTCGTATTTTGAGTTCCAAGGCCATTGTTATGATGTCACGATACACTTAATGGCCAAATGAGACATGAAATCATATCTCCAACTCATACTCTATCTAAATATGAAAAAAGATTGAGGATCCCGGTGTATTCCAAAGAGCTATAATGGATTTTGTATAGGCATGTTTTTGCCCATATATGCTATGTATTATAAGAGCTCGCGCGCACGGATATTTATCTTGAATGGACGCTCATCTTGTTATTAATGGTCATAAAGATATGAACGTGGTATCAAATTGTACAAACAAATATATGAAATATCATGAAAGAAAAAAAAATGGCGATTCTATGTTATGTAATAGTGTTACGCGCGAAAACGCGCGCGCATGAGCGTGTGCGGGATTTTTTATGAAATGCTTAAAATGGCCTGAAACGTATGTAAAATAAATTTGAGACGATTTTGAGCATTTTAAAATTTTGCGCGCGCACTGACGCGCGGACGTACGCGCACGCGCGCGTTTTTTGACCTGAAATCGACCGGACTGATATTGACCTTGATCATGATAAATATGAATGGAAAATGACTTTTGGTTATGAAGATATGATCATGAGTTGATTTTTACAAAATGGCGCTTAGATGACGTCATCAGTCAAGGTCAAGGTTGAAAACGTTATTTTGATTTCTCTATATGCCTATACATATGTGTGCCAAATTTTAAAGCATTTGATTGAACCATTTAAAAGTTATCTTGCTCACAAAAAAGTGGTTCGAAATAAGAAAAATAAATAAATAAATAAATAAATAAATAATAAATAAAGGCGATTTTAACAAAAATATAAGGTGGTCTGTATTAGATACAGCCCACCTAACTAGACATATAATACTTGTTTGGAACAAGTATAGGTGGGCTGGTCAACTTAAATTAGAGACAAAATAGAGCAAAAATAAGCGAGATACTGCTTAAAAATTCTTAAAAAACAATATCATGTAGTTTCATGACGTGAACGAAATTCACCCTCTATAGGGATAACGCAAATTATGAAATGTTTGACATGAGGCCTTTAATCGTGATTTTCACTATGATGACGTCATCAAAATGAAAAATGTTTATAATTGAGCTCGTAGAGAATTGTCTTAGCTACAACATATCAAAATTTTGAAGAAAATTGATCAATATTTACAGAGTTACAATCAATTTAACATAAATATGTTGACGTCATAATATGCAAATTCGTATTTTGAGTTCCAAGGCCATTGTGATGATGTCACGATACATTTAATGGCCAAATGAGACATGAAATCATATTTCCGACTTATACTCTATTTAAATATGAACACAAAATTGAGGATTCCGGTGCATTCCAAAGAGCTATAATGGATTTTGTATAGGCATGTTTTTGCCCATATATGCTATGTATTATAAGAGCTCGCGCGCACGGACATTTATCTTGAATGGACGCTCATCTTAATGTTAATGGTCACAAAGAGATGAACATGGTATCAAATTGTTAACAATAATATGGAAATTATCATGAAAGAAAAAAAAATGGCGATTCTACGTTGTGTAATGGTGTTACGCGCGAAAACGCGCGGCCTATGCGCGTGTGCGCGATTTTTTATAAAATGCTTGAAATGACCTAAAACGTATGCAAAATAAATTTTAGACGATTTTGAGCATTTTTTAATTTTGCGCGCGCACTGACGCGCGGACGTACGCGCACGTGCGCGTTTTTTGACCTGAAATTGACCGGACTGATATTGACCTTGATCATGATAAATATGAATGAGAAATAGCTTTCGGTTATGAAGATATGATCATGAGTTGATTTTCACAAAATGGCGCCTAGATGACGTCATCAGTCAAGGTCAAGATTGAAAACGTTATTTTGATTTCTCTATATGCCTATACATGTGTGTGCCAAATTTCAAAGCATTTGATTGAACCAATTTCAAGTTATCTTGCTCACAAAAAAGTGGTTCGAAATAAGAAAAATAAACTAGATTTGTAATACTTGTTTGGAACAAGTATAGGTGGGCTGATCCAACAAAAAATTGAGACAAAACAAAGGGTACATTTGAGATAGCTTTTTGTCTCAGCTACAACATACTCGAAGTTCAGCGTAAATGAAGTTAAAACGACGTAGAAAATATCATGTCCCATAGAGAATACACGCAAAATGTGAAAATTGACATGCCTCCTTTAATCACAAAAATACGCCATGATGCTTTTGTCAAAATTAACAATTGTGACAACTTCATTTGTAGAAAATTGTCTTAGCTAGAAAATTTCAAAATTTGGAAGAAAATCAATCACTATTTACAGAGATACAATCAATTTTCCATAAATATGCTGACGTCATAATATGCAAATTGGAATTTTGAGTTCGGAGGCCATTATGATGACGTCATGAGTTAATTGAAGGTCAAATGTGACATGAAACAATATCTCCGAATCATACTCTATCAAAATATGAAAACAAATTGGGGTCACCTTGCATCCTAAAGAGCTACAACTGATTTGTATAGGCATGTTTTTGCCCATATATGCTATGTATTACAAGAGCTTGCGCGAACGGAGATTTATGTTAAACGGTCGATCATTCCGTTATTAATAGTCATAAAGAGACAAACATGGTATCAATTTGTTTGTAAATATATGTGGAATGTTATAAAAGAAAAAAAATGGCGAATCTATGTTGTGTAATACTTTTACGCGCGAAAACGCGCGCGCATGCGCGTGTGCGCGATTTTTTATAAAATGCTTAGAATGGCCTAAAACGTATGCAAAATGATTTTGAGACGATTTTGAGGATTTTTAAATTTTGCGCGCGCATTGACGCGCGGACGTACGCGCACGCGCGCATTATTTGAGCTGAAATTAACCGGATGGATATTGACCTTAATCATGATAAATATGAATGAGAATTACCTTTTGGTTATGAAGATAAGATCATGAGTTGATTTTCGTAAAATTTTACAAAATGGCGCCTAGATGACGTCATCAGTCAAGTTCAAGGTTGAACAAATTTCTGTGCTTTGTTCATATGTCTTTACATATATGTGCAAAATTTCAAAGATTTTGTTAGAGCCATTTTCGTGTTATCTTGTTCACAAAAAAGTGGTTAGAAATAAGAAAAATATTTAATAAATAAATAAAGGCAATTCTAACGAAATTATAAGGTGGTCTGTACGTTATACAGCCCACCTGATAAATAAAGGCGATTTTAACAAAAATATAAGGTGGTCTGTATTAAATACAGCCCACCTAATAATAAAGGCAATTTTAACAAAATTATAAGGTGGTCTGTATTAAATACAGCCCACCTAATAAATAAATAAATAAATAATAAATAAAGGCGATTTTAACAAAAATATAAGGTGGTCTGTATTAGATACAGCCCACCTAATAAATAATAAAGGCAATTTTAACAAAATTATAAGGTGGTCTGTATTAGATACAGCCCACCTAATAATAATCATAATAATAAAATCATAATTATGATAATATTGATTAAAATAATGATAATGAAACTAATAATAATGATAGTAATGATAACAATATAATAATAACAATAGTAATAATAATAATAATGATAAAAACGACAATAATCATGATAATCATAACAGTGAACATTTTGTAATACACCAGTTTACAGTTGTGTGCGCCATTTTAAACAAAGCCAATGACCTAGAGGTCATGTATTTATGCGTAAATTAAGATTGCGCCCATGCAAATTATTATGATATCACTGCCTACGCGCTGCAATGACAATGACAATGACAATGACAATGACAATGACAATGAAAATTTATTCTCATGTCACCCACGTTGGGGTATTGGAGAAGGTTACAATCAGTTTGAATTTGTCAATTAAACACTGTGAAATATACAATACAATACAAATAGAATTAATATTAATCGATACAAAATAACACTATCGACAATAGTGAGACAAATTATGATGATAATGATAACAATATTGATGATGATAATAATAATAATAATAATCAAAAACAAAACGATAATATTAATTAAAACGATAATTAATGACGAAATTAATGGAAGCAATTGAAAAAGAGATTTACTGGCACCAGTAAATTGATATCTGAAATAATGAATTACTGAAAATATTCTTGATATCAATTTAATAAATTGATATAAGACAAAAAAGAGAAACATAAAGTTAATATTGAACTCATAACATGTTTTTGCACATACTTAAATTAATGAAAACGAAGCATTATTTTTCGACAGAATTTTACTAAGTTTAAACGTGTATGTACATTATTGGAGTTAAAAAGCTGACCCATTTTTAGTGTATTTGGTCTTTCAATAAAATATTTATCGATGAACAATTTTCTTTCTGAACGAAAGGTAGGGCATACAAACAAGTAATGAAACTCATGTTCATGAAGCTGTGTTCAATAGAATGTATCTTAGGTAAAATTGTTGTATAATATTACATAAATTTCGTGAGCATGTATCCAGTATTAGTCTGAGTGGATTATACAATTTTGTACACGTTGAAACGATGCACAGGGGAGAAATATGCTAGTTAACACCGATAGATCCAAATCTATTTCTCAAACTATCTTTCGTGCCAAAACGGTAACAAATAAGGCAAAGGTAATATATAAGGCAAAGTTAAGGTTTGCCGTGGCGACAGCCCAGAAAAACGGCAATGTTTCTTTTGTCTTTGTTTTGGAAAAGAACACTTCAAATACTTGCTTTTTAATATGCAAGGATTACATGTTATAACATTAGTATGAGAATGTGATCCTTGAAAAAAGGAAACGGATAGGAAAAAAGTGATTGGAAATACTTAAATGCCTATGATTACCGGTTGTTGGTGGATGGGATGAGGTTGGCTCTTGAATAGTTGTTGTTTCAAGAGGTTGAGTAGTTGTTCCTGGTGGGGCAGTTGTTGTTTCGAGAGGTTGAGTTGTGGATCCTGGTGGGGCAGTGGTTGTTTCAGGAGGTTGAGTAGTTGATCCCGGCGGAGAAGTTGTTGTTTCAGGAGGTTGAGTAGTTGATCCTGGTGGGGCAGTTGTTGTCTCAGGAGGTTGAGTGGTTGATCCCGGTGGAGCAGTTGTTGTTTCAGGAGGTTGAGTAGTTGACTCATAATCTTGGCATCTGGGGTCAAGATAACCTACGGCACAATACTTCCATCTTATCTCAGGATTGGTGGTGTAACACCAAGCAGTGTCCTCATTATCGGGGTTTCTGCAATAGTTTTCATCTAGTCCCGCGTTAGGGTAGTTAGCTGGAGTCCTAGTGTGTTGATGGGGATCCTGAGAGGTCCACGCTTGACAAGTATGACCGTTGATTGTCTGAGATAAGTTTCCTCTGTATTTCACTCCTGTAGGATCTTCCAGGCATGCAGGTATGGCGGTTGTTGGTGGATGGGATGTGGTTGGCTCTTGAATAGTTGTTGTTTCAAGAGGTTGAGTAGTTGTTCGCGCACATCATCATTTGCATGGGCGTAATCTTAATTTACGCATAAATACCACTAGTCAAAGGTTATTGGCCCTGTTTCAGGGCCAATGACCCGAGGTCAACTGTCTGCGCATGCGCACTGATACAACTGTAAACTGGTGTAAACGGTGATGCACCGTGTCTGTCAACCGACACTCCTATATAGCGCGCAGTTGTGAGAAAATGATAGAATAATAATTATGTGGTCATACATCTGTAAAGCAATTCGAGAAAAAGAAAGCGATTTTAACATACGTCATGACATGATTTTGCAATAATAGAATTTCAACATCATTTCCAACATAAAAGCATTGCTACATCCACCTAATATACAAAATATGAATGGAAACGGATAGGAGATGAAGTTAATAGCTAATAACAAGGTAAATTACTGTGACATAAGTAATAAAAGAGAAATAAAAAAATGTTGGGAACAGAAACGTTTTTAACTGAGATTTGAACTGAGAGTAGATATCTCATTTCAGAGGTGAAGAGGGAGGCATTGTTTTTCACAGTTCAAGACCAGAACCTGAAAGCGAGATTGACCAAAACAAGGGAATACTCTAGAGAGGGAGTAAAAATGTACTCTCCTAAATACTTTGGCGCCCGAGAGAAGAGATGCCTCCGCCTAAACTGACCCTGTACATGGGATAAACATGATTAGTAATACTCTTCTCTTCTTGTCCATTTTTTTAAACCCCCTAATCCTTTTTTTAAATAAAAAAGTCACTAGAAAATGTGACATGTGAGATGTTTTCTTATTCATAAATTGTTGGTTTGGTTTTCGAGGGATATTTTTCTGACTCGTGCTGAATAGTGGATGTGCGCCATCTCTATTTCACAGGGCGGACACTTATCACTAAGGACGCCGTATTCTCTCGTTCGTTAGAACTAGTCGTCGACACGTATACCGCGTAGTAACTTAAAACGGCGCCGCGAAAAAAATACCACCACCACGGCCATCATTACATGCACGCCTCCGCCGATTCCTCTCTCGATCTCTAGCTATAGCTCTGGCACTGTTTTGGTGCGAAATGGAGTGAAAATCCGAGTCGATATCATTTTAGTAATAAACCACTGTTTGTTTTTCGTATATCGTAGGTAGACAGGAAGGGGAACAGATTCCAACGTTACAACGATACCAAATGTTGTTTCCAAGTCACCTGCGAAAAGGAGGAAACCAGGCTGTTTGCAAATGAGCAGTCCGGATTCAAGAAAGAGATGACATTTGCATTGAGTGCCAACAGCGGTAGTTTGGTTAGTTCAGTCCCATTCATAGCCTCTTCTGTGCTGTTGGAGTAGTTGTATGGCGCGAAATGTAAAAGAAGTCACTACTAAACGGAACAGCAAACTTGAGAGCTTTCTCAAAATAAACCTGCCAGAAAGTGCTTATGAACGCAGGCGCGGATCCAGGGGGGGGGGGGCCGGGGGGCCCGGCCCCCCCCCCCCCCCTGTGAAGAAAAAAAAGGAGAAAAAAAAGAAGGAAAAAAAAAAGAAAGGAAAAAAAAGGAGGACAAAAAAAGAAAAGAGAGAGAAAGAGAGAGAAGGAAAAGATGGGAAAGAGGAGAGAAAGGGAAAGAAAGAACAGGAAGAAGAAAAGAAAAGGGGGAAGAAGTGATGGGTGGGGGAGGGGGGGGGGGGCGAAAGAGCCTCGCCTCCCCCCTCCCCCAATCAAAAAAATAAGAGAGAAGGAAGGAAATAGAAAGAAGGGGGTATCCGTTGCAATTTTTCCGCCAACAAGTTGTGAATCGGGGTGGGGGTGGGGCAAAATGCCCTTGCCTCCCCCCGCCCCGCTAAAAAAAAGAGAGAAAGATGGAAAAGGAAAAAAGGAGAGCTAAAAGGGACCGGGAAAAAAAGGTGAAAAGAAGGGGAAATAGATCATTTGCACTTAATCCCGCCAACAACGTGTGGAGAAGGGTGGGGGGCCGAAATGACCTTGTCTCCCCCTCCCCTCCCCCCCATCAAACCTAAAAGACAGAAAAGGAAGGGAAGGGAAAGGGAAAGAGGAGAGAAAGGGAAATAAAAAAAGAGAAAGAAGAAAGGTAGGGGAGATCAGTTGCGATTTTTCCGCCAACAACGTGTAGATCGGGGGGGGGGGGGGGGGGTGGCACTGGCGTATTGATCGGGGAGGGGGCTCGGGAAAAAAAAATTAAACGTGGTTTATTTCTTATTCCATAACGGTGGTTTACACATAATGCTGAAATGACATAATTTTCCGAGATTTTTCCTCATTCTTTAGTAAATTATACTTTTTATGCGTTTGTAAATTAACAGCCAGGCAAGAAATATGCTTCCTGAGATGCCTACATGTCAGGTCCCGCGGAACGGCGGGGATTGGGAGCCTCCAGCTCCCCCCCCCCCATTTTTTTTTGGAAAAGCATTTTAAAGAAAATAGAAAGAGAGCAAGAAAGAAAGAATAGTTAACTACCAGTGTCACAACAAAATAAGGTATCAAAAATTGCTCATCTTAGCGTAATTAAACGCGTAAAACCCCTGAGCTTTCGGGGCTCTGCCCCCGGGACCCCACCTAGGGCCCTTGGGCAGGCCCCTTGATACTCATCTGACCGCAATTTAGTGCCTAAAACCCTTGATCTTCTGGGGGCTCCGCCCGCTGGACCTCACGCCAATCAGTGTCCTGCTAGTGTCACAAATAAAGTATAAAAATATGTTCATCTGATCGTAATAAAATGCCTAAACCCCTGAGCTTCCGGGGGTTCTGCCCCCTGGACCCCACTGGATGCTAATCTGACGGTAATGTAATGCTTAAAACCACTGGGCTTCTGGGGGCTCCGCCCGCTGGACCTCATGCCAATCAGTGTCCTGCCAGTGTCACAAATAAGGTATACAAAATGTTCATCTGACCGTAATCAATTGCCTGAAACCCCTGAGATTCAGGGGTTTCCGCAACCTCGACTCCACCAGAGGCCCTGAGGCGAGCCCCTGAATGTTATCTGACCGTAATTTGCCTTCAACCCATGAGTTTCCGGGGGCGGACAAGGTATCAAAAGATGTTCATCTGACCGCAGGCGCGTAGCCAGGGGGGCAGTGGGGGCGCCCCCCCCCCCAAAAAAAAAAAAAAAAAAAAAAAAAAAAACGCCGGCCAAAAAAAGAGAGGAGAGAAAAGGAAAAGGACGTTTAAAGAAAAAGGAGCAGACAAAAAACATTTTTGAAATTCATACAAGGATTAGGAGTCGAAAACGGTACAACGAATCGTCTTCTTTCTCTAATGATTTAATGAAACGTAAAAGTTTCCGCGCTTCGCGCGGGAGGGGGAAAACTGTATTCAGACGAGGATTATTTTCGACACCGGTACAACGAATCGTCTTGTTTCTCTAATAATTAAATGTCAAAGCTTCCGCGCTACGCGCCGGAGGTGGGGTAACTGAATTAAGACAAGGATTAAGAGTTGAGAACGGTACAACGAATCGTCTTCTTTCTCTAATGATTTAATGAAACGTAAAAGCTTCCGCTTCGCGCGGGAGGGGGAAAACTGTATACAGACGAGCAGGCACGTACGCAGGGGGGGGGGGGGGGGGGGGGGTTAGGGGTTGAACCCCCCCTTCCGTTTTTTTTTATTTGTGTATTTTGGAGCAAACCTCCCCCCCCCCCGTTTTTGTGATGTTTTATTTTTTATTTGTTTTTTAAATTAAAAAAAATAAAAAATTATGTCAATGGCTGACCTAAAAAAGGTGACTTCACCCCCCCCCCCCAACGGAACAAAATGTCAAATTTTCAAATTTCGAGGCCAAAAAAAAAAAAAAAGTGACCCCCCCCCCCCCCCGCTTATTTAGCGCCTGGCTGAGTCGTTGCGATTTTTTTTTGGACCAAAAAAAGAAAGTGGGCCCCCCCCCCCCCCAAGAAATCCTGGATCCGCGCCTGGCCAGTGAGAACGAATTTGTTTAATCAAATTATGGAAATGCAAGCAGTACTTTAAACAAACAGAACTTTGTTATTCCTGGCTCATTTTTCCTGATTGAGGCGTCATATGAAAGGGTAGAAAATGAACTTCTTAGAAATCTCATTTTCTCTTTGAAATTCAGATAACGCCCTAAAAATGACTTTTTGGTACCCTCTCTTCAAACTATTTTTAATCACTCATGCATAAAATATGCATCATATGAGTTGCATTAACTGAAAGAATGGGATCTAAGCTTTACAAATATGTGTCATTCATTAATTATAATTGTGATTAAGTTATGATAAAACATCGATAATTCTCGGTTTCGTTTTTTCTGGGACACACTGTATACAGGTTTCACTTACGTTAACAATGACGTCATCGGGGGTGGTACAGCTACTTGACCCATCCAAGGTACATCCGCCTCCAAAGACACACCAGTCACAACCAAAATCACTCATTACACATTCTGAACAACTAATGGTCAAGAAAATAGAATGAA